>CM055267.1:66704233-66929062 GCA_029237695.1 Conchocele bisecta
ACCATTAGCCGTTATTCTCTGGTGATAATACAATAAAGGTACATAGACCAGGGTGTAGGCGTGTGCAGTAAAATCCAAATATATGATGGTATCTTCCAAACTCTATCGATACGGAAAATAACCGTGGGGAAAATGTCTTGTTAACAAGGACAACAATGGTTGATAATGATAATGTCCGGACGGTTTTGTATGTTCCGTGCAAGTTCGCTGTGGTTTTTCTCCGGGCACTCCGGCTTTCCTCCACATTAAAAACAGGTAGCGGCCACCCGGCAGACTCTGTGCCAGCATGTTGATCGTTTGTACATAGTAAACCCATCTTTTTGCTTGGGTATTTCTTTATAGACCATGGACAGGTCATCCGGGTGTGTCGAAACCATAACCACGCATTATTTATGGCTGTTGGGGGTTTGCGTCGAAAAGTAAGCGGCGGAATACCAGACATACAACAACAACAAAAAATGTTTTTCCAAGAAACTACCCAGTTTTTAGGAATTTTACACTGAGTAAGTATCAGTTTGACTAGATATAGGTTTAACATGGTGCTAATCTTTGTAATACCTTAATATACAATCAATGTCATTGTCACATGTAAATAGGAATAGCCTTTCTGTTCGGATTTCTTAAAAGTGCCGATCAGTAAAGGGTACGAAATGCGCCTGAAATTACCAACCAATCGCAGAGTACCAAAATATTCACCCCGTTCCAACCGGTAGTAGGCTGTTGATAAACATGTCTCCGGAATGAAAGAGATGAAAATAGCTATAAAGTCATTATTTCACCCATATCGACGTTCATTATTGATTGTCATAGGATCGGTTAGTATTGAAATAGGTTCATATATACATGTGTACATGTTTTTATTGCAAAGTGTCTCGAAAACGGCGAACCGACTATGTTGGCTATACACAGTGTCATCCCTTCTCTTTTTATAAGATGCCCACCGACTAAAACGCCCACCGATTCGGACCTAGTACACTTTTCCCAGCACAACTTCGGACCCCTGTGTGTATACTAGTTCGATAATAATCGTGTTCCAAATGCCGCATCTCGAATCGCGTCGTGTATTTGTAAAGCACCGCTTTCATACTGTAGCGAGAGCGGAAGTATGACTATTCATTCTAACCCTGATCAGACTGCGCGGATGCGCAGGCCGATCTGGTTCTACACTGATCACAAAACGCATAAGCCCCATTTATCCAGCCAAAATGGCGCAACGCACATTTCACAATCTAACAATAGTAGCAGAAGTGGGCTTGCACAAATCAGCATGACGTAATAGTTTAATACTAATACTAATATAGCAATACGCTCCTATACGCCGAGAAGACACAACAACGCCATGATTTAAACCATTATTGATATTGAGTACGTTTGCGTATTTATGACAAATTGTTATTTCAGAATATCTTAGTACACATACTAGCATCGACATATTCTGATCATTTTACAGCATGGATGGGAAGTGTGTTATTTGAAAAGAGCTGTTTGCCTCTGCGAAAACACAAACCGAAAAGGGTCATGCCTCGTTGATTACAGTGTCACTCGCAGTGATGGGTTCGATGCTCTTCTGCGAACAGTAGTACCGCCTTTTGATGTACACGCCAACATTTACAAAGAGTATACACGCAAATCCACACTGGACGCACAAAAACGAAAAGCCCCATATGTTCCAGAGATTGTTACGGGGGCAACGCTGCGATCTAAGCGTAAGCAGTGTGACAGTAAAACGAGAGAAGATACATGTAGGTTACAAGCAATCCAAAGATTGCAGGAAAGAGTTCCACTCTGTTGAAACCATCGAATACTTGGAAACGCCCATGTCAATTGCTAAGAATCGACATGATAATTTGGGAAAGGCGGTGATGATGCGTATCCAGACAACCAATGATTTGGTGGCTGCAGAAGCTATATATCATCACGATTGCGCAGTTGCATTTAGGAGAGGATGCCCAGAATCTACATCAAATCCCGAAAGAGGAAGAACCAAAGATGTGTTGAGAAACACGGCGTTTGATAAAGTATGTGAGTACCTAGATGAGAATGACGAATGCCAATACTCACTTTCAGAAATTTCTGAAATAATGGACGAGTATTTGAACGGTATTGAAGGGTACACAAAACAGTATCTCAGACAAAAGCTACAAGCGCATTATGGTGATCAGTTGATTATTACAAGTGTTCCAGGTGTTTCAAATAGTGCCACATTCCGCGATAAAGGACACAAGGTGCTTCGTGATACTTGGTAAGCTGAAAAAAAGGCAAATGCTTCAACAGAGAAAGACAGAATTGTAGATATGGCGGCGTCCATAATCAGAGATGATATCAAACGATGGATGACACGAATAATGGCTGCTCGTTAGTTCCAGAAAGTCTCGGCCGGTTTCTTCACGGTGCAGTAAAATCAAAAGCATCAACGGAACGTACGAATATAGACAGGCGATGTACAGCCATAGCTCATTCTATAATAGCTGCATGCAGACCAAGGTCATTTATATCGCCAATTATGTTAGCAATAGCTGTCTACATACACAGAAAGTATGCATCTCGGGAGTTGATATATATATTAAGTAGCATGTGCTTTGCCGACGATTACAAGGAAATACAGAGACTGACTTGTTCTATTCTCAGTAAGGACACCCAATCGTATAATCTGAATGGGTTCACACAATTCGTGTTTGATAACGCAGATTTCAATGTTGCGACACTAACTGGGCATGATACATTCCACAGTATGGGCGGAATTGCATGCGTTACCCCACAAGGGGAAAGGCTGGAGAAAAACGAGTCGGTCTGTCAATATACCAAGCTCCCAATTAACAGGAAAGTTTGGTGACATCCCAGTCAAAACGTACAAGAAACCGACCGTACCCGGCCTGCAGTCAGTGAAGTTTGGCCCAATTGAAGCCCCAAAACCTGACCCACCTAGTTTGGTGGTTGCAGTAGATGTTGATCGGCTGTGGTTAGCCAGTTTTCCTACAAGTCTTACCCCTTGCCCGTCATGGAGTGGGTTCATGCAGGTGGCAGTAACAGGCGAAACGCATGAGAAAAGCCGAATCGAAATTCTTCCATTCATTAATCTAGATTCAACAAACCTGAGCACAATATTTACGGCATTGTGTTTTGCGCAAAGCCAATGTGACAAGCATGGGCAGAAGATGTGCATTGTCACATTTGACCAAGCGCTTTACATCAAAGCCACAGAGATAGTGGCTGCATCGCCAGATCTGTCGAATATAATTACACGATTGGGTGGTTTTCACCTACTGATGTCATTTATGGGATCAGTTGGATTTATCATGGCGGGCAGCGGATTAGAAGCATTATAGGAGACTGTGTACGCTCCAGGTACTGTTATTCACATGTTAACGGGGCATGCATATGCTAGAGCTGTCCGTGCTCACCTGTTAACTTCAGCTGCCATAACTTCTCTTCTGCTTGAGAAACCGGAATCATCAGATACTGTTGATGCCGAGTCATTACGTCGACTTCATGCATCACTTTTGAACAGTCAAGGTAGTGTAGAAGAGGATGTTAGTCTGGCAGAACTCAGTCAGGTACTTGGTAAGTTGATGGAACATGCTGAAAATGACAGTCGCACTGGGAGGCTTTGGGTCAACTACTTGGAGCAGGTGTCTCTTTTGAGACTACTGATCAGAGCTGAACGCACAGGCGACTGGAATCTCCATTTATATTGCATAAAGAGAATGATACCGCTGTTCCATGCTGTTGGCCACCTTGCCTACGCAAAACCTGCCAGACTACTTACAGCAAATGGGACAACTAGAATCTATCATGGCCGAAAAAGACTACCAGCAGTTCACTGAAGGTGGGTATTTTACCATTCGACGAACTGATCGCTTTTGGGGCGGTAATTTTACCGATCAGACAATCGAGCAAGAGCTGATGCGCTTGTTGAAATCGTCAGGTGGGATGACCCATGGCCGTGGCATCACAGCTAGCTCATTAACAAAGTGGGTTCATGCATTACCCCACTGTGTACCCATATGTGAGAGTCTTGAAACATTCACAGGCGTCCATGCCAGTACATCGGATCAGCACAGGGATTTATATGCAAGCTCACAATCACGTGATCATAAGGACTCCGATACATTTTTGCGATGGTTACGAGTACATTCGCCATTTTCCCACAGTCATTCTAAGTCAGTTGTTGCAATAGCAACTGGTTTAGTTGCCGACAAGTCGGTGAACTGTGACATGGCGTTTGAAATAGGCCAAAAAGCAGCAAATTCCATGACAGATAAAACATTTACAGATGTAAAGCTGAAAAGGAATGACAGTGAAAACAATCAACACATCGATTAACACAGTCACAGTCCGTGGTCAGCCAGTTGTAGTGAATCCTACTTTGCTCTTCAACAGAATCACTTGCGTCATGCAAAGTCGATCTGAAATGGAACAGTTCTTAGCGTATGAGCTGGCACCTCAGCCTACGTCTCTCTTTCATGATGGTGGATTGAGGAGAACTGCCAAAAGTGCACTTGGCACATTGTTGAAATCGAAAGTTGATCCGCAATCCACGTTTCCTGATGAGGCAACATTTGTCATTGATGGAGTTTACCTCGTTCACACAGTCGTTTGGCCGACAAATGCAACTTACAAGGAGGTCTGTAAGTCCTACGTAGCATACATTGCAGATCATGTTAGTGGCAGTGAGGTCGTCGTGGTGTTTGATGGTTACAGCAGCCAGGCATCTACGAAATTAGTGGAGCAACGACGAAGAGCATCAAAAACCACTTCCCGTGATATATTATTTGATGCAGACATGAAAACAGTAACTACCCAATAAGCATTCCTGACTAATGGAACTAACAAATCAAGATTGATAAAGCTGCTTGTTGAAGAGTTGAAACTTCACGATGTTGTCATAAAGCAGGCTGAGGCTGACGCGGATAGTCTAATTGTTGCCACAGCAATATCGATTGCACGATCCCGACCAAAGGATGTAGTGGTTGTTGGAACAGACACGGACTTGCTGGTAATGCTTGTGTCACAAAGCACTGAACAATGCCACCTGCACATGTTGTCGAAGGGCAATACCTTGTTCGTGTAAGACATTGCGGAAATCCAGCAATCTATAGGAGAAGTTAGGCAACATCTAATGTTCATACATGCGATCACGGGATGTGATATAGTGTCAGCACTGTTCGGTCAAGGAAAAAAGAAAGCATTCAAGCTTGTAGAGAAACATAAGGATATTGCTGGGTTGGATACGTTTACGCGTGCAACAAGCACGAAAGAAGATGTAGCTGCAGTTGGCGAGCAGTTTCTTCTTCAGCTTTATGGAGCTCACAAGGCAGACACTCTTGACCGCTACAGATATCTAGAGCAATAAGTCGCTCATCCCTCTCAAGTACTTTCAAGTTAGAATCTCTTCCGCCCACAAGTGCAGCAGCCAAACAACATTTGTACCGAACGTATCACACTGTACAACAATGGATGGGGAATATTCTTTCTCCACTCGAATGGGGCTGGCAGCTAAAGGAAAACTGCTTAATACCAACAGAAACAGAAAATCCGATTGCCCCTGCAAAGCTATTGAAAATGGTGTCATGTGGTTGCAAGAGCGGATGCGGGAAGCAATGTAGCTGCAGAAAGCTTGGACTTCACTGTTCTTCGCTCTGCAGTCAATGCATCGGACAAACATGCACAAATATTATACAAATATCTCCTGACGCACTCGACGATGATACACAATAAATGTGACGTGCGTCTCATGGTATAGTTATATTTTTTATTGAATTCTGATATCATTGCTTTGGAAAACATTTTGCATATTACAGGAAATACATTCAATTTAGTCGGCCATCTTGGCGACCATCTTGATTTTATCAGTTAGACGCCATTGGGTACTAAACTGATAGTATACGTCAAAAGAATATGTTCTGACTTTGATACATAGCAGATCTCTGCTTATTTGTAGGTAATTCATGATTGTACTGTTTTGGCGGCCATCTTGAATTATACATAAACTACTGTGGGATTCATGGAGAGATGTGATATGTTGGGTTTGATGGTATGTTGAATATGTTGCATGAATATTTCAGCTTTTGCATTGTTTTCCGATTTAAACCCTAGTGCCATTCGGTTAACGCTCGTTTCTCACGTTCTGAGAGCTATGTATGATGCAATTGGCGGCCATCTTGGACGTTATATTATATTTGTTTTGGCACATTTCATTCGAATTGGTTTGGCGAAAATTGCACTATTTGTAGTTTTGGTCATTTTTGGTCGCCTCTTTGGACGCCATCTTGACTTCTGGATTAAGCTCCACTGGGATTCATGGGGAGTTTTGATATGTTGTTTCTAATGATATTCTGAACATATTTGGAAAATTCAGCTTTGACCTATTTTTTTCGATCTCAACCCTAATGCTCTTCCACTACTGGTGGTTTCGAATAAAGCGCTATTTTCTCCAGCGGTGTATTCCACGGGAGCGATATTTCACACACGAAGACCTATTCGATAGTCGTTACAAGGTTATTCGAGTATTATGCTGGAGTATTGTGTAATTGTGTAACCCGTGTTACAAATGATGGCTGCTAAAGAAGACAGTCGGCTACAATTCGTGACACTTATTACGTAACGGATTTTGATGAAAAGACAACAACACCCTTCATTTCAAAAATGAAGTAAAGAGAACAAAGTTTGGAAACTTTCCTAGTCAATATTGATTATCCGGAGCATAAAATGGATCACCTACAGTGATCACAACTATGAATTTGACCGTATTCAGTACCTAGTGCGCCTACCGTGTGTGATCACTGTAGGCGATCCGTTTTATGCTCGGGATATCAATATTGACTAGGAAATTGTGTTCTCTTTACTGCAGTTTTTGAAAATGAGGGTGTTGTTGTCTTTTCATTGTTTACACAATCTCTATAAACACATGCATCCAATGTGTTGGTGCAGTAGTCTGGTAGTGGCAGATTAGATTCAGAATAAAAAAAACATTTCACATCAGGTTTTTAAACATACTTGTTCACGAAATATCGAACCATTTATATACTGTAAAGTTTCTTTTGGCCTTAAGTATACTTAGAGGTTAATACGTGGCTTGTTTGATATCGGCCTAGGTATCGGCCCTCTGTAACTTGGTATCAGCCCGAGACCGAAGGTCGAAGGCTGATACCAAGTTACCGAGGGACGATACATAGGCTATTATCAAACAAGACACGTATTAACGTCTTTATTACTTAGATTACTTATATATCAATTTCAATATCAATCATCCGGCAGTTGTGATAATCCTATATTAAAATCTATACCGTTATCCATGATTGAATGATGAAATACAGAGCCTACAAATTCAAATTCCCGGCATCTGTCAAAATGTACGCAGCCGATAAAGTAAACATACGCAATGCGCATGCCCAAAGTAACTGGTTTAATACGCGCGCGAGACATGGTATCGGACTGGAAACGGCGGTATCAGACTAGTAACGATGGTATCAGACTAGACATGGCCGTATCAGACTTGGAAGTTTCAGTATTAGACTGGAAAACACGCCGTATCAGCCTGAACTGTGTATGTTATTGCTGTAGGCAAATACAGGCAATTTCTAGGCAAAAAATGATATCTAAATAATAATATGCTGTATTACGTGTAGTTAATAAAGTGTGTAACTGTATCTCTAACGCCATTGTTGTGCCGTAAAGAGCATTTATTACATTTCTGACAGCACGCAAGATATACATGACAATTGTATACAGAGTCAACACTAACACTGTAAAACATCTAGTTTATGCAAGTGCACCAGGGGCCCGTTTCACTAAACTTCCTACGACTAAAATGTTCGCAAGTGCAAATTTAGGATCGTCTGTAAAGTTCAATTGAAGGATTTACATGTATTGAGCATAGGCTCAATAAATGTAAATCCAATACTTGTTTACAAGAAAACTATGTTGCTGTGAAATTTACAGACTATCATAAGTTTGCACTTACGAACATTTTAGTCGTACGAAGTTTAGTGAAACGGCCCCCAGATGAATAGCTGGGTTATACACGTAAGAGACAAATCGTGAGATGTGTGCTATCCCATGAAACAATTTTGACACAATTTACGATAGTTTCCATGCTGAATGACGTCGAATGTTGACGTTCAGCGTTCACAGAAATGCGAATAGAATTCAACGTCAACTACAGAAAATATTAGTTTCTGTAAACAGTTTTCATGAAAAATTGCAATCTTCTTAGGTACAAGATCGCATGGCTCATACATCGCTACATGTACATTGTACATGTATCTAATGTTATATGACTACGTACACTACCGAGATAGACGTACATATGCATGGGCGTCACAGGCATTTTTCAAAAGGGGTTACGACTTTCAACTGTGAAGCGACCGAAATATGTAAGGGGTCCAGGGGTTGCCCCTGGACCCCTTACAAATTTCGGTTGACTGACATCACCGGAAGGTTTTTGATTTCCAGAAGCCATATGCTGCATTCGGGTATGTGTGGACAACAAGAAACATGTTTCTGACCACTGGCATATGGCAATACGATTGGCGTCGCTTGACTGTGTTTTGTTAGTAGTGCATTTGAATAATATAGTATCTGCCCATTCATGCACTGAACATGTCGCGTATATACATACAAATCCTGCTTTCTCAAAAAAGGGGGTGTGTACTAGCCTATCTAACCTCCCCTGACGACGCCCTTTGTACACATATAATAAAGCAAATAAACTAAACAGAGAGCCAAAATATACCAAATAAATAAGGCAAACTACATGTACATGTAGCTGTATTCATATAGTTGCGAACAGTAACTCTTGTAATCCACTCCCATACTGTCCGTAGCTACGGACGGCACGGGAGCAGATTGCAAGAGTTATCGTTCGCAATAGTTGTCAGCAAGATGAGCCTGCTCGTAACAAGCCAGGATCTGCAGTGTTTCGCAATAATTTGCACATGTTTTAAAACTATCCCTTAATATCTGATTAATGGGACAGTCCAGAAATGAGCATGGAACTACCAGATATTTAGGTGTGAAAGGGTTACTATAGTCATGTATATTAATAGCTACAATAATTCGCCTCTGATTTGTTATCTACGCGAGATGTATGGAGCGGGGTAACAATGTTGTTTCTAGTATATTACTAGTACATGCATACGGTGTACGATTTCTTCTTCCTTAAAGTTCTTCATATCAGGATTAAATGCATTATAAAGACTGCACTATGCGATAACTTTCAGATTGTTCCATGTAAACGTACATTGTGTGACCATATACTACACGCCATGTGATTTTGATGTGTGATTTGTCATCAAAACTATTTACAGAAACTGTGATATTTTTGAAAATGACGTCGAACGTTTATGAAGTTTACGCAATTGTCTGAAGATTTCGTCAACTTTTAACGTCATTTACGGACAATATCGAATCTTTTGTAAATATTTTTCATAAAATGTCGATCGTCTTACATGTAGGTGCAAAATTACATGGCTTGTATCATAGGTGCATGTATACACCGATATAGGGAGAATACCAGGCTAATGCCATTTGATATCAAGTTTATCAGGCAAGGCTAGCGTAGGAATTTCGAAGCTCGCCAAGGAATTCCGTTTCCGAGCCTGATAAACTTTGATAGCAAAATACACTAGCATGGTATTATATTTATCAGGTAACGTTTTAGGCTACAGCATGAGAATTATGACGTTTTCGTTGAAAATAACGCGGACGTGACGTCATTCCATAGATATCATTTATATCGTTCGACCCATTTATTGTTACCTGGATATTCGTCAGGTCAATGCATGTAGCCTATTTCACCAACATTGCAAAGTATACTTATCTAGCAAAGTATACTTTGAGGGAGAAATTTTAAATTTTAGGATAAATTTATAAATTTTGATTGTACTGAATTTATTACATGTTATTACACTCTTGCAAATTATTTGCACGCGTTTCGCTGTGAGAGAAAACCAGTAATCAACTCCTTACAAATAATACACCCTGAAGAGAACACCCATAAGTGCGCGCCTGTTTTCTTGGAAACCGCGAGCTACCATGCAAAATGTTTAATTTGTATTACAGTCAAAATAAAGTTATTGGAACATTTGGAAAGGGTCGCGACTGATCTAGAATGTTAATGTGATTGAATTCATTCCGAACATGCACTCAATTATATCTGGTTCATAGAAACTGCTGCTTAATTTGGATTTCAAAAAGTTTACACAACGTAACGTCAAAACGCGGGAAAACACGTCATTGCATAACTATTCATGCGCACATCACAATTCATTGATTATAATCTAAAAATAGACTAAATATGCATATGTATCCGCCGTGAAAATAAATAGGATATTCCATCGTACATGTTTGAATAGCTGGAATAATATACTCGTGTCTGTCGGCGTCCGTGAAAGCAAACTCGTTCGCTACGCTCACTCGTTGCTTACGCGGAAGCCGACGCACACTCGTGTATTATTTCCAGCTATTCAAAATGTACGATGGAATATCCTCTATATCACAGCAATTTTGGCTGTGATGATGTAATAAATTCAGTATAATAATTCTGCATACTTGTAATCTTCAAATATATGCAGTCTTTAGTTCTATATGAAATAATGCATTTCAGGAAAAATAAATGATTACTCCCTCAAAGTATTCTTTGCTAGAAAAGTTTACTTTGCAATGTTGGTGAAATCGGCTACTGATACAGCAATATGTTATCAGTCCGTACGTATTCGGCCAATACAATGCTCATACATGCTGATAAACTACTGTACATGTAGCCACACAAACATGGCCAGCAACGTCACCAGAAACAGGTCACATGTTAACTTAGTCGAAGAGCTCTCGCTGGGGCTGCCGCCGTTTCCTGCAATGAATATGAACGCTGGTTATTGTGAGAATGCATGTACTTGGTGTATACGAGAATAATAGTCGACTAATACCATAAGTACCAAGGCGAATGATCAGGTGGTTACAACAACAACAACAATTGCTGAACGTGTTGAAAGCTCGCCCACTCAAAAGTAAGTATTATTTGATATTTTCCTTAGTATGAGCTGCATTTGGTGGTCCCAGGAGTTCGGCACAGACTTGTGTCGTTTTCGCGAAGAATCGATTTCCGTATCGGTAGACACGTAAATCGATTCCTCGCAAAAACGACAGAAGTTTGGGCCAAAGTACAGAGACCACCAAAATGCAGCTTAACAAGACGCGTTTGATGCGCAATATTTCATCAAACTCCGTTACATAATAAAGACAAAAATAAAAGAATACGTACTTTGAATCGGAGGGTGGATGTTTGAGTACTTGTTGTTGTTGTTTTAACCACGTGATCATACACCTTGAGTATGCAGCTAGCAGTTTGGTGAAGGCAGTAAAACAGTGTATCACCATAATGATTTTGAATTATATGTACATGTATGCGGCAGTGTATGTAATGTTCAGTCGAATTATCGAATCACCGTATGTACGTCGATTGAATACGATACTTTCAATAAACGACATCTACCTTGTCTAAGCACTGAACATTCCGTCAATTTTCGACTTCATTTACAAATGATACCATAAGATCTTCGAAAGCGATTTCGCGAAATCGTATACGATAAAGGCAGAAACAATAATATATTAATATACACAACGGACTGCGCCAATTTTACCAATAGATAGCGTTTTAAACGATACATACCTTCTGTCTGAAACGTCACAGGTGTGGCGCTTGTGTAGGATTCGCCGTAATTATTCTTAGAGTAGACAGTCATTGTGTAATCCGTCCCACTCCATAGTCCTGTCATAGTGTACGTCCATGTTTGGTTGACGCCGTGATTCTTTGACTTGTCTTTAACGACATCAAAGGTCTGCAACAGAAACATATCATAGTAGGTTTCAATATGTAAATCCGTGTATGTTTTTGGGGGACAATTCTTAATGTGGTTTATGGAAAATAACATAACCAAAGGTGTTTTAAAAACCAATGTTGTCAGTGTGGCATACGTAATACAGGGTAGTTAAACATATATGTCCCCACTTTGGGACCGGTCTGTTACAAGTAGATAATAATAACCAGTGTGACTTGTACTATATCAGAATAAAATGTATTATCCACCATCATTTCTTTTTCCAGTATATAATATTCAGGAAACACATATATTATCTACTTTATATATGGTTTTAAAAATGTATAACCATTTTTTACATAGCACGCCGTCGCCTGTCGTTAGAATTTCTGAAGTTCGCGCAAAAACTTGCGTCCAAAGCTGTCTTCAATTGTGGAACAGCGTGTCCCGTTCATTTGTTTCTAGTTTGCTGATGGGATTACTTCGTACTTTTATGAAACTATGCACATGCAAATACTACAACTAGTTCAGTAGCCCATTTAATCAAAATTGCAAAGTATACTTAACTAGCAAAGTATTCTTTGAGGGAGTAATCATTTATTTTTTCAAAAAATGCATTATGTCTTATAGAATTAACCACTACATATATTTGATGATTAAACGTATGCAGAATTATTGTACTGAATTTATTACATTATCACAGTCAACATTGCTGTGATAATGTAATAAATTCAGTATAATAAAAATTAATAAATTTATCCTTAATTTGAAAATTTCTCCTTCGAAGTATACTTTGTTAGATAAGTATACTTTGCAATGTTGGTTAAATAGGCTACAAATCTGGACAATGAGGGATTCATTCCATACGTATTCACAAGAATACAAGTTGTAGCGACAATATTGACAATCCGTCTGCTAAGGCCATCTGCAGCTGATTTGCATACATATAATTCGATGATGATGAAACAATACCACATACACATGTATATAATTGTGACTCATCATATGGTCAACTTGTGTTTTAATTGGCCTTCGTAATATTTAATAATTATCATTACATATCTAACTGACGAATGCTCGCATTGTGTTCATAATACGCGATATTTAATAATTATCATTACATTTCTAACTGACGAATGCTCGCATTGTGTTCATAATACGCATATTAAGAAACATGACACAACAAACCAATTACTACTTACATGTAATTAATTGTAGAATAGATGCGTATCGGGTTAATGATTCATATATTCAGTTATAATATTACCTTTGTATAAGGGTAATGATTCATCTCGTCTGTCCTAACATTTCTTTATCATTGTCCGATGATATTGGTCGTGTTTAAAGGTTCGTACAACAGTTTACGACCAATTTTCTTGAATTAATTAAAATGTCAGTAATATCATACTTTGCATATTGTGACGTCATACACTAAAAGTAGTGATATCCTTAGTTCAAGTAGAATATGTAATGACTAAACTGTCACCATCTATTAATTTCTAATAAACTTTAGTTTGAATGATTATCTGACTTAGAATACTAGTTATTACAGTTTAACGTAGTATATTTTGAATCACCCTGTATGACGTCATAAATCAAAGATGGCCGCCATCCATATTATTCCTGTTATAACGTTTTAACTAGTAGACATAGAAAGCAGATTTTGGTGACTATACCCATGTTTTCGACCATTTGACCATACATTATACATATATCTAAATAGTTAATCATGTTTAGTTAATATGATATTAATTATAATAAACGTACTTTGGTATAACTATGAACTTGTCATTTGGCTTCTGCAGTGGCTCCATGCTACAGAGCTGCCAACTGTTCCGATTTTTCCGTAGTTGTTCCGGAAAATACGTTAGAAATACGGAAGTACGGATAACAATTAAGAAGTACGATTTTTAAAAAAATCAGCGCAGGAATATCTGGAAATAATAATTTCGTTTCACAATTCTGCCAATAAATCCTATTTTTTTTATTTACCCGTAATCATACTCGCCTAGTCGCTTACCATTTCGATTCTTGTTGACGTGTAGTAATAATAGTTTCAATTGCTCAGCGATATTGATTTCTTCATCACGTACATTCATAAAATGTCTGCACCAAAGCGTAGTGCCAAAGCGTGCAGCCAACGAATTTAGGTATTTTTTATCGAAAGAAGTTAGGATAACACAGGTTCATCACTGATTACAGCAAGACATGGCCCCATTTGGTCCTGTCAAGGCGCGGTGATGAATTTGCGTCTTGCAAGCAGTGGAATTGTGATTTTTCGGTTGGTCATGGTGGCCGAGACAAGGCTCTAAACAATTTACTTTATACATATAAGTGAGTACTGATTTGTGTTCCGGAAAACATATGCCCCTTTTTCTCTCCATGTTCCTCATGTGACCGACATGGGGTTGGCAGCTCTGCATGCATTCTGGTAACGGACCGGGATTCAGCTCAATGCCAGCGATTAACAGCAACATTCCAATAACCCCCCCCCCCCCGACCACCACCCACCCACCCACAAGAGTCTCAATTGACTCCTGATACAAACGGCCATCATGCCATCTTGAAGCATGGAAATTGCCAATTCTGCTTCTATAGCAGACGATGTCCACCATTGTTGTTATTGCTGTTGTGTAGTTTTCTCATATGTAATATTTGGTACCTATATCTGGGTGCAGCATTTCCGTATGAAATCGGGAATTACAATACTCACGAGACACATATATTATCAAGAGCTCTAGATATCTATGTCATTAAATAATACATCGTACGAGCTGCATGTTCGTATATATTTTACATGCATTTTCAGTAGAAGTTTCAGTTTTGTTTAGTGGGTACTCCCTCAGTCACAAACAAATTGCAACATACCGAACATTGTCTTCAATAGTCGTTATTTGTAACATATGTCATGAGTTTAGTGACATGGCTGGTTGTTGTCGCGTAATTTGTATGTCGTTAGTATTACGACAACCTTCAGTGAATTAAAGGTACATGCCCACTAAGTAGGCACAAAGTGTTCATTATAGGAATTAAATAAGTGTACAATTGTGTCACTAGTCCACCAGTTCTAAAAATTACGAATAATATTTCCGACAGATTATAAAGAATGATCATTGCACATCAAAAAATATATAATAAATAAAGAAATTTACGTCGGATATAAAATGTATACTAATGCCAATCAATACGTGGGGTAATGGTGAATGAATGTTTATTTTGCCAGAAAATGTCTCTGATGATGTCTCTGATATAAAGAACAGTTTGTGCCTGCTTTGTCGGCATGTACCGTTAAGATTCATTGTCCTCATATGAATGCTATGGCTGTATTGGTCAGTGTAGCATATGTTACAGTGGCGTCAGCGTGTAAGTGCACACACGAACGAACACGACAGGTTCCAACCTGTCGTGTTCGTTCGTGTGTGTACTTACACGCTGACCCCACTGTTACTATTGTATTATCAATGTCATGCGTTCTATGGTGATTTGTTTAATTAGCCGTTTATCTCTAGTTTTAACGCAATGATCAACTGTGGGTGGTCATGTAATACAGATCGCCAACTAATTCCAATTTGAAAATATGTCGCGTTACGTAACTCACTATGTGGAGAATGTGTTGGAATCGGATAGAGCGATGGTATGGTAAACGAGAAGGGCACGGGTTCGAGTACCGGGCCAGTGGACATTTTTCTCACCCTGTGACATTTACGTACCGTGACATACATCCCCGCCACATTGGAATTCGTCCGCGAACAACATTTAAATATTCGTCTCTGAAGTTCATGTATCTATCTATCTCTTCATACTGCTTTATACCATCATAGGTAATTTCGAGCATGTGCGCGCATGTGTCTATTAAAATAGGTGTAGGAAGGGATACAAATAAGATCAGGGATCAACAGTAATAGTTTGGTTAAACGTAATGAAAGAAGAGTAAAAGAAGGTTGAACACATCACTACAAGATGTATGGTTGTGTATGGTCAGGCCCGTGCGCAGAGGGGGTGCGACGGGTACGTACGCACCCCCCCCCCCCCCTTAACCATTTAAACACCACCGGTCTGTATAGTGGTATTGGCAAAAAGTGTAGATCCAGATGAGCCGGACACTTTTTGCAAGTATTTTTCATAATTTTGAGAACAAAAACACCCCATGTGAAAATGATTTGTGATGATTTGATTGGGTTGCAAAATTAACATATCAAAATCCATTCCAGTTACTTAGGGATGAAATGGTTAATCTGCCGAGGTCTGTCCGTGGATCTGCAAAAAAAGTTTTTAGCCCTTTGTGCCGTCGAAAAAACACCCCTAAATTAATTTCTGCGTACGGACCTGATTGTGGATGCGACTAATCGCAACATTGAACGAATCCAAGACTTGCGAGAGTACGACATCCTCAGGTAGTGCATTCCACTGTACAATGACGAAAGGGAAAATGGAACACTTGTAGTAATGTGTTGATTGCAAGTTGAGATTGCCAATAGATGCTCAGAAACGTTAATATTTTGACAAGTTTAAGGACCCGGGGGGCGTTTCACTAAACTTCTTACCACTAAAATGTTTCACTAAACTTCTTACCACTAAAATGTTTCACTAAACTTCTTACCACTAAAATGTTCGTAAGTATAATAGTTTGATAGTGTGTAAATATCACATTAGCAATTTGTTCTTGTAAGCAATTGCTGGATTTACATTTATTGAGCATACGCTGTATATGCAGCCGCCTATGCTCAATAAATATAAATCCGTCAATTGACATTTCCAGATGATCTTAAATTTGCACCCACGAACATTTTAGTCGTACGAAGTTTAGTGAAACGGGCCCCTGTTCTATACCTGATCATCGTATAACATATATGTGAATAATGCCTCGTTACTGGATCCAAAATGTAGTATCCTCAATGACCACCTGTCTTTTTGAATGTTGTGCAGGATATAACGTATACATGCCGGGAAATATACCCCGTCCCTGAACGTTTGTCATAATCGACGCTGTGTGAGATACGACGTATACATACCGGGAAATATGGCCTGTCCCAACTCTTGGACATGACGGTGAAGGACTGTGGTGACCCATTGTCGAACCCTGACGTCCACTGCAACGTCACGCTGTTGCTGGTGATGTTGTAGGCGTTCAGATTACGTGGTATCGCTGGTGGTCCTGAAACAGTAATACAACACGGATGTGTTCCTCGTTCCACAAACGAACGATTGCCAATCGTTTACTCGTCGTTTTCAAATCGTTTTTAATTGCTAAACTTTGGTTTAACGAAAACATCATTTTATAATTAAAAATAACGAAAAAACGATCCGAATACGACATGTAAAAGACAAGACATTGTTGGAAAAAAAACACCACATGACATACAGTGGGGTCAGCGTGTAAGTGCACACACGAACGAACACGACAGGTTGGAACCAACCTGTCGTGTTCGTTCGTGTGTGCACTTACACGCCGACCCCACTGTACGTTGAAAGAAACGACAGGCGTTTAAATATGTGGAAGTTTGGCATTTAAACGAAAAAATCGCTTTCGCGTACAAATAAACGAAAACAAACGGGTATTCGTTTCTATGCATACCGCTGTACAAAACTATCGTTTTCACTTCATTTTCCATTTATTTTTGTGCAAACCTTCCCTGTACATGGATTGACATGTAGCCCTGTTAGCGTGTATGACCTTTAGAAGAGAGAGCATGTAATAATACGATCTTACACACATACGCATACATTGTATCCATATACAACGAACGCAATTACCCCCGAGACTTTGAACCGCGACATAACCATCATTCGTGGCTATGGCTGGCCAAATGGAGTTTATGGGTTTTGCGACCAGTGTAGATCCAGATCAGCCTGTGCATCCACACAGTCTGATCAGGATCTGCACTGTTCGCCATTCCATCAATGAAGCATGCGTAGTGCTTCCAGCAAGCATACATGAGTCTGCTATTTAAACGGGAGCTACAGTGGGGTCAGCGTGTAAGTGCACACACGAACGAACACGACAGGTTGGAACCAACCTGTCGTGTTCGTTCGTGTGTGCACTTTCACGCTGACCCCACTGTACACTGGCCGCATATTGCTATGTACATACTCAAGGCATAATACGTACACATGTAATCAAACAAAAACAACACATTTAACACATTTAACCCTTAGACCGCTACTCACAACAATTGTCGTATGCTGTTGCTTTTATATCTTGCCTTATTTCTCAATAAAAACATGATTTGACAGCATTTCAGAATCATTTCCAAATGGAAATGATTCTGAAGTGCTGTCAAAGCATGTTGTAAATTATTATAAAGTGCTGGCAAAGCATGCTTTTGATGATAAAATTGGAAAATAGAAAATAAACATCGGACGACAAAACAAAAAAGATAGCGATCTAAGGGTTAACGTATCTTTACCAACATGTGTTAAAGGCATTGAGTCTTAAATGTGCCTTGACAGTGATGACACACATTAGGAAAATAGTTTAATTGAAATTTATATCGTATTACTGAACACAATTCTACCTATATGTCGCCTGTAAACAATATGTATATAATACTGAAAAACCATTAGCGTTTGCAGTCAGTTATTTTTCAAATGTCTGTTATTATATGTAAGGGATGTACGAGTTAATTAACGTTTCTCAACCTGCGACCCATATGTGATTCTTCTATTCATCTTCACTACATTACTTACCCCAGGCTACTATCTTATATTCTGCCCGACACGACCCGACTGCATTACTCATCGTGAGCGAGTAGTTGCTATCGAAATCCGCCACGCTTATCGACGTCACATTCAGGTAGTTGATTCTAACCGCCATGTTGGACCGCTTGACGTCATGGTAATTTGTTAAGATACGGCCTCGATGTTCCCAGGTAATATTCGGGACAGGGTTTGCTGTGTATTGCATTATTAAAACGGTTTCAGCCACATCGTTATACGCCTGAACTATGTACTGTTGACTGGGCACAGGTTTAGGCGCATCTGGAATAAATACAGTGGATCCTCTTTAAACCGGACACCAAATAAACACCTGTGATCTTATTGCTGGTGAGTTTCTTGGTCCTTTATCTCGGGTGATAATGTCTGTTCGTGATCGCATAGCGCACAACTATGGCTCAGAATGATCAAATGCCTGATTTACAGTGAAACCTCTCTAAGCCGGACACCCTGGGGACCTCCCAGGGTGTCCGGTTTAGAGAGGTTTGACTGGTTGTGTTCTGGAGAAATGGAATGGGGCTTATGGGATTTGTGACCAGTGTAGCTCCTGATCATATAGCACACCCGTGTAGCCTGATAACGATCAATACTGCTTGTTAGAAACAGGCTTGGTGTTTTATTATTCCTTATGTTTCCTTTGTGTTGTTTGTTTTTGTTTACTATATCCGATACCGTTCACATGTCAATAACCAATAGTAGGAATAGTAAAATGTGAACAATTTACCAATTTATGTCTAGAAACAAGCAAAAATTCAGAAAAATACATCTAGCTCTGAAAACCAAAAATGGTCACTAAAGGCCACTAAAGGTACATGTGTTTTCTAGCCTTGCCTGCTAAACTTGCTATCAAATAACACTAGCCTGGCACTCTCTATACCGAACTAGGCCATAAGAATCATGAAACTTACACTGTACGTCGATAATGACCGTGTCTACGATCTCCACGTCAGTTGTATCGTTGACGGTGGTGGACTCGGTACAGACGTACCCGCCCGAACTCGTCCGGTTCGTGTTGTCGAACGTCAACTCGGTCCCGTTGACAACGAAGCTTCTCGCCGTGTCGTTTCTCATCCAGTAGAAATACGAGTTGGTGCTCTCTGTGGCATTCACGTCACAATGGATGGATAGTACATCACCTTCGTGGACTTTATACGTTTGTTGAGCTGTTGGGTGGAAATATGAAATAGTGCAGAAAATTGGTTGTATGTTAAATATCAGTACAGTGGGGTCAGCGTGTAAGTGCACACACGAACGAACACGACAGGTTGGTTCCAACCTGTCGTGTTCATTCGTGTGTGCACTTACACGCTGATCCCACTGTATACGGTTGTGTAATAAATATGCAAATTAGACCGCTTCAGAAAACACGTTAAATGATCAGTACATAACCATTACAATTTATGATATCATGTTATGCAATAAACATAACTGTATTCTAAAATGTGATTTGATCCACAGGCATTCGGCGTGTTTCGGCTTTCATATGTATAACTATTATGAACAAGGCTTCTAACTTTGGTCGGACACGACAACCACGACGAATGCATGTGATTTGATCTACTGTCTGTTTCACGAAACCTGTCCAAAGTTTACGGCCATATAAACAATGCAAAAACAAATTTAAGAATGAGCCTTCTTTTTATTTCGTGAAATTTGGTCAAATGTTGATTTTATTACGAAAAATTAGTTACTCTATGTGAATTTAACATGGGAAAAAAAGAGGTGGAGAACCTGGAGGAGGAGTCGAAAAATTAAGAAATCAAACGTTACATTTTGAAAATCGGTTCACTATTTCTGAAATTAGAAACATTTCACCATGTTAAACGCCCATACACATCATCACTCTGTCTATGGGGATTTAATATGTGGAAATTATGTTTTCGCAATAAAATCAATATTGGACAAAATTTCACGAAATAAAAAGAAAGCACATTGCTAAAATTTAATATTATAAAACAAAAATAGTTTTTGCATTGTTTATATGACCGTACAATTTGGGCAGGTTTCGCGAAACAGAGAGTAGTATGAAATTTATTAATTAAACTGGTAGACTAATATCATACGAAATCGGTATAGCTCGTTATTTATGAAGTCAGTAAACTCGTTAAATAAATATCATATAAAATCATCGCTCATGTAAGTTCCTCTATTTATCACATGAAAACCTAATTTTCATGACTTGTAACCCATTTATGACACACGTGTAATAACACCCGGAGCGTTACGTCATATGAGCAAAATGAAGACGTTCCAAATGACGTTCCAACTTGTGCGACGGATCAATTGTGTTCTGACGTTAAAGATATACATGTATAGAGAATAGTAAGTTAGTGCCGTGAATGGAAAAAATATCTGGCAAGGCTTAGCCTCGCAGAGCCTCGCCCATCCCGTTTCCATGTCGCGCCAGATATGTTTTCCCATTCACGGCACTAACCTACTATTCTATTTATCCCGTCAACACCTACAAATGGCTTTAAAATGCAAATAAATAACCCCAGTAACCACACATATTCATACGCAGTGATTATGTCGTATTGACAGGGTATCAAAAATGTTTCACGGCACCGTGTTTCCTGGCACATACGCACTGTGTTGACGGGATTTAACAACATTAGAAGCGTCAGTGACACGGTAATAGTACTGCACTTGGTAGAATATGCTTCCGTTTTGGTAACTTTGTGAAGTACCTACAATGTCCGAGAATCTATTAGGCATATCTATCATATTTATCTCTGTGGAGATTTTCAACTAGACGCGAAATTAGTCAATGTTCACTTAAACGTATTCGATATGCCATAATTGTCTGCCCTTTGGCGTGTGAACTAATTGTATAAACAGTTAGTACTGTTAAACGTGTACGGTGGCACAGAGGGGACATTGAAATATGTTGTACCATTGCGTGCGCACGCGATAGTAAAACATATTTCCATGTCCCCTCTGTGCCACCGTAAATGTATGACTCTTGTATTATATAGAGAATCGCAAACTCTTTTCTGTTTAATATGAGATTTATCCAACAGGTAAGCCATTGTATTCACATCGCCAGATTATCTGAGTTTAAATTGTGCGTGATTCGTTTCATAAATATAATATCAAATGGAAACGAGTTTGTGATCCTCGAGCTCTATACAAGAGGCAAAAAGTTGACAGTAATAACTTGTTTGATATCGCAGTGTAATAATCCAGTTGTTAAAAATCATTATGCATTACTTTAGTGTAATACATATGCATACTCATGTGACAGCTACAGAAAACATGCAGGTGATCAGTACGGCTTCAATTTATATTTCGTTGTTCACGCAATACATACCATCTAAAATTCATGTTTATTTAATATGATATTTATTACTTGTCTAATAGCATATTAAATCATCACTCGTGTAATTATGTTATTTCATGTACATTTAACATCGATGCATTCAAACTACATGATAAATGTACATACCGTTATATGTGGCCAACAGCGAGAATGCAATAAAGCACACAATAATTGTTTTCGTGATGATACCCATAGTTAACCAGCAATGCAACTGAGCGATGATGGTAGGTAAATATATATGTAACTGTCACTGGAGAAATTGAGCTCATGGGATGTGTGATCAGTGTAGCTCCTGGTCAAATAGCACACACCTGTAGCCTGATAACGAATTATATTGATTGTTAGAAGCATGGCAGGTGCTTCATTGATGGAATGGCGAAGAGTGTAGATCCAGATCAGAGTGTAGATGCACAGGCTGATCTGGATCTACACTGGTCGCAAAACACATAAGCCCCATTTCTCCATATAGATAACACTCACATGCGTACTTTATCGTGTATTGCGTAAAGTATCCTGATTAGCCACAATCCCAAACAGTATTTCAACACAGTCATTCTATATACCCAACTACATGTACACATTTCAACATGCGTGGATGATGTATTGCACATTAAGTATATTTCCTGTCGTTTTCTTAAAGGGTGTATCCCTTGAAAGTCTGCATGATGTGAATGTGTATTCAATCGTCAGCAATGACGGGCAATGAGTTGTCAAATGTATATAGTGTTGGCTATTTCTTTAAGACGCTGCTATCTCACTTGATAATGAATACATGTATATATACTCTATGTTATCTTGTTTGTTTGTAAATGTAGCCGGGGATGACGTTGCAGAATTCACTCACTGGGGCACATTTACAGCCGCCACACCTTAACACACCTTCGTTGAAGCGATTTCGAAATTGCAAGACAATGTCGGAAGAGTTATGATAATCGTCGAATACGACTATCAGAAACATTATTATAATACATATATGGCATTCTTAGCTGGTGTATATTGTGTTATATGAAACAGGAGAATCAATATTGACCGATGTGACAGCCTTCGGTCAAAATCGATTATTCTGATGCATATCACATCATATACATTAGCAAAGAATGTAATATTTTTATTTATTATATAACTACATGATTAATGTGACATCAACGGTGATAGACACAAAGGCTGTGCTGGATTATGTAAACTGTCGTTCTCACAACACACATACTGCACAACTGACCTGCGTACCGTCTGCCTGTTTAAAAACATCCGATCCTATAATCTCGGAAATCTCCGGCGATGGTTTTCCACGTTCATATATGTACATGTATTTGTAGAACATGTTATCGTAAGAGCCAGTTAATAGTGTGGTCCTACCGGTGTATATCATTTTTTATCCCGTCAACACAGTGCGTACATGTATGTGCCGTGAAACATTTTTGATATCCTGTCAATACGACATAATCACTGCGTATGAATATGTGAGGTGGCTGGGGTTATTTTTATTGCATTTTGAAGCTATTTGTAGATGTTGACGGGATAACTAGAATAGTAGGTTAGTGCCGTGAATGGGAAAAATATCTGGCGCGGCAGAAGCTCGCCCATCCCGTTTCATAAGCCTTACCAGATATGTTGTCCCATTCACGGCACTAACCTACTATTCTCTATGTATGAACCGACTCAAATGTGAGATACAGGGAATGAGAATGGGTTACACAATACGCCATGCTATTTCTTACGAGTGTCCATGTGTGTCAAATACACGATGATGGTGACATGGTGCATGTAGGTGCTGTTGATGGTCTATGGCCAGAACTTACATGTACATTATCAGCCAACCGTCAATTGTGCCCGCACATCTCTCGATCCATGGTTATACAATATATTGAGCATGCACGTAGTTGAAGCTGTTGAATTTCGAATCTCAGGAATAGTATTTAATGTGATTGGTCGGTCAAGACTGGGCCAGGCTTGGGCTAAGTTGTGGCTGTGAGTGGAGAAATGGTGCATATGAGTGTTATATCAGTTTAGATCCGGATCAGCCTGTGCATCCGCACAGTTTGATTAGGATTTTCACCGTTCGCCATTCCAACAATGAAACACCCATCATACTTCTAACAAGCAACTGTAGTAAGGTCAAACACAGAGGATTCCATGACTAAGATATTCCTACCCTTTTTTGTCAACTTGAAACATTTAGGTGAAAACAGCTTCTATGCATTTTTCAAAAATGTTGATCAATTGTTGAGAGCACAAACATCAATGTTGGCCACCACTGTCATGTTTTAATACATGTATATAATATGCATTATCTCTGTAATGAGATAAGCCAGAAACACACATGAGATGTTGTTTCCCAATAATTATTGCGTCGTAAACTTCTGGTATGGTTATTTTTTAGTTTGGACCCTTAAATCCAGGATGGTCACCGTCTAAAATATTAAAATACGCAATACTCAATAGTGTTAGTGGGAACTAAGCTTAACGTAAAATAGTGTGTATTATTATATTTCATAATGTTAGCATGCCATACCTGCTGGACGGTGCGTGTGTTGGTTTGGAAGTCACTAAGCCAAGAAGTACAATATATAGCACAGTATTTCTGTGGAGAAATTAAGCTAAAGGTACACCTGGTGTGACATTTTTTTCTAATTTCAGCAGACTACACCTACTGGAAGGACTGTTTGTTAGGTTGGATGTTATCGGGGTTTGGAAGTCCAAGATGGTCACCTTCCTGCATCTTGAACAGACAAAATACAACATTTCCTAGATGGTATACCGGCTAACTGTACCAAGTACAGGAGTAGTTCACATATTTTAGCAGTACACATCTGCTGTAAGAACAGTTTGATGATCTGTAGGTTAGCAATGCTTTGAAATCCAAGACGGCTTCCGTTTTGTAAAATCATAAATGTATTATATATGGGGCAATATAAGGTACAATTTCAAAACAAATATATTTGTTTACGATTCATGTATACCCTTGCAATCGTGTTGTTTCTTAGCAGTATATTATCCTTAGTTTTAAATCCAAGATTGCTTCCGTTTGCAATCTGGAAAGAAAACTTAAACTGCAATATATCCCAAGCCAAATAAGATGTAGTATACAATTGTGTGGCTGTTTTAACTGATATAAAATGAGAGAAACGACAGGAATTAATGCTTATTGATTTTATGATCACCTATAGTGTGATGGTTGCTTTCCATAGATATCAAAATCTAACATGGCCATGATCGGCTGTCTACAAAAGCATACGGTGCTCTACCGTTAGGACTGTTAGGAATATCGCTAAAGCCAGAAGTACACGAATTGTATCCAATCGTAAGCATTAATGTTCATATATGTCTAAGTCATGACTCTAAAATGGTGGCACTAGTCTATTCCATCATTAAAGGCATGCAAAGTAATTTTAGTGGTATATTATTATTAGTTCTAATGTTAGTACACGAGTCCCATTAAGTCAATGAAGATGTATTACATGTTGTTCTCACTTATACAATCGAATCTGTGCTAAAGACCACCTCCGAAAAGCAATTACCTGGCTGTAAAGGCCACACTTTGTTGTCCCAATGGCAGAATTACTATATAAATGACCCTGCGAATAAAGACCACCTGTGAACAAAGACCAGATTTTTTTTTCTTCCCACGGCTGGCCTTTATACACCGGTTTGACTGTATATATAAGTATCAATCAATTTTTCATCAACTCATCAATGACAGACCGTATGCTGGTTGTTGTTTATAGGAATGAATGGCCTTTTTGTGGAATTTATCGGGGTATAAACTTGGAAAAGTCGAGGGAATACTGGACGAAGGCCGGAAGGCCTCGTCCAGTATTCCCGCGACTTTTCCAAGTTTATATCCCCGATAAATTCAACAAAAATGCCATTCATTCCTTATAATTCAGCATTTAAAATAAATTAATCAAGAAAATGTGTTTATTTTCCGTTTTCTGAAGAATTATTTTAGCTGCGCGTCACGGTTACGGAAAGTAGTTCGGCGTGGGAGTTTACTGGGATATAAATTTTGGACAGAGACTTGCTACGGGCCAATGTTAGGGAATTGTGTAATTAGTTTTGTGCTGGAATTATATTTCTGTAGAAGACGAATGCACAAGGGGCTTGAGTTGTGGAAACCTCTAGTGATAAATTTAGTTTTATTATAAATCAATCTGTGCATTGTTGTTGAATCCATCTTATGTGGCAACGTGTCTATCCACACTTAAATCACATAGATGACATGAATGTATGATATGATTTTTTTATCCCGTCAACACAGTGCGTATGTACCATGAAACATGGTGCCGTCAAACATTTTTGATATCTGTCAATACGACCTAATTACCTACGTATGAATATGTGCGGTGCCTGTGGTTATTTCTTTGCATTTAAAAGCCATTTGTAGGTGTTGACGGGATAAAGAGAATAGTAGGTTAGTGCAGTGAATGGGAAAATATCTGGCGCGTCACGGAAACGGGATTTGCTCGGCAGAGCCTCGCCCATCCCGTTTCCTAAACCTTGCCAGATATTGTTTTCCAATTCACGACACTAACCTACTATTCTCTATACTGTCACCACGACTGAATTGTCATTAGTGAGCTAACTACTAATAACTGAAAGAAACAATTACATATTGTGTCACTGCACTTCTACACCCGAGCCTGGTAAAGTTCACCAAGTTACAATGCGCGTGAGGGTGGATATGCCGCGGGCAGCGTAAACGGACCAATATAGGGACGCGCATAAAAAACGTAACCAGACACGAACTACAATACAACAATCGGACACGAATACGATACTGCAAGACTAAAACACAATTCACAGTGTAATACCTTCAGATATATAGAAAGTGAATTCAATTACGTAGAGCGTCCAGTTCTGTACAATGGCGTATAGTGGTAGCTGCTGGATATGAGGTCTGAACTCGTGTATTGATAACTCGAAAGTGACAGAGAATATGAAATGCATGCACATGCAGATATGCGCAAACGCAGTGCACCAGAAGAGCAGGCAATAGCGCTAAACAGTTCAGAATTTGACAGAATTAATCTCCAAGCATGGAGTGAAACAACACACATCGCCAAATATGGCTACCTTAGAGGTTAAAAGTAATCGCCAAGACTCAAATGGAATTTCACGCGATACCAAATACGGTTGACTTAGAGGCTAACTTGTCACATGATGCAATATGTATAGTATCTTTCCAAAGTGAATATAGGCGATAAAGGGCGAAAATACGATTAAAGAACAACAAAGAGACAAATATGATATAATAATTCCAGCACAAAAATATTTACACAATTCCCTAACATTTGATTGGCCCGTAGCAAGTCTCTGTCCAAAATTTATATCCCAATAAACTCCCACGCCGAACTACTTTTCGTAACTGTGAGGCTCAGTTAAAATAATTCTTAAGAAAACGGAAAATAAACACATTTTCTTGATGAATTTATTTATTTTATAAAACGTTACCTGATAAATATAATACCAGGCTAGTGTATTTTGATTTCAAGTTTATCAGGCTCGGCTCGGCTCGGAAACGGTAGGAATTCCTCGGCAAGCCTCGGAATTCCTACGCGTTTCCTAGCCTTGCCTGATAAACTTAATATCAAAAGACACTAGCCTGGTATTCTCTATATGGGCCGCGCCATACGAAAACCTGGTTTAATGACAACGTCATGAAAAGCGGTAAACGACGTCGGAAAAACGACGATTCAAATTGTCTAACGTCGCCGTAAAAGTTTACATTTTGCCGTCCCATTTACGTTTATTGGTGTCAGTTAACATTAAATGTGAACAGATAACGGAACATGATAACTTACTGAAACTTTCACTAATATGAGACGCGATGCCTCAGTACACACATTATAACGTAATGACGTGGCATCACGCACTTGTGACGTCACTGAACGTGAATCCATTTTTGACGTTATGGCCATGCTTTCGTGACAAAATATTATAGCAAGGATACTTGCACGAGTTACTCGCAGCATCAATGACTTACAAATGCTTGAGGCGCTGTACATTGTCGCCTAACTGTCGTTCTTTGTCATTGTCACTATTTTTCGTCGGTTGTCCTCATAAATTCAAAATGGTGAACGCAAAATTTAACTGGCTACATATCCGCGATGTATTCACTTACACTGCACTTTGATTCCTAAATAACCTTAAATATGAACCTAGTGTATGCCAACGATATTACCATCTAGTATCTTAGTAAATTGAGACTTTTGAACAGTTATAACCAGTACTTAGCGAATTATATGTCATTTAATGCCACTCATTTTATCATAAACGGAGGTAAACACGCAGCTATATAATGACATATATATATACGGGGTTTGTATTGAATTTGGCAAAACAAATGCATACAAATCGCTCTAATAGATTCAGAATCAGTGATTTTAATCCAGCTTCTTGGTTGTTTGTGTATAAGCAACACATGATGCACAAAACACACAGTGAGGTCGGTGGAGTTTTCGAAAAGTCTTGACATTAATTGGAAATTTGACGGTCATAAACTTGCTTTTCGCACGATTTGTAGTATCAAATTATCAGCTTATCACTTGACTGCATAATAATGTATATCAGGCGATCGATGGTAATGCGATCCTTAAGAAAGACACACGGCGACAATTATAAGGTATCACGTAACCAAATCTGCCCGACGTCGTGTTTTGTCACAAAGTTAATGTTATAAGCAGCCTACTGCAGATGTACACGTGCAATGTCTACAAACAAATATTCCATTTGCAGCAATTCCTTACACATCATTATGATATAATATTGGAATAAAAAACAATTATCGTGAAAATTACGTGTGGGCACAATCATATGATCCGGCGACGAAGGGTGGGGATTGGGGATTCGGGGACAAGCGCCCCTATCGAATATTGTTCATCTCTGAATGCCAATCGGTGTGTCTGAAATGTATTTCATATTGAAATGAAAAGAAAAATAAATTGAAAGTGTTTACGTGATCTTTTTATCACTTCTTTCTATTTATGTTGGCCTGTAGTAATTAAAATAACACCATTTTATCATGATATGAAAGTCATTCGTCACATATATCTAAAATGAGCTTGTGGCGGATTTATATGGGGGATGGGCATCCCATATGCATAACATGCAACTGCAACATCCAGTTTTGTATTACATGTATATTTACGCGGTTTTTGGTTATGGTCCCGCGGGATAATTTTAGAAGATTTGCAAGCACAATTGGTACATAAAGTTGTACGGTCATTCGTGTGGATAATGTTGAAACTACCAACACATCACATTAGTACCAGTCACCGATCATCGCGGATAGGTAGGCGGATAGATTTCCAGTGTTGGTTGAATAACCAGTATTATTATGCTGCAACATCCATATGCCTTGGGTTAACTGAACATTCACATCCATGATGATTGATAAATGCTACATCGATTTCATATGCACAACTCATCATTAATATATCATGGGCAATTTTATCTTTACCAACACAACGTCATCACGCGATATGGGGCCCGACGTCAAAATGACGTTATGTTAATGTTATGCTCCATATTGTTCAATGGAAGAAGAACATGTCCATGCTTTCATTCGTGCTCGCACAATGGGTTATTATTTTTCAAAATAAACGGTATAACATCTTTTTTTTATACTACATGCACTTCCGACAGCTAAGTCAGGCAATTCAATTCACCTTTGTTCAAACATATCATTTTAACTATCCTAAAACACGAGAGAAATTGGTAACTCGCCTGGCCTTCTGCTACATGTTCACCATCATCGGGATCCATCTAGCCATATGTCTCCTCATATTTAAATCTTTTTAATGACACAATGAGTTCAACCGATCTGGCATTTCACGAAAAGTGGTCAGTCGACCGAGACTTTTACTTTGGGTCACAACGTCTGACGACGTTACTTTTGTACGTCCATATCTGACCTAGCCTTTCGCGCCTTCATGTCCATTGTATATCGGACTGTATCGTTCGTATATTGTCATCCTGATGATGGACTTTCTCTCATCATCAATATCTCGTGTTTTGTGTTAAAATACAAACTTTAATATAAGCTCTTGGTTTTTTCGGCATATTCTCTTTCACAGAGCTGGCAGTCGTTAAACTACGTCATTTCCGGTCATGATGTCAGATTTTTAAAATATTTCGTCGCATACTAAATGTTAAATAATGTCGCTATTATTCCCCAAAATTATTTCAGACAGCAGCAAACAATAGGGAAACGCCAACACTTCTCACTCTGCCTTATTTGAAAATTATTCGTACGAAATTACATTACTTGGGCCGCAATCTAAAACATGACGTTACATTAGCAACTGCAACAAGAGCTATGAACATTATTTTCATACTTTGTCTTGGCCTAATGGGAGACACTTGGCCATACTCCGATATATCCATATTTGGTTGACATGCGATAAAAGATGACAAATCTATAGGACTTGTCCGGGTATAAAAACGTCGTAATTTCGACGTCATTGATCTAAAACGTCATATAAGTTTTTACCACGCGTCCTAAAAATACTTCTAAAATGAAATATAATTGGGATACATTGATAATTTTTGCGGCATATTGTTAGACCCCAGCAATTGAGGTATACAATGCTTTCTTCAGCCCTTTACAGTTATCATAGTGGGTGGGGTACTTGTACGAAGTTAGTGTAATTACAGAGTATATCAGCAATTCATGAACTGTCACCTCACCTTATGTTATCCATAATCATCAACATAGTTAATACTTGTTAGCCACGCCGATCGCAACATCTCTGAGCCACCAGTTAGTGATTAATAGACGTTGTATTGACATAAATTTCACATGTCAAAATGTTGGATTTTCTGGGCAGCCTCGTTCTGAAGTTGAAAGTTCGTTTCCGGTTAACCCCCGATTCTGCCAGAACGCTATTAATTTTGACAGCTGTCACTCGACTTCAAAAGATTATATTTACACGTTCTGTGCTCAGATATGTTTCGCCAAGGATAATTTCCTTCATTAATGTCTTTTCTATATAATTCATGTGAAAACAGAACTAAGGTCATTGAATTTAGTAATTTTTACGCCAGATTTAGCAGAATTCTGCAGAATCCCGTTTCGAATTCCCGCAGTGGAAATCCGAATTCTGTCGTTTTCCGTATTCCGCCAGCTTCTGCTCGGCAGAATACGGAGTATAAAAGAAAGTATGTGAATGGACTACGGCAGAATAGACTTTGAAATTAACTGGGAACACTCGTATTATAATTTAGACTCTGGCATAGAAATGTAAGCTTTTAACCATTTATCATTTAGGTAATAAGACATTCTAAGGTATTGATACACCATTATTTTAGGTTTCATCCCATTAAAAGTAATTATTAGTATTTGGACAAGGAACTAGCATATTTATCATATTTTAGTCATTAATTCCTTCATTCATGTAATAAATTGTAGAAATGTAACTGTTTTACTAATTTTAGCCCATTACTGATTGATTCCTTTATGTTTAACCTGTCACTGATTCATCGCCATTACCGCGAGTCGTGACAGAGTTTTTGGTGGCAGCGGTTGTAAATACTTCTAAATTTTATTGGTTTTACTCGCGTATCAGTGTTTTGTAAAATAACGGCTATAATTTTTTTAAATTAAAGTTAAATTTAAGGTAATTTGCTATTATTTGAGCGGTTGAGTCAAGAATCATAGATCTATAAAGTCTATTCTTATTTTCTTGAACGGTCTGAAATAACTTATGTAAGACAAGGCTTAGCAGAAATTTGCAAATTATAAAAATGGAATTAGAAATGGTACTGACAAGGCAACAAGCACAAAGAAATCATATGGCTGAAAATGATAATGAAGTATCGAGTCTACCGATTGACATCGCGCACAGATATTCTGATAATCTAGATACGGAGGAAGCTGGAATGAGTAGACCCAGTGACACAGCATCGTGGAGCATCGGAGACATACCGAGATACAGAAACTAGATGGAAAATACTACACACAGCCAGGGACAAGCAATAAAGAATATGGAAGCCAAAGTATCAAACATAGAAAATTCACTGAAATCAGTAACCGAGGAATTAAAGAATGCGATTTCGGCATTTAATATAGTAGCATCAAATCAAAATGGCAACAATCCAGGACAGTCACAGAATACGAGGATCAGACCACAAATAAACCGAAATAGGGTGGAGTCCAGTGACGAAAGTGAAACTGAGGACAATAACCAGAATTTAAGGGCAATTTCTTCAACACATACACAATGTAGAAAAGGAAATAGTCCAAAATTACCACCATTTACAGGAAAAGAAGCGTGGAACGTATGGTATAATCGGTTCGAGGATGTGGCTTTTCGACAAAAATGGACAATGGATGAAAAGATAGACGAAATACTACCACGATTACAAGGAACAGCAGGTGAATTTGTATATGGACAATTATCACAAACGACCAGATCAGATTACAAAGCACTTTGCAAGGAGCTCAACAATAGATTTAGAATTGTAGAAACATCAAAAGCATCATGGATTCAGTTCACACATAGAAATCAACTGAATGGGGAAACTAGAAGAGTATTCCGCTGAATTAAAGAAACATTACGATAAGGCGCGCGTCGGGAGAGATCATGAAACCAGACTGGAAGATCTGTTATGCCGATTTTTGGATGGATTATTAGACGAAAATGCTAGATTTCATTAAGGTTTATTAAGGATCCCCGCGATATTGATGAAGCAGTTTATCAGACTGTATGTTTTAAAGAAACCAGACAGAGAACCAGAACATCTCAACAGCATAACGCGAGATCAATAAATATACCGGTCAATTATGAAACCGATAACGACACAGAGGATGGCATAATGGCTGCAAGGACTGCACCAGGGAAAAATAGGATAAAAGAATTACAAGAGACGATCAAAATTCCATGAAAAATTCAAACCAGGAAACCGCAGACTTAGTAAAACTAAGAGAAATAGTTAGAACAGAGTTGCATACCATAACTACAAAAAAATCAAATACTAACATAGACAGGCGGTATGATATATTCAGACAAAATCAAAACATGTATAACAGCACAAGACAATTTAATCATCTGAAACCAAGATATAGTAATAATTACGCAATTGGGCTAAATGCAGGCTGCTTCAATTGCGGAGAAATGACACATTTCAAACGGGACTGTCCGTATTTAAGGAACAACCAAACACAATACAACAAAACAAACACAGCTGAGAACAAACGACAATATTTAAACTAGAAAGGGCTGGATCTAAAGGCCAGGAGACAGTCCACAGAAAACAAGGCCAGAATTCTACAAATTTGTCTACAACAACATTACCTAATCCAATCAGAAGAGGTTACCCACAGTCTGAAAGTGTTTATATTACAGGCTCAGTACAAGGTGTAAATACTGCTTTTGTACTTGATACAGGGGCAGAGAAAACTGTAGTATCAGAACGAATATTCAGTCAAATAAAACATGAAGCCAAACCAAAATTGCGAAAAGAAGGAAAATTATTACATGCTGGAGGAGAACCACTTGCAGACAGCGGCAAATGCATTGTTGAAGTTAGGCTTGACAATGTGATATTGAACGGTGAAGTAATTATCGCCGATATACGAGATGACGCATTACTTGGTATGGACATACTGAGAGGAAAAGATGGCAAACCGGCAGATATTATAATGAGTCAAGACAAAGTAATATTGAACGGAAAATAAATAAGATGTACTAAACACAACAATAACTGGACGAGACAGGTTAAAGCGGCTGATCATTATTTAATTCAAGGACATACGGAGCAGATCATAGATGTATTTGTTGAACGCACTGAATATGATGACAACGTGAGCAGTACTATTTTGATTGAACCATCAGAAGGCTTCAAAGAGAAGTTTCCATTGGTAATGGCATCAAGTCTAGCGGATATTAATGGCAGTCCATCATGCAAAGTCAGAATTATGAATCCATCCCCACCGACATTTCAATAAACCAGGACACAATAGTCGGAACAGCAGAATTAATTATAGAGAATTATGCGACACTTACGAATTGCGAAAATTATTCAGACATGGACAATCTCGACTCAGCGAGACGACTACAATACATACAAGACAGTAATGACATTATGAAGAATGAGAAAACGTACAACAACAACAAACATCTTCACACAAAACGAACACCAAGTAGCTCGACATATATTAGTCGCACAAAAAATGTACAATGAAACATTGAACGAGCAAGTGCCTGAGCACCTGAGAGTTTTATGTACACAGTCGATTGAGGGTAAAACGTCATCCCAGAAACAACAAATAGTAGAGACACTGATAGAATATCAAGATGTATTCTCGAAAAATGAAACTGATTTGGGATTGACTCATTTAGTAGAACACGCCATCGACACTGGAGATGCAAAACCAGTTAAACAACCTTTCAGAATAGTTCCAATAGCGTTTGCAGGCGATGAAAAGAAAGCAATCGAGAAATTACAGCAACAAGGAGTAATCAGACCTTCAAATAGTCCTTGGGCATCTTCTATTCTCCTAGTTAGAAAGAAAGATGGTACAGTGCGACCATGCGTAGACTATCGAGCCGTAAATAAATTGACAAAAGTTGACGCCTTCCCAATACCGAAAGTAGACCAATGTATTGATGCCGTAGCGGGGGCAACTGTGTTCAGCACACTCGATCTTACATCAGGCTATTTCCAAGTACCAGTAAAGGAAAATGACATACCAAAAACAGCATTCACAACAAAACATGGATTATTTGAATTTAAATCAACCCCATTTGGTATGACAAATAGTGGAGCAACATTTCAAAGAGTAATGGAATTAGCACTCAAAGGTTTACAATGGCACATATGCATCATGTATATAGATAACATAATCGTTTTCGGGTCAGATTTTGAGCAACACATCAACAGACTAAGATCAGTACTGGAACGCTTTCGACAAGCTAATCTCAAACTGAAACCGACAAAATGTGAGCTACTGAAAGAAACGGTTACCTTCCTCGGATATAAGGTCACAGCTGCTACGGGGCGCCAAGTGGGACATGGCTCAATTTTGTCAACAAAATTCATTTTTGTGCCACAAAATTCAATTCTGTGTCACAAAATTCACAGAATTCAATTCTGTGCCACAGAATTCAATTCTGTGTCACAAAATTCAATTCTGTTTCACAAAATTCACTTTTGTGCCACAAAATTCAATTCTGTGCCACAGAATTCAATACTGTGTCACAAAATTCAATTCTGTCAATTCTGCACACGCATGTAAGAAGGACTACCATTGGTCAGAAACTGCACTGGAGAAATGGGTCACGGTCGCCGATCTACACATTCAATGGTCGATGATTCATTTCTCATTCTGCCGATGATTCATTTCTCATTCTGCCATTTTGCTTCAACTATCTCCAAACAGTCAAACGTTGACAAACTCATTCGTATTTAAACTCATTTGCGTTATAATTGTACACATAATTCATGTACATGTAGATCTCCCGCGAGTACTGACGTCATGTATTGTGTATCGCAAGGTACATCTGCCCCAGTTAAATCAATAATACACGCTCTGTGGCCTGTGTTCTGACTGCTGTCTGTGTTTATAAACAGAATGTGTGTATTGGGCCATTTGAGGAAACCATTTGTAGTATTTGTGTAGATACCATGGATACTAAGATGGTGTATACTGTAAATAATGCATGTAGACACATAGTTGCGAACACGTAACTTCGCAACTAGTAGACACAGATCCAATACCATTTGTTTCACAAGGTTAGATCTACTGTTAGAATACGACGTCATCTAATGTCATTTTCGAGCATAAAACGTTACCTGATAAATAGAATACCAGGCTAGTGTATTTTAATATCAAGTTTATCAGGCTCGGCTTGGAAACGGTAGGAATTCCTCGGCAAGCCTCGGAATTCCTACGCGTTTCCTAGCCTTGCCTGATAAACTTGATATCCAAATACACTAGCCTGGTATTCTCTATATATGGGCATGCTCTCAGGTCTAGCTATGTCCCGGCTACTTTATGTTTGACCCTGTTTACATAATTGAGGGAAAATTCTGAATATTTTTTCTTATTTCTCCTTCAAAGTATATATGCTTATATGGTGTGACCACTCATTTGTAATCATAATATAACCAAAATAACTGTCCATAAAGAAGTATAATATTGATATATTGGGTTATATTTTCGCATTGAAATATTTAAACCTGCAAGTGTACTCCACCATCTAGTAAAATGGACTAAGACCGATCTCAACCAATCAACGTAGAGATGACATAGACTATCCTACGCAAACTAATTTTTGTGGACAAAAATGAATTCTGTCCCACAAAACTGAATTATTTTCACAAAACTCAATTTTGTCTTACAAAATTGAATTTTGTGACACAGAATTGACAGAATTGAATTTTGTGACACAGAATTGAATTTTGTGATTTTTAGTGTTACAAAACTCAATTTTGTACACATAATTAACCTGTCCTGCATGGCGCCCCGTAGCTGCAGGCATCAGACCAGGCCCAAACAATGTAGCAAAAATATTGCAATGGGAAATACCATCAAATGTCACAGACGTAAGACAATATTTGGGACTCTGCTCTTACTATAGGAAGCATGTTAGAAACTTCAGCGTAATAGCTAAGCCATTATTTGATCTGACTAAAAAGGACAGCCAGCTGAAATGGACGACAGAATGTCATGAGGCATTCATCATACTCAAGCGAGCATTAACAAGCCCTGACATCATGGCACTTCCGCGCATTGAGGGAGAGTTTATCCTGGATGTAGATGCATGCGATTTCGGAATTGGGGCAGTACTTAGTCAAATTCAAGAAGGGGAGGAAAAGGTTATTTCCTATGCAAGCCGGTCATTAAACAAAGCAGAACGAAACTTTTGTGTGACAAATAAAGAACTCCTTGCGATCCGCTACTTCGTTGAATATGTTCGACACTACCTCATGGGACAGGAGTTCAGAGTAAGGTCAGATCATCAGGCACTAAGATGGCTATTTAGCCTAAAATCACCAAAAGGGAGGATAGCCAGATGGCTAGAAATATTGTCTGGCTACACATTTAGTATTGAATACAGGCCAGGAAACAAACACGGGAACGCGGACAGTCTATCCAGATGCCCTAACCCACAATATTGCAATTGCCCAAATGTAGACACAGAAAAGATTCTCAAATGTGGGCCATGCAATAAATGTTTGAAACGGGCAGAACAAATGGAGTGCAGTCTACCAAACATCAGGCCGAAGAATGAACAAAGTTCATCAGAACATACATGAAGGAAAGTACATTACTCGGACATGAATAACGGAATACTGAACGGAATGAAAAAAATGCTGACAAAAGGGGTTGAAATTTCCTATTTACAAATAGTAAACCTACTTATATGCATAAGCAGCATATATATGCTGTGTACATACACAGATTCAATGAAAATGGGAGCACACGACTATTCAACACGTATTATACACATATTTGACATCTTCCTGATATCGACAACACTGGCAACGTGGATGAAGACGCAGTGGGCGCCAGATATTTTCACGTTTGTGTCAGCATGGTCAGGAATAGAACATATTAGGAGGATTATATACTGTGGGACAGTGGTACTTATGGGATTGGATACAATTATACACTGTGGGACAGTGGTACTAAGTGGAATAATAGGAATATTATACTGTGGGACAGTATCAATTGTGAGGGACATTTGTATGTACTCAAAGAAGGCAAAGAGACATATTGAAGCAACATGTCGTGGAGTAACGACAAGATCAAGTACGGAGTTCTTAGAGAACTATATACCATGGTCAAGTGGGTATTGTTTAAAGGAATTTCAAGAAATGCAGAGGTCAGATCCAGATATTCAACGGGTTGTTGAAGGTGTTGAATTGGGAAAACGTCCTGATGTAAAGGAAATGAACACAATATGTCCTGCGGCGAGACATTATATTCAATGCTGGGATGCATTGAGATTAAAAAATGGAATACTGATGAGGAAATTTGAAAAGAAGGATGGGTCGGGGACTTTTGAACAATTAGTTACACCAAGATGCTTACAGAGGGATGTGCTGTATCAGATGCATAATAGTCTGCTGGCTGGACACTTGGGACGAAATAAAACGAGAGAAAAGGTACTACAACGATATTACTGGTATGGGGTCAGGGAAGACATATACATGTGGATAGCACAGTGCGATAACTGTGGAGTAAACAAGCCGCCTGTGAGTAACCCTCGGGCGCCGCTTGGAAGTATGACTGTATGTGCACCACTGGATAGGTTGGCAACTGACATATTGGGACCACTTCATAGAACACCCAGAGGAAATAAATACATAATTGTCGTTACAGATGCATTCACAAAATGGGTGGAAATCTGTCCAATACCAGACCAGACAGCAGAAACAACAGCGAGAACCATTCTAAACGAAGTAATAGCAAGATTTGGATCCCCAATTTCGATACACAGTGACCAAGGAGCAAACTATGAAAGCAAAATATTTGCGGAATTATGCAATTTACTGGAAATACGGAAAACGCGGACATCGGTAAGGAACCCAAAATGTAACGGACAAACGGAGAGATTCAATAAGACACTAATTCGAATGATTAGGGCATACCTTACAAATGAAGAGAACGACTGGGACCTCAACTTAGGATGCCTTGCTGCTGCATATCGAGCTACACCAAATGAAAGCACAGCAATGACACCAAATATATTGATGTTAGGCAAATAAGTAAGACTACCAGCTGAAATAGCTTTTGGCAGCACAACAACCACTGGAGAAAGTGTATCGTCGTACGGAGAATATGTACAACAATTGAAGAAAAATATGCAGAAAGCACATGACATTTGCCGACAACATTTGAAGGACAACGAAAAACGTCAGAAAGACATATACGATAATAAACAAACATTCAATCAATACACAAACGGAGATATAGTATGGTTCCTGAGATCACCACGCAAAGATGTCTGTCAGAAATTGCAAATGCCATATTCGGGTCCATTTCTGGTTAAAGAAAAAATTAGCAACCAAAACTACAAACTGCAATTCACAGAGTCTGGAGAAACAAAAGTTGTACATCATGACAAGCTAAAGCCTTATCTTGGGATATGTCCACCAAAGTGGATATTAGACCTGAAGAAAATTTGCAAGCAATAACAAGATCTATGATACCTGTCGATCCGCATATATGAATCGCTAACAAACCTGTTGCTTATGATCCCTAAAACTATATTTACAGAAGAACCATGATTCCCAACACAAGACCCATCCATTTGGACACACTACTGCCGTCGACATATATAAACAACCGGGGCAGGGTGTATAGATGTTTAAAATGCGAATCAAGACCATACGAGGGCGAGCGATCAAAAGTAATCACACACATCTACCGAACCGAAAACACACAGCATTAGACAAAGTTCCATTCTTTTGTAACATTTGCAAGTTCATTACAACCTCCAAATTAGAATTAGAAAGACACATACAGCAGAACATATACCCAATGCACAAGGCCACCGTTGACATGATGATTAAAACAGGACAAGACGTCAGAGAAGAAGATAGCCTACTACAGAATCTCATACATTACATACCGACAGACCAAGACTACACCAGACTCTCCAAGGACGAATCAACACCTATATATATCAACAGCGCCAAATAACCACGACAGTACAACCTACACAACAAACAGACACAGAAACAAACGACATTCTACGTTCGATCTTACTCAGAACAAACATCATGCCATCAACACCATCACTTCAAACAGAAAATATATTACCGGCTCTACTCGACAACACGCACAATGATTTTCATTCGACAACGTCAGACCACGAGACAGAACAGAACAAGATAGGCAGTCAACGGAAGGCACCACACACAGCAACAATGGACACAGCAAGCAGCACTACCGATACAACATATTCGTCAGACACAACATTAGTCACAGAAATAGCAGAACTAAAAGGAGCAGTCAAGACAATGGGACGCGCAATGGACAGCCTAATTACCGAAATAGGACACCTGACACGAGAAATCAAGTCGCTAAAACAGGACAAGGAAAATATGAGATCAATAGACGCGAGAAGAGAAGACAGAGCGAGGGAAGAGAGGGCGAGAGAAGACAGAGCTAAAGAGTACAGATCGAGAGAAGACAGAAGACAGCATCGTGACAGACCATACGACAGGAGGGACCGACACCGACATTGAACTAGACTCAACTTTTTTTCTCTCTGTGTATTTATGTTGTTACATTCACACATACATATACATAATATAATAAGAGAGATGTGAACGTTTTGCAGTTATGGGTACCTTTACTATGTGCGGTATGTGTCTTGAAACATGGTATGGCATTGGTTAAATTGTAGTTACAAGGATGTACAATTTGATCGTTTATAATTTGAATTGTGATCTGCCGCACTGGTTAATTTGTCCATAGATACAAGCCTTACACATCAAATTCATATTACATGAGGCATACATGGCAAATATATATACTTTCACTGAAGGAGGGAAAAGCGCATGTATTCAATTTGTGACCCAATATAGCACTGGTCATTTACCATTGTTTCATGGCATTGACCTGTGATACACTGGTTAGCAATATGAATAGGAATTTACCGCACTAATGAATGTGTTTATACATGCAAGCCTTTTCAGATTACAACATGATTTGATATCAAAGTGAAATTATTTTATTGCTACGGATTTGTTGTCAAAACTGTCATGGATTTGTATCCATATTAGGATAAGAGATGTTCATATATATGCAACGAGATAGACGTAGGTTTAATAATGCAACATGAAGCATACTGCGTTCCCTGCACATATAGATACATTGATTGTATACAGTATATATCTTTGAAGTCATATCACCACCCATTATACCACTGATCAATAGCTGATATTCAGTATATCATTGACCTGTGGTATCGTGGTTGATAATGTAACTAGATTTTTCTGCATTTGCCAATGTGTTTACACGTGCAGCAGTCATTCATATCATGTACTAGCAGTATATATTTTTCTTTTACCAAAGTGAATTTTTACTATGCTACAGATTTGTTCCAAAAACAGTTACAGATGTGTTCCCAAACAGTTACAGATTTGTTCCCAAAACTTAGGGATTGGTAACCATCTTTGTAGCAGAGTTGTTCATATACCTGTTAGTGATTTGCTCAGTTATTTTCTACTTGTGCAATGGTTTATGGTTCACCATTGTTGAAGAATGTTAAGGGTGTAAGGAGATTTGTATAAGCAAATGAAAAAATGTTCATGTAATATTGAAACGTTATATGGTTAACAGCAATGTTAAGATGTTTGTACGGATAACATATATAAAATTATATAATTAAGGAGGAATTTTGTTTTCATCATAGTGTTATCATGTTTGTGAGGGCACAAACTTTAAAGGGCGGAAAGTAATGTTAGACCCCAGTAATTGAGGTATACAATGCTTTCTTCAGCCCTTTACAGTTATCATAGTGGGTGGGGTACTTGTACGAAGTTAGTGTAATTACAGAGTATATCAGCAATTCATGAACTGTCACCTCACCTTATGTTATCCATAATCATCAACATAGTTAATACTTGTTAGCCACGCCGATCGCAACATCTCTGAGCCACCAGTTAGTGATTAATAGCCGTTTTATTGACATAAATTTCACATGTCAAAATGTTGGATTTTCTGGGCAGCCTCGTTCTGAAGTTGAAAGTTCGTTTCCGGTTAACCCCCGATTCTGCCAGAACGCTATTAATATTGACAGCTGTCACTCGACTTCAGAAGATTATATTTACACGTTCTGTGCTCAGATATGTTTCGCCAAGGGTAATTTCCTTCATTAAAGTATTTTCTATATAATTCATGTGAAAACAGAACTAAGGTCATTGAATTTAGTAATTTTTACGCCAAATATAGCAGAATTCTGCAGAATCCCGTTTCGGATTCCCGCAGTGGAAATCCGAATTCTGTCGTTTTCTGCAGTTTTATCCCGTATTCCGCCAGCTTCTGCTCGGCAGAATACGGAGTATAAAAGAAAGCACGTGAATGGACTACGGCAGAATAGACTTTGAAATTAACTGGGAACACTCGTATTATAATTTAGACTCTGGCATAGAAATGTAAGCTTTTAACCATTTATCATTTAGGTAATAAGAAATTCTAAGGTATTGATACACCATTATTTTATGTTTCATCCCATTAAAAGTAATTATTAGTATTTGTACAAGGAACTAGCATATTTATCATATTTTAGTCATTAATTCCTTCATTCATGTAATAAATTGTAGAAATGTAACTGTTTTACTAATTTTAGCCCATTACTGATTGATTCCTTTATTTTTAACCTGTCACTGATTCATCGCCATTACCGCGCTACCACACAGAGTCGTGACAATATGGCTTTTAAAAGCTTTAAAATTCAGAATACGCGAAAAAGTAAAAACTGAAAATGTTGTCATTAAGCCAGGTTTTCGCACGGCGCGGCTCATATGTATATTCTCTATATGTATATGTTCATTGACTACGACTCAAATGCTCGTAAAGCGGGCGTAACATTCACAAATGTATCTTGAACAACACAAGTGAAGCTGTGGACGACAAACATGATAAACACATCAAACTGTCCGATTTTTCAAGCGAGTTGCACTTGAGAGGTTATCATTATAGTAGAGCGGCTAAGCATCAGAATCGTTCACTTCTTCTTGAAAGCATGAAACTTTGCACAAGGGTTCTATGGTACCTAAACTTCATTAAAAAAAATGGACCCCAAAAATTTGCGCCCCCTGATGGCCGCCATATTGAATTCAAATATGGCCGCCAAAATTACCATATTTTTGCCCATATCTCCTGTTCTATTGCACCTAGGACCAACATTCAAGTGTCTATGCTTATGTTCTCGATGTCTGGGAACGTTTTGGCAGTGTCAGAATTTATGTCAAAGAGCCGCCATATTGTATTTCAAGATGGCCGCCATATGTTTTACATTACTTCATATCTCCCTTGCTATAACACTTAGAAAGAAAAATCAAGACTCTATACCCATGTTCTTGATACCTAGGAACATTTTCAATATGTGAAAATTGTCATCATAGGGCCGCCATATTGGAATTCAAGAAGGCCGCCACATTATTAGATATGCATTTTTTCATGATAGACTGATGTCGCATACCATGTCACTGAGAAAGTTGATATGTCGATATATGGGTAATTAGTAGCATCTCAATTTCGTTCAGATGGCTGCATTGCAGGTCCTTTTCAGTGTCAATGAGAATACCAAGATACCTGTCCACATATCATTGTTCCCGTCTCCTACTCATAGCAGGTCCCATCACATTTGCAAAGTGGGGTGCATTCCAGGTCTGCCTTGAAGCACTTGCAATTCCCCTTGCAAGACTTAGCGCATTTGCATGATATCAGTTCAAGGCAAGCTGCCTCAGCGATAGGCAAGGTGGTCCAATTCGGAATATAACGGGCAGTTTGGGATGTCTCCCATCCCCAATCAGTAACGTCTGGAATTACAGGTTGTAATTCTAGTGATTGTCCCCACACATGCCCTGATTGGTAGGATGATCTCTTAATATGTTGCTCTAAGGTAGCTCGTGTTGGAGGGATGTTCTCAATGTTACGTAACATTTTTGAGAATAGTGCCATACGTGCCATATTGACATGCGTCTCATCACTGATCCGGCAGTACATAAGGACAACGAATCGTTCCAGCTTCAGAATGACTTCCTCTGGTATGTTTACTGTGCATGGCAATGACAGGGTAACAAAACTGTCTGTGATCTCTGGCCATGCAAGCCATGTCTTCCATGCGTATTTCTTCCCATGGTTGGTGAAGTAGGACGTTACGTCGCAGCCCATGAATGCATGAAAAAACAACAATCATTTGGTTATCTGCGGACATAGTGCAGAGGCAATCTCATGGATCAGGATGTATCTGAAATCCTTGCCAGTTCCGAATGCTATCCAGAGTTGCTCAATGTTTGGTAAACCCTGGAAATGAGCAACAGCGAGCACAACATCTGTATCATCATGTGAGCATGGTTGAAGTCGGTCTGTGTTCTGACCATCTCTAGAGCTAACGACAGAGTCCAATATAGTGGATACGATGACCTTGTCTAATGTGTCCTTGGAAACACACTCCTGCCCCAGGAACTGGAAGAGTTCATCCTTATTGTCATCATTTCGTAAGAAGTTTTTCCAGTTCCCTGGAAGCTTGGCATGGCTAGAAACTCGCTTCGTGTTCCTGTTCCTCTGTTTGCCCTCGTTGAAAGTTTCAGACTGTCCTTTAGGTGTACATCCCAAACGAGATATACGCGTTGGTTTTTTCCAGTTCCAAAAACACACGTGGGATGAATACGTCATTTGCATATTCGGCCAAGGTTTTTGATTCCCTAATTGGAAGAAAATGCACAACAGCTGCACCATCCAGGACTGTTACTTCTACAGACGGGGTATTTGCGATAGCTGAATCTTTCTTAGTCTTGAGGCATCGAACTAGATCTGATTTCTTTCCCTGTTTCAGTTTTCCAGATGAAGACAGTGATGGAGGATATTTCTGGTTTTCATGGTTGAAAAACTCCTGGATGTCACCTTCTCTGGTATGGCTAGCAATGTAGAGTCGGGAAAACAATGCACAGTCACTCTTAAGTTCCGTGAGTTTCTGCTTATCCTTGGATGGATCCGCATGCTTTGGTTTGCGGAAAAGCGGAAGTGAATTCCGTGGAATCGTTGCACTGATTGGTGTCTCGTTTTTCAGAAGGCGTTCCTTGATGAAGTTTCGGTATTTGCTCTCTCCTAGAATGTGAATTTGCTCCAGACTTTCCAGCATACTCTGCGGCATGACATCCTGCGAATCAATTGTTAACAAGTCCTTAGTGCGATCAAGGAATGGATTCCCCAAACTCATCCATCACTGCAACGAGGGAACGCACATCATCGGCAAATGCTTTTTGCTGAGTTGTGCTCTGTTCATGATGTTTTGGGTTGGTATCCACATGTGAGTTGTTAATACTGCTCTCATACTCCCCGATGATCATGGCTAGATGTGGTCCGGCTACCTCCAGCGTCGTAGGGCACCTGGATCGTCTGTCCACCCGATGGCTCCACCATCACCCTTGACTTGAGCATTCATCTGCTCATGCACATGATCCAGACCAATCGCGGAGTAGAGATTTCCAGTATTATTTTATGTGAATGCACCACGCATGAAGTGTTCATGAACATCTGGGCACTGCTGAGCAAGGCTTGTCATGTCCCTTATGTGTACAGAGATCCAACGGGCATAGTGGACATGGTCCAAAGCAAAGAACCATGGGGATAGTTGAGACAATGTCTGCAGGTACAAGTCAAAGTCCGATGTCCGAAAGGCTCGCACAAATGCCAACAATGTCAACTCCAGATCAAGCACTGTGCTCCAAAATCGAAACATAGGGTGAGCCTTGCTTCTCTGTTCACACCATTCTGTGAAGCTCTCCTCGAAGACTGGAACCTCACGATCGGCTGATTCTTTATCCCTTTCGAAAGCTTGTCTTTGGAGAATATAGAGTGAGGAAGCTGTAACCTGATGGGCAGTCCTTTTCCTGGGTACGTGTGACGCAAGAATGAAACTATCCGACGTCGCTTTCGTAGCGACTTCTGCCTGGGCGATGGCATTAATCCAACCAGTTCCATCGAGCAAATCGCTAATCATTTTCAAGCCAGCCATTTCAATATGAAGGGGACCCAACATCATAACATACTTGTCTTCGCCGTAGACATCTGGGAATTTCCACTGGATCTGTTTTCCGAGGGCATACAGAGGTTGGTCCATCGTCAATACGGGTTTTTGTCCTGGATTTAACAACTGTGTTGCTTCTTGGTTGGTTTTCATACAATGTATTATCGTGGCAAAGGAGTGTGATACTTCACGAAACAACGGCATCAGGGCAATTGTAGTCGGCGACTTACTATGTTGCACCTGCACACTTGCATGGTATGCAGCCCAAGACACAAATTCACCAACAGCAAGGTCTCCCCCTTCCATCAATGACATTTGTTTGTTAAGCTACTTGTACTCATTGTTGCGGTCGTCTTCAAACTTGTTTCTCTCTGGTCGCATTGGTCTGTTGATCACTGGTGCTTAGATTTCCTTTGGCATGGATGGTGCAGGCAAAATATTTGTGCCAATGGAAGAGGAGGGATTTGCTTTTCTGTCTCCGTGTCAACGGGCACTGCCGGGTCAGGATCTGTTCCTTGATTGTCCTCAGTAGGGTGCTGACACAAGGAATGGGCAGTTCCATGAAAAGAGTCAACTGCAGTTGTAGCACTAGGATTGTGGTCAATAATGTGGCGGCCATCTTGAATTACAATATGGCGGCCCTATGATGACAATTTTCACATATTGAAAGTGTTCCTAGGTATCAAGAACATGGGTATAGAGTCTTGATTTTTCTTCCTAAGTGCTATAGCAAGGGAGATACGAAGTAATGTAAAACATATGGCGGCCATCTTGAAATTCAATATGGCGACCCTTTGACTTAAATTCTGACACTGCCAAAATGTTCCCAGACATCAAAAACATAGGTATAGACACTTGAATGTTGGTCCTAGGTGCAATAGAACAGGAGATATGGGCAAAATATGGTAATTTTGGCGGCCATATTTGAATTCGATATGGCGGCCACCAGAGGCGCGAATTTTTGGGGTCCATTTTGTAAAATGATCCTTAGTTACCATAGACCCCTTGTACAAAGTTTCATGCTTTCTTTAAGAAGTGAACGATTCTGGTGAAAAATCTACCTTAGCCGCTCTACTATTATAATTGGGATCAAGTCAACGATACACTCGGGCCACAGAAGCATTACGGCTTTGTATATGTACATGCATTTTAAATGTGCATTGACAACCCATTATCAGTAAGCATAGCTTACGCCAGGCTATGTGTTCGAAAAAGTGGGAAATTATTAACATAGATGTACCAATCGTGTCCGCTAATAATGTGCCCTACATGTAAATGAGCACATATGGCTTCATTTGTGCTGAGGAACCCCTAGATAGCCAAACATCATTGAATGCCAGTAAATCGGTGGCCGGAAAGAAACACGTAAATTAGAATCATTCCGAATGTCATTTGTAATGATAGTCATTGACAGTTCCATTGAGAAATTATACATTGGCAACCGGCTGTGAAAATGGCCATTAGAACAGTTGTGACGAGTCTAGATCCAGTAGCCGATTTCATCAAAATTGCAAAGTATACTTTTCTAGCAAAGTATACTTTGAGAGAGTAATCATTTATTTTTCCTGAAATGCATTATTTCATATAGAACTAACGACTGCATATATTTGATGATTAAAAGCATGCATAATTAATATACTGAATTTATTACATTATCACAGCCATTTTGGCTGTGATAATGTAATAAATTCAGTATAATAACAATTTATAAATTTATCATAAAACTGAAAATTTCTTCCTCAAAGTATACTTTGCTAGAAAAGTATACTTTGCAATGTTGGTGAAATATGCTGCTGATCATACGTTTACTTTTATGCCCACAGTTTCGACTATATGAGTCGAGTGAAACCGCTTGCCTATTTACAACGGGAGGTCAATGTACAGTGGAACCTCTCTAAACCGGACACCCTGGGATGTCCCCAGGGTGTCGTCCGGTTTAGAGATGTTCCGCTGTAAATCAGACATATGACTATGCCAAGGTACGCGGCTTTGCTTTGCGAACCTGAACAGGCATTTTCATCATAAATATACACCAATGAAACCCATACAATTAAGGATACACAGACCTACGTGTCCGGTTTAGAGAGGTGCTACTGTACATTTAAAATACATGTACAATATAAATAGCCGTACTTAGTTTTCGTTTCAAGAATAATGATCACTTGATCCCATTCTAGGGACAGCGCGAAAAATCGGGCCATACAGTTAGTACATATAGTCGAGTTGCCGGCCCTATATGAACTATACGAGACCCTGCAATGGTAATTACTGTAAACATTTTTCATGGAAATGTGTTCTATATGGTTAGGGGAGAAAATTCAGTTTGGTTGCTACTTGTTTAATGTTGAGCAATTCTCAGAATTCAAGATGGCCGCCGTCATCTTGGATTTTTATAAATTTTCAACTTTTGATCTTGATGGCCTATCCAGTCGTGTAATACCTCCTTTTAGGAGTTGTAGAGGGTGGGGAGTCCATTGTTGGTGTTAACTTTCCGATATAGGGACAGTGTCAATGTAAAATCAGAGGTCGGAGGTAAAAATATTGTCATTATTCCCAAGAATGGAAGACGGAACCACAATATGAAACACGATATATAATATTACAAAGTTTAATATCTTTATGCTTCCTGCCCATAACACAGATACGTATAAATAAAGATAAACTTTACATTTACAGGCTTGCCTAACATTGAAAATGTGGTATAAATGACAGGCCTACTGGTGCGATACATATACAGCATGACACAAATAGGTCACTCATTTTTTAAGGAAAACAATGAAATGAATTAGTAATACTCATAGCTCTGCTCTGTTCAGTGACTAGATATTGAACTGTGCATGTATTAACAAATACTAAAGCAAGAACTGATCTATGGATGACAGTAGCATTCATACACATGTATATTGACATCAAATAACAAACGGTATAGCAAGAACTGGCATATGGATGCCATATTGCCACTCATAGCTCTGTTCAGTGACTAGACATATCTATTGGCATGCAATAACAAACGGTATAGCAAGAACTGGCATATAGATGCCATAGTGACACTCATAGCTCTGTTCAGTGACTAGACATATATATATATTGGCATGAAATCACAAACGGTATATTCAACAAGAACTGGTCTATGGATGCCATAGTGACACTTATAACTCTGTTCAGTGACTAGACATATACATGTGCATGGATTAACAAACACAATGCAATAACTGGCTTATGGATGACACAATGGCACCCACATCTCTGTTTAGAAAACGAAATGTAGTTGTAAATGTAATAACAGTACACCATGAACCAAAACAGCTGATGTACAGCACCATGACTTATATGGAGACACACTATAGTACCACATTTTACTGTTAAACAGTCACAACCACCTACTGGTCTTCATCATCGTCGTCTACAACAAGCCACCCTTCGTCCTCTTCAATGTTGATCTGCTTGCTGGTGAACGGACAACGACAGGTGACTCCCCCTCACACTTGCAGTAGTCTGTGCATGAAAGTCCTGCACTGCTGCAACTATAGTGTGCTCTGCTGTATGTCTTTCCCTGTGCAGTGCAGCTGCAGCTCACTACATACAGCAACGCTTGAGGAGCAACTGGAGTTATTGCGATGGCTGGTGTGACCTTCAAGCCTTCGATGTTCCACCCAAAGTGCTCAATGATTTCTTTAGGTGGGTCACGTTGGTCCGTAGCATTCCACAGTAGCGTCTGAAGGTGTGCTATAAGCACATGCAGCTGCAGGTTGGCATCAGTCAGTGGCAGTTTTTTTCAGCGGCGGAGGCTTCTTACGAGCACGATAGAAGCGGGCACGTGCTCATTCATTGACGTACAACTGTTTTGTCCGTAGAAGTGTAGGAAGAAGCTGTCTGCTGTCGTCTTCAGTTTTGCATGGGTTGCGTCAGGTTGACCGAGTACTTTATTGAGGCCGGGTATGTCTAGCTCTAGGAGCTTGAGCGCTGACTGCTTTCCTTTTCAAAAGGGATATGACACCGTATCGCAGCCCGACAACGCGTGGACACCGAGAAGCTGGCTGCATTTTCTGGGTCCCAACCGCTCAACAGTTTTGTTGACGTCCAGGACATCACCATTCCACTTTTCAAATTGAACCCTGGAAACGATGCGCTTCCTAGATATCCTGTACACTAGGAGAACAAAAACGTGTCGTCACTGAGGATGTGAATGGTCTGGGAGCCATCTGCCGCCGCGGTCAGCATGTAGCTACAAAGGGTAATGTCCACCTCCGCATGAGTGACGTCACATTCTAACTTGTTGACAAGCTGGATGTTTTGTGGAAACGTATAGCCACATAATATATTGTTCAACAGACCCTTATGAATTATGAAGAATAGCTTCTCGACATGGGAGAGGAGTGTTCGGAGTCAGCCGGACTTCCTTAGCTCTTCCTCTTCTTGTCCGCTCATGGTCCTTTGCGCTAGGAGCTTCTTGGTCGTATCTATCAAACAGGACGATTTTCTTACAGTTAGGAGGGTAGTGGACCATTCGAGCTCCGATGCTGGCAGCAAAATCTCCTGCGGTGCCGGCGACTGGCCAGACGACGTGGTACAGCAATTGTCCGGCGTCAACTAGTATCACGTCTGGATCAGGTGGATTTGTGACAGTGACACTCATAGCCTTGAGGAGCACGGCCTTGACACCCTTCCTAAGGCAGCCGTACTAATCGATCAGGGCGGGAGGGATTGGACCCAGCTCGAACTGTAAAACATCTGCTAACTCCATGCTGCGCTGCTCTCCCACAACCAACAGCCGACTGAAAAGTGTCTCAACGTCGTATATGGCCTTTCCCTTGACGGTGACTGCCTTCTTGAGCGCCTCCATGGTTTTGACCTTTCCCTTTATGGTTGTGTGGAAGTCACTGCTTTGCGAAGCCGAGAACTATTCGATCTGCTCACTTCTGATAGCCAGTGCATCCTGAACATTCACTGTATCGGGCGCCACTTGGCCGTTGCAGATATTATATACAGCTGGATGCTTCTCGTTGAGGAGCAGAACAATGTGATTAATAATAACAATTCTCACCATGTGGTCTTATTTCTCTGTAATAAATACGCCACCTGACCCACACAAACCGGGGTAGATACTTGTTGATGTTGATGTTGTTGTTGTTGTCGTCTTCGTTCAATCGTCCATCGTGAATACTTGTGTATGGTGGCTTATACGGACAATCAGTAACGTATATACACACATATACTTCATGATTATAAATCATGTATATTATTAGCATGCCGATCTAACGTGGAAATGAAGACATATGTGAGCTCAAACGACTGCAAACTGTGTGGGTGGGGTAAATGTATGTATGTATACTTTTATATTCATTTAATAGTTGTTTATTGTGATAATGATATAAATACATCAACTAATGTTAGTATGCGTTTCGTAGGTACACATATGTGTATTATCCACGGCTAAGTGAGCTACAACATACGATGAAGAAACACATTGTAACATATGCATTTCAATTGAAATAAAGTGGGTGGGTAATTAAATATGCAATTATATATATGCCTACTGGCACTGAATCAAAGACATATCATCAAAAATAGATTCCCCATTCATGAAAACCCCTGAAAAGTTGTATTACAAGACTCTCGAGGCCATCGAGATCAAACGTTGAAAATCAGTCAATTTCCAAAATGGCGGCGGCGGCCATCTTGAATTCTGAGAATTGCTCAACATTGCACAAGTAGCAACCAAGCTAATTTTGCTCACATAACCATATAGAACACATTTCAACATTTTGGCAACTAGACTAATACATGTATATAGATTGATCAAACACTGTTATTCTTGAACATAAACAATGGTGGATCGACTGAATGGCGACCAGCGTGTGCCCTGATCAGACTGCGTGAATGCGCAGGCTGATATGGGGCTACGCCGGTCGCACGTGTCGTAAGGTACCTTGTTCATAGTCGAAGGTCCACATTGAAATTGTGTTTATCGAGGGACTGGCCTGATGAAACTCGTACTAATTGGTCATTGTAACTGGAGAAATGTGGCTCATGGGATTTGTGACCAGTGTAGCTGCAGATCAAATAACACACTCCCGTAACCTGATCAAAATATACATTTCGTGTTAGAAGCATGGCGTATGTTTCATCGATGGAACGGCGGATGGTGCAGATCCTGAGCAGACAGTGCGAATACACAGGCAGTAGTATATAGGGAGTCAAAATGATACCACCACCCAATTGTGGATACAGATTGCACACACACACCCCTTTTGAGCCATGATATCACCACCCAATTGTGGATACGAATTGCACACACATCCTTTTTTGGGAAAGTCGAAGAAAAATTTGTCTCCCAAGAGGCAAACAGAAATGATACCACCCATTTGTGTATTTGGACACATTTGGGAAAGGTGTAGAACAAATTTGTCTCCCAGAAATGATACCACCCATTTGGACACATTTGGGAAAAGAAAACTCGAACAACTCGAAAGACAATTCGAACAAAGACAACTTGGAAAACCTCTCTAGAATTGGGTCGAGAAACCCACAATTGGGACACGAGTATACACAACTGGACTGGTAGTACAAAAGACGAAGTTTTGGTCCAATAGTGGATGGGGGTTCTAGTCCATTCTGCATGGAGCCACTATTTTCTCTGTCGTATGTATCCACATATGGGACGAAAACATCCACAATCGTACTACCACCTACCCACACCGAAATATGGCATACGAGAGTGGGAAAAAGGTCGAGAAATCCACAATTGGGACGCGAGTATACACAACTGGGACACGATATCCACAATTGCACTGGTAGTACAAAAGACGCCGTAGGAGAAATTCGCCTCCCAAGAGGCAAACAGAAATGATACCACCCATTTGGACACATTTGGGAAAAGTGTAGAAAGAATTCGCCTCCCAAGAGGCAAACAGAAATGATACCACCCAATTGTACACATTCGGACTTTTGGGAAAGTGTAGAAAACATTTTTCTCCCAAGAGGCAAACAGAAATGATACCACCCAAGTGTACACATTCGGACTTTTGGGAAAGGTGTAGGAGAAATTCGCCTCCCAAGAGGCAAACAGAAATGATACCACCCAATTGTACACATTTGGACTTTTTGGAAAGGTGTAAGAGAAATTCGCCTCCCAAGAGGCAAACAGAAATGATACCACCCAATTGTACACATTTGGGAAAAGACAACTCTAACAAAGAAAGAAAGACAACTCGGAAAGACAATTCGAACAAAGACAACAATTATTTCCGCCCGTGGAAAGTCGACGGCCGACGAAACAAAAAAGAAGTACGGGATCGGGAGCTCTCGTCTTCGAAAAATCTGGGACGATGTCGATGCGGAACGTAGTACAAAACCCGAAGAAGAAGAAGAAGAAGAAGAAGAAAACCACGTAGTACACAGGGTGACCGCCTGGCCCTCCCACCGAGTTCCCCACAGATCTACTGCAAGATGTGCAAAACGCCAGCTCGTTCGAAGAAGCGACGCGCCTGTCCAACATGTAGAGACGTCTGGAGAGCCGGTTGGAGAGACGTTTGGAGAACCGGTTGGATGCACTGGAACGCAGGCTGTTGGATGGAATTTCCGGCGATGCCGATTCCGAGTGCCCGAAGAAAGACGAGCTGGAGGTACACGACATCTGGAGAACCGTAGAGAATACGAAGTGGTGGTTGGGGTTCTCTGTGGCGGCGTACACGGTCTGCAGACTACTGTTCCCATTCGTGTCTCTAGAGGCCCGTAGCCTCTGGAAGAACAAAACAGACCCCGACGCCCAGTTCGTGCACTCCGCAAAACAGTCCGGTACGCCGAATGGGAAAAACGAAACTAGCGACTCCGTACACCAGCACTCTGGTAGTCGCGACCCGTTCTACATGCAGTAGCCATTTTGGAAATAAAAGTTCTTTGTCTTTTTCGAGTTGTATTTCCGAGTTGTCTTTTCTTGTTTTGTACCGAGTTGTCTTTCTACCTCCTTTGGGAGAGGTTTTCTGTTTTTCGATGTGGTCTAGATCTAGTTTTGCTCTTGGGAAACGATTTTTCTTCGACTTTCCCAAAAGACCAAATGTGGACAATTGGGTGGTATCATTGTTCTACCTACTTTGGGGAGAGGTTTTTTGGTGTTTTGTTTGCCGTTGGGAGTCGAGATGGGGGCAAACTGGCCAGTGCAAAAAGTGGGGGGAATCCCCCTCTCTCTACAGATCTGTCCAATCGATCTCGTCGTCGTCGCTGTCGATGTTCTCGTGTCTCGCTCCCTCGCGAGGTTTTCCATCCCGCAGTCTAGCCACCTCCTCCTCCAACTCTACCACCCTCCTCTCCAGTACCAGGATCCTCTTCCTGGTCGCAGCCTTCTTCTTGCTACCCTCCGTGGTTCTATCTTCTGGCCCCTCGGGACACCTGTTCGAGCGATGTTGCCAGAGAGTCTTGTAGGTGGCAAACTTCCCTCCACATCTGGGACACTCTCTCGTGGGAGGTCTGCACGGGTTCTTGCGACCCATGTGTCTTCGAAGTTTGTGGGCCTGTCGAAGCCCTTGCCGCATGTCTCGCATTCCTTGTATGGCATGGCTAGTTGTAGTCTATTCCAATGGTGTCCCATATCTTCAAATGGGCGTTCGATTGTGGATGTGGCGAGGCGAGACCTCCAAAAAGTGTGGCTCCGTGCAGAATGGACTAGAACCCCCATCCACTATTGGACCAAACGTCGTCTTTTGTACTACCAGTCCAATTGTGTATACTCGTGTCCCAATTGTGGGGTTTCTCGACCCAATTCTAGAGAGGTTTTCCAAGTTGTCTTTGTTCGAATTGTCTTTCCGAGTTGTCTTTCTTTCTTTGTTCGAGTTGTCATTTCCCAAATGTGTACAATTGGGTGGTATCATTTCTGTTTGCCTCTTGGGAGGCGAATTTCTCCTACACCTTTCCCAAAAGTCCGAATGTGTACAATTGGGTGGTATCATTTCTGTTTGCCTCTTGGGAGGCGAATTTCTCCTACACCTTTCCCACAAGTCCGAATGTGTACAATTGGGTGGTATCATTTCTGTTTGCCTCTTGGGAGGCGAATTTCTCCTACACCTTTCCCAAAAGTCCGAATGTGTACAATTGGGTGGAATCATTTCTGTTTGCCTCTTGGGAGACAAATGTTTTCTACACTTTCCCAAAAGTCCGAATGTGTACAATTGGGTGGTATCATTTCTGTTTGCCTCTTGGGAGGCGAATTTCTCCTACACCTTTCCCAAAAGTCCGAATGTGTACAATTGGGTAGTATCATTTCTGTTTGCCTCTTGGGAGACAAATGTTTTCTACACTTTCCCAAAAGTCCGAATGTGTACAATTGGGTGGTATCATTTCTGTTTGCCTCTTGGGAGACAATTTTTTTCTACACTTTTCTCAAAAAGGGATGTGTGTGTGCAATTTGTATCCACAATTGGGTGGTGGTATCATTTCTGTTTGCCTCTTGGGAGACAAATTTCTCCTACACTTTTCCAAGTCCGAATGTGTACAATTGGGTGGTATCATTTTTGGGAGACGAATTCTTTCTACACTTTTCACAAAAGTCCGAATGTGTACATTTGGGTGGTATCATTTCTGTTTGCCTCTTGGGAGGCGAATTCTTTCTACACTTTTCCCAAATGTGTCCAAATGGGTGTTATCATTTCTGTTTGCCTCTTGGGAGGCGAATTTCTCCTACGGCGTCTTTTGTACTACCAGTGCAATTGTGGATATCGTGTCCCAGTTGTGTATACTCGCGTCCCAATTGTGGATTTCTCGACCTTTTTCCCACTCTCGTATGCCATATTTCGGTGTGGGTAGGTGGTAGTACGATTGTGGATGTTTTCGTCCCATATGTGGATACATACGACAGAGAAAATAGTGGCTCCATGCAGAATGGACTAGAACCCCCATCCACTATTGGACCAAAACGTCGTCTTTTGTACTACCAGTCCAATTGTGGGTTTCTCGACCCAATTCTAGAGAGGTTTTCCAAGTTGTCTTTGTTCGAATTGTCTTTCGAGTTGTTCGAGTTGTCTTTTCCCAAATGTGTCCAAATGGGTGGTATCATTTCTGGTAGACAAATTTGTTCTACACCTTTCCCAAATGTGTCCAAATACACAAATGGGTGGTATCATTTCTGTTTGCCTCTTGGGAGACACATTTTTCTTCGACTTTCCCAAAAAGGGATGTGTGTGCAATTCGTATCCACAATTGGGTGGTGGTATCATGGCTCAAAATGGGTGTGTGTGTGTGCAATCTGTATCCACAATTGGGTGGTGGTATCATTTTGACTCCCTATATACTACTCAGGCCGATCTGGATCAACTCTACTAGTAGAACCCAGAAACCCAATTTCTCCAGTCACAGACACATTTATCTCTATGCGTTCTGCGCCTTTATACCATATTCGGCTCATTTTGTGTATCTCTTGATCGGGCAGGGCAGTACAAGCATGAAGCCCGATTCGGATCTGACGTTTTCATGAGATGCACTATAAATGCTTCCTCTGTGATACTGCGAGTAGTGCATGTCCAAATCAGACTGCTCGCACGCGCTGCGAATCTGGGGGCGTTTCACTAAACTTCGTACGACTAAAATGTTCGTAAGTGCAAAATTATGATAGTCTGTAAATTTCACATTAACAATGTTTTCTCGATTATTGGATTTACATTTATTGAGCATAGGCTGCATATGCAGCCTATGCTCAATACATGTAAATCCATCAATTGATATTTCCAGACGATCCTAAATTTGCACTTACGAACATTTTAGTGTAAGAAGTTTAGTGAAACGGCCCCCTGTAGCCGATTTCACAAACATTGCAGAGTTTACTCATCTTGCTAAGTACACTTTGAGGGAGAACTTTTCGATTTAAGGATAAACTTATTAATTTGTATTATACTTCTTAATGTATTACATTATCACAGCCATTTTGGCTGTGATAATGTAATAAATTCAGTATAATAATTCTGCATACTTTTAATCATGAAATATATGCAGTCGTTAGTTCTATATCAAATAATGCATTTCGGGAAAAATAAATTATTACTCTTTCAAAGTATACTTAGCTATATAAGTATGCTCTAAACAATTTTGGTGAAATCGGCTACTGGTCCCAAACTCAGTAAGATTATTTCATCGTGTTGTCCAAAAAAAATGGCTACAATTGAAGTTTTCACCAGTGTAGCTTCTAATCAATTAGGAAATACATTATAGGAATGAATGGCCTTTTTGTGGAATTTATCGGGGTATAAACTTGGAAAATTCGCGGGAATACTGGACGAAGGCCGGAAGGCCTCGTCCAGTATTCCCGCGACTTTTCCAAGTTTATATCCCCGATAAATTCCACAAAAAGGCCATTCATTCCTTATAATTCCAGCATTTGAAATAAATTCATCAAGAAAATGTATTTATTTTGACAGACGGCAGCCATTTGTTTACATTGACAGCACTGACAGCGCACCTGTAGAAAGTAGTTCGGCGTGGGAGTTTACTGGGATACAAATTTTGGACAGACTTGCTACGGGCCAATCAAATGTTAGGGAATTGTGTAAATATTTTTGTGCTGGAATTGTAAAGCCATAAAACAGCAAAACAAGTTAGTTACTTAGAAGACCAGTGTACGCTATATCTTAACAATTCTGCATGAAAGTCGACTTCTGTTTCTTTTCTCTTTGTAATAGTCTGACAACACTTTTTAATATAATTTGCAATGGAAACGATTCAAAAGTTAAAAAGTGCTGTCAGAACATTTGATTTCCATTGGAAACGATTCAAAGGTGCTGTCACACCATTTTTTCATTGAGAAAGAAGACAGCATATACATGTATTACAACAGAAGACGATATTTATTTTGTATCCTACATGCAATGGATGTTTCGAATAAATGGGCTACTCGAATGCACTGACATTGGCCCCCTTTTATCATGGTGATCTCAGTGTGTTAATTTCGCCATTCCCTTATGCAATTAATAGCCACCAAACGAATTACGATGAATCCCATTCTATGCTCAAGGTCGTTGGCGTAGTTGTGATATCTGACATCCACCTATAATTGGTATTATTGTATATGTATGGCTTTATCATCGAAAGTGACAAATTCGGTCAATTATGCATTAGCCCAACACTGTAGACCTGTATAGTGGCATTGGCAAACAGTGTAGATCCACATGAGCTGCTCGTGACGAGCCGTCTCATCAGGATATGTACTTTTTGCAAGCAATTTTCATATTTTTGAGAACAAGACAACTATATTTTTGAGAACAAAAACAACAACCCCCTTTTCATAAATGGACTAGTCTGAAAATCATTTTATGATGATTGGATTGGCGGCAAAATTAACATCTCAAATCCATTCCAGTAACTTATTGTGAAAGGGTTAACAAAGCGAATTATGTGATGAATTACGTTGAAAACGTGACGATCGAAATACACTGGCTAACAGAGTCGCGCATTATCACCCTGCACATCACCATTTCCGGGAACTCGCTAGATTATTTGCATATCATGGTTCCTTTTATGAATTTTAGCATAAATAGACAAAAACTGTTGGAATGTTCATTGATTGTGAACTTTTCAGCACACATTCATAGCTGCATACATTTACCCATTTATATGATAGAAAAGTCCCGATTGTCCGTAACTTGTAATTGTCCTCATTCAAGATGGCCACCATAACACCACAATTGATAATAAATGACAAACTGTGTGTATCATTTGAATGTTTTGTCTAGACAAGTGCCCAGATGTCGAAAGGAGAAAATATTTAAACATGTTTGAAGTACATGTAAGTTGCATAAATTTAAGAACAATGACCGTCATAAAAATGTGGGATAATTTTGGCAGCATTAGTTTTGTGCCCATGTTATCCAGCCACTATATCACAAAGTTCAGTGTCTACGGATAATGTGTGTATCAATACATAGTGGCATCGTTGGATATATACATGTAGATAGTATACAGAGTTCGTCAAATTGTGCACTTGAATAATATTATTATGATGTCAGTGTATATCATTTTAGAATTTATTTGAGTATACTTGTTATTAATATCAAACTCACATCAGAACATTCTAGCGTTGATTGCGGTGGGATCTGCTCACAGATAATAAACTTCATGCTGTGAAACCGACTTTGGGCGAATGGACTCCCGGCTACAGACATGTACGCCTGGATGAAGTTATCCTTAAGTCGGTTGCGCATTCAAGGTGTATTATCACGTGGTACTAACAACAACAACATGTACCGATTCAAAGTACGTATTCTTTTATAGTGTCCTTATTACGTAACGGATTTTGATGAAATATGGTGCATCAAACGCGTCTTGTTAAGCTGCATTTGGTGGTGTCTGTATTTTCGCCCAAACTTCTGTCGTTATTGCGAAGAATCGATTTCCGTGTCTCCGACACGGAAATCGACTATTCGCAAAAACGACATAAGTCTGTGCCAAACTCCCTAGACCACCAAATGCAGCTCACGAATACGCATTTTCTGCGCCATATTTCATCAACATCCGTTGCATATTAAGGAAAATATAAAATAATACTTACTTTGGAGTGAGCAATGTTATTGTTGTTGTAACCACGTGAGCATGCACCTTGGCATTGGACAGACACGACTAAAGCATTCGTATATGCTCAAAGGTGAGCCGCGTCCATGGTGTATTCCATGCCAAAACGCATGTACCGTGCAACACATCCTACTGGACTGTATCGACTTAGCCGATATTCGACGCAAACACTCCAATGCTACTTCATTTGCGGAGTTATTCCATGTGGAGAACATTGAAGGTTTGCTTAGCTTTCTCCATGAAACCAACTTGTATCGGAACATCTAATGTTATCATTGTATTCATGTTGCTCAATTATATTTTTCATCTTAGTTTGTTGTTTGCCCTAATCATGTGATTGCCTACCACATCTAACATACTATTGTACTACTATTTTCTTCTTCATCTAATTTGCTTGGCCCTAAATGATACTCTTTTGTGTTGATGGGCCATTAAGCACCATTCCTTTCTTATTGTAGCGTTGATTGTATTATGTCACTTGCAATACTTTGTAATTGTAGTACAGTGGAACCTCTCTCAACCGGACACCCTGGGAGGTCCCCATGGTGTCCGGTTTAGAGATGTTCCGCTGTAAATCAGACATATGACTATGCCAATGTATGCGGCTGTGCATATCAGTTAAGTGGCCCTCACATATCAGCCGGCGTCCGCGCGATTTTTCTAATCGCAGTAGTCGCCGGGAGATTTAGAGCCCGTGGATGAATCGGGAGAATTTCATGTCTGCGACGTGTGCCCTCACATATTAGACGGGGCCATGGCGGTGCTCTTTGAACATTGTATCGCAGCGGAGACAGTGCGCCCGCTAGGGCGTCGGCCGGACGCCGCTAGATAATCTGGCGGGCGCCGGCTGATCAAAGAACAGGTCGGAAGGCGTTCTGGCGGGATCCGTGAGGGGGCCGTGAGGCTATCGTAGGGTGGCCGTGAGGGCCCCGTGAAAATCCCACGGCGCCCGGCGGATGTTTTTTCAATAATTTACGTCAAAATCTTCATGCGGCCGCCAGATCACTGGTCGGTTTCCGGCAGGCCGCCGGGCGGGGCCCTAGCGACGTGTCTACGGGCTTGCCACGACCTAAATTCGCGCTTGGAAATCGCAGATATGGGAGTCAGGTTTTCACGCCCGCGGCGCGACCTCTAAAAATCGCAGCGGAGCCCGTCGAAATCGGGCAGCGTCCGGCCGGACGCCTCGTGAAAATGCCCTTTTTGGCCCGTTTTAGGATTCGCGCGGGCGCCGCGACCGATATGTGAGGGCCGCTTAACTGGTGGCAAAAAATCAATAGTGGAACACCGCTAAACCGGACACTCGGGAAAATATGGATGTTTAACTTAGATGTATTAAGCTGTTACGTATGATTGCAAAACACTAGAATGTGTCATGAAGCGCTAATATGTCCGATATACAGTGGAACCTTTCCAACCCGAACATCCTGGGCAGGGATTCCGCTGGCGATCGCCACTTTCGCAATTGGCGATAAAAATAAACAATTGGCGATAATTTTCGAAAATTGTAAATTTGTTCACCAATTGTTTTATTTTTTTTGAAGTGGCGATTTTTTATTTTCCCCAGCGGAATCCCTGCCTGGGAGGTCCACAGGGTGTCCGGTTTGGAAAGGTTGCACTGTACATTATAAGACGACAGCATAATTCTGATTGGGGACTACGATTATATAGAAGTCACTGTTAACGGGTCCGTTTCTGAAGCAACCAATATCGGTATAATCACTACAGTATGGTGGCTAGTTACAGTGGGGTCAGCGTGTAAGTGCACACACGAACGAACACGACAGGTTGGACCCAACCTGTCGTGTTCGTTCGTGTGTGCACTTACACGCTGACCCCACTGTATGGACATGCGCGTTGCTTCGTTCATCCGCATCGTTCGTTCATCGTTACCACGAAATAACAATTCGTTCCCTCAATTTAACACTTCGTTCCCTCGAATTAACAATTCGTTCCCACGAAATAACAATTCGTTCCATAGAATTAACAATTCGTTCCCACTAAATAACAATTGTATATCGTGGGAACGAATTGTTATTTCATGGGAACGAATTGTTAATTCGTGGGAACGAATTGTTGAACGAATTGTTATTTCGTGGGAACGAATTGTTATTTCGTGGGAACGAATTGTTATTTCGTGGGAACGAATTGTTGAACGAATTGTTATTTTGTGGGAACGAATTGTTATTTCGTGGGAACGAATTAATAAAAAAGAATTCTACGTTCCCTGCGGGGCTTCGTATGTTTCTAACGAGCCACCCGACATCACGCCGCATACCGATGATGTAGAAAAATGTTACACCTTAAGGTTATTGCCAATGGGCCGCACGTATTAATTCGTTCCATTATACCACGTGAGTTACGACAGCAATTTGTATTCCGCAAAATCCTGGAGCCCCATCATTTCGCCCATATATCAGTGCAAGCCGCGCTTTAATGCCCGGCGTATAGCATTAACGATGTTAATATTGGCAGATTTCCGACAAACCCTTGCAATAATGACTGCGTGTTGACATTTACATGCAAGTTAACCTACTGTCTGTTTCACGAAACATGTCCAATTTTAATACAAACAATACAAAAACAATAGTTTTTTCTATAATATTAAATTTTAGCAAAATTTAAACATGAGTCTTCTTTTCATTCCGTGAAATTTGATCACATAATGATTTTGTTACGAAACAAAGTTAGTGTTAAAAAAAATGAAGATGTCTATGGGGATTTAACACGGGGGAAATTGTCTAACTTCAGAAATAGTGGACCGATTTTCAAAATGTAACTATTGTTTTCTTATGTAGATCATTGACAAGCTATCTAAGCAGGTTTCAGAGTTAATTTCAATGTTCTTTTTTCGTTGTTCGACTCCTCCTCCATGTTATCAACCTATTCTCCCTTATATTAAATTCCCATAGAGAACTCTTCTTTTTTTGTAATAAAATCAATGTTAGACCAAATTTTACGAAATAAAAAGAAGGCTCAAAGTTAAAATTATGAACGAGTTTTTGCATTATATATAGACGTGAAATTTGGGCAGATTTCGTGAAACAGACAGTAGACCGTTGCAAATCTCGATGGATGCAGAAAACACCACCTTGATTATTTGCAATTGCAAAGAAGCAGCCTACGGAATTCCATTTTTTTTATTGGTTTTGTATTATGTATGTTGCTCTGTTGCAGATTAAATGCATGTTTGCAGTAAGCGCAAACCGAATCAGTAGCGAGGTCCCCGGGGTGTCCCGTTTGAGAATATTCACTGTGATTCATGCACAAGAGCATTTCATGTCTGATTTGCAATCATGAACAGACAATACCACATTACCCGATGTAGAGGGTTTCTACAGAATGTATTGTTTATATACATATAATTCCAGCACAACATTATTTACACAATTCCCTAACATTTGATTGGCCCGTAGCAAGTCTCTGTCAAAAATTTATATCCCAGAAAACTCCCACGCAGAACTACTTTCCGTAACCGTGAGGCGCAGTTAAAATAATTCTTAAGAAAACGGAAAATAAACACATTTTCTTGATGAATTTATTTCAAATGCTGGAATTAAAAGGAATAAATGGTCTTTTTGTGGAATTTATCGCGGATATAAACTTGGAAAAGTCGCGGGAATACTGGACAAGGCCTTCCGGCCTTCGTCCAGTATTCCCGCGACTTTTCCAAGTTTATACCCCGATAAATTCCACAAAAAGGCCATTAATTCCTATAGTATATTACAATCGGAAGAATAGATATGCTAACTATAACTACTGTCTGTTTCACGAAACCTGTCCAAATATTACGGCCATATAAACCATGCAAACACTCTTTTTTTTTGATAATATTAAATTTTATCAAAATTTATGAATGAGCCTTCTTTTTATTTCATGAAATTCGGTCACATATTAATTTTATTACGAATAAATGATGTATCTATGGGAATTTAACATGGGGGAAAGGGAAGTAGATGAGCTGTGGGAGGAGTCAAAAAACGAAATTGACTCCAAAACCTGGCTAGATAGCTTGGAAATGATCTAATTGAAAAAAACAAAAGTTAAATAATGAAAACCGGTTTACTATTTGTGAAATTAATAAAATGTCTCCATATTAAATCCCCATAGACATATTCACTCTATGAATATGTCTATGGTGATTTAACATACGGAAATTGTTTTTTCATAATAAAATCTATTGGACCAAATTTGATAAAATAAAAAGAAGGCTCATTCTTAAATTTGTTTAAGATTTAACCCTTTGAACCCGAAAGCCCGCTATAGCGGTTTATGCAAACAGTGCAGATCCAGATGAGCCGACTCGTAACGAGCCGTCTCATCAGGATCTGCACTTTTTGAAAGTAATTTTGATATTTTTGAGAACAAAAAATATCCCCTTTTCATAAATGGACTAGTCTGCAAATCATTTTGTGACGATTGGATTGGTTGCAAGATTAACATATAAAATCCATTCCAGTTGCTTAGGGGTGAAAGGGTTAACATTATCGAAAGAAACATTGTTTTTGCATTGTTTGTATAGCTGTTAAATTCATGATTTTTCGCTGTGATTGCAGAAATGGGGCTTATGACATGTATGGCCATTGTAGAACCTGATCTGATAGCACACTCTTGTAGCCTGGGGGCCTTTTCACTAAACTTCGTACGACTAAAATCTTCGTAAGTTCAAAAGTATGATAGTCTGTAAATTTCACATTAACATTGTTTTCTTGTAAATAATTTATTGGATTTACATTTATTGAGCATAGGCTGCATATGCAGCCTATGCTCAATAAATGTAAATCCATAAATTGAAATTTACAGACGATATTAATTTGCACTTACGAACATTTTAGTCGTAAGAAGTTTAGTGAAACGGGCCCCTGTAGCCTGGTAACGATCTACATTGCTTGTTAGAAGCGTTTTTGGTGTTTCTTTGATGGAATGGCAGAAAGTGCCGATGCACATGCTGATCTGGATCTACACTGGTCGCACAACCCATAAGCCCCATGGGGCCGTTTCACTAAACTTCGTACGATTTTGTAAATTCGTTCGTGGATGTGCTACATTTAATGACATGAACTCTTAGGTACACATTGGTATCATTACAGAAACACGTTAATGTTAGAAGCAAATTCATATAAATCTTCGTACGAACATTTTTATCGTACGGAGTTTAGTGAAACGGGCCTCATGTCTCTAGTCACAGCCACATTTACGTGTATATGAATAAACGACATTTGTGGACAACTTGTTTTGGTATCAACTATATTGGGTGAAGGCCGCAAGGTATAATTGAACTTGGTATATGCCGGATAACTTCTCAAATGAAAAACCCAACCCAAGCAGTTTCAAAGTGATACCAATTACTTATTATCCCGTCAACACAGTGCGTATGTGCCGTGAAACACGGTGCCGTGAAACATGTTTAATATCCTGTCAATATAACCTAATCACTGCGTATGAATATGTGCGGTGGCTGGGATTATTTGTTTGTACTTTAAAGCCATTAGTAGGTGTTGACAGGATAAATAGAATAGTAGGTTTGTGCCGTGAATGGGGAAAATATCTGGCGCGGCTCGGAAACGGGATGTGCTCGGCAGAGCCTCGCCCATCCCGTTTCCTAAGCCTTGCCAGATAGTTGTTCCCATTCACGGCACTAACCTACTATTCTCTATGTTCCTTAGGTAACATTGATGCTGGTGATGTATTCAGGTGACCCTGATCGTCAGTATGAGGGTGGGTTCATTGGACAGCCGACGCACAACACGAAGTAGAGAAATATACTGAAGTGGAAACGAAACGTTACATGGGGTTAATGATGATTTTATTAAAAAACTATTTGTCACAATGGCACACACATGTCAGTGTGCTTAAACAATTCATTTACACATGAGATGCCAAACTGTCATGACGATATGTCAATAAATGGGTGCATATGGAGTGGCTATGCATTATGACCGTCAAAATCACCAATCTTAGTACATGTACATCTCGTAAGTTAATATATGATCACTGCATGTAGTTAGGCTACAATAAATAAAAGTGATGAAGCTGGAGGCCGTTTCACTAAACTTCTTTAGACTAAAATGTTTGTAAGTGCAAAATTGTGAAGTCTGTAAATTGCAAATTAATAATGTTTTCTTGTAAACAATTATTGGATTTACATTTATTGAGCATAGGCTGCATATGCAGCCTATGCTCAATAAATGTAAATCCATCAATTGAAATTTCCAGACGATCATAAATTTGCACCTTCGAACATTTTATTCGTATGATGTTTAGTGAATCGGGCCCCTGGACCCGGATTGTTTTTACATATGCATTGACGGACCGTTAACAATGTGCCTAGCTCAAGTTTGACTCGTATGTTCATACCTGTATGTGTAACGAATCTCTGATATACGCAATACTCGTGATATAACCGTAACTTTCTTTGTTTGTTTTGTGGTGTTTAACGGCTTATCAACAGCTAAGGTCATTGAAGGCCGGGCCAACGGGTTCGATCAAAAGTTGACAAAATTTTCAGAGTACATGCGGAATTATATTCCGCATGTACATTTAAAATTTAGTCAACTTTTGACGCCATTTACGGAAAATATTGTAAATTGTGTAAAGGTATTTCATGAAATTACGCAGATGTCCGAATGTACACAATCACATGGCCTGTCTCATATATTTAATACAATACAGACAGTATCAAAGGCATAACCTTGCAATCGCTATAAGCGTTGCCGGCTATAAAATCATGCTTTCCTAACATCAAAATGTACAGTAAGAAAAAGTCAAGTTATTGTCATGAGATGAGCCAAATATTTTATTCACCTGATAAACATGCGGTATATAATTACAAAATACATTTTGATTAATATGCATGAAGTAGGACACGTGTAAATGAATAGAGAAGGCAAGAACAACTAATTACAGTATCTGTTACAATACAGTATATGTACAATGTACCTGTATATGTACAATGTACCTGTATATATGCTGTTACGGGACACGTTATTATACATTGCATCAACATTTCAACACATGTATGTTCTCATCAACGGTTTTCGCTGAGAAGGCTGGTAAAAGTTTACTCCATGATTTATTATTTTCTAGCAGTGGATATACATATCTACGGAGCCCCGCAGGGGACGTAGATTTTTTTTTTATTAATTCGTTCACACGAAATAACAATCCGTTCCCTCAATTTAACGTTCCCACGAATTAACAATTCATTCCCACGAAATGACAATTCGTGCCATCAATTTAACAATTCGTTCCCACGAATTAACAATTCGTTCCATCAATTTAGCAATTCGTTCCCACGAAATAACAATTCGTTCCGACGGGAACGAATTGTTATATCGTGGGAACGAATTGTTAATTTGAGGAACGAATTGTTAAATTGAGAGAACGAATTGTCATTTCATGGGAACGAATTGTTAATTCGAGGGAAATTCGAGGGAACGAATTGTTATATCGTGGGAACGAATTGTTAATTCGAGGGAACGAATTGTAAAATTGAGGGAACGAATTGTTATTTCGTGGGACCGAATTAATAAAAGAAATCCTTGTCCCCTGCGGAGCTCCGTAAATATCACGTCATCAGAGGATGTTTACGTATTAAATAATTGAAACACAGTTCGTGATTCGCTCAAACAGAATACATGTATATATATATATCACACGGAGGTATATCAGTTAACAGAGAGCTACATGTATGGCCGAACCGCTCCAGCTACTCTCCGATGATAACAGAAAAAGAAAAAATGTCAGATTAATAAAAAATAAAAGTAAACAACGATATAGAGACCTGGGGCCCGTTTCACTATGTTCGTAAGTGAAAAATTAACAAATAAACAGTGTTTTCTTGTCAATAAGTATTGGATTTACATTTATTGAACATAGGCTGCTATGCTCAATAAATGTAAATCCATCAATTGAAATTTCCAGACTGTCCTATTTTTGCACTTACGAACATTTTAGTCGTACGACGTTTAGTGAAGCTGTCCCCCTTGGTTGTTCGTTTCGTATATCGGCAGCTAGATTTCATTGAGTAAATGGCGAACAGTGTATATCTTATCAGACTGTGCGGGTTCACAGGCTGACCTGCATGTACTCTAGCGGGAAAATGCATAATATATGCCCCATTTCTCCAGTCACAGCCACAAATATAAATAGTGATTTTCAAGAACATAGCACATATTTCACTAGCTACAATAATGATGGATTTACATTTATTGAGCATAGGCTGCATATGCAGCCTATGCTCAATAAATGTAAATCCAGTATTCGCCTCCGATATGTTATCTACGGCTACAATTTGACCCAATAAATGTGAGCAACCGAAGTGCATACCCAAACTTGTTGCATGTAGCTCAAAATTTAGTGAACTGTATATTTTATACCTTTAAACAAATAATCTTTGATGTAGAACTAGTAGATTGCCAACAAAAATAGAACAGGGAAATCATTCTCCCATGGAAGCCATCTGTTCTCTTGTTGTTGTTCAACATTCAACATAACGAAATGAAGCTTTCAAAGTTACAAGATATACATGTAAATGTCAGATAAACACATTGACACGGTAAAATAACCAATTTCTGCATGTGTCTGTTCTTTATGAATAATGTATTGATACAGTTTTGACAGTTTTGTATCGCTAACATATCAAACACGCCGGATAACCGGTTGCAAAAAAACACTCTTCCATGTGTTACATTAAATAAATGGGGTTAAATTGCTACCCTCGCGAGAGGTATGGAGCGGGATAGCAAGTTTGTTTCTAATATTTCACTAGCTAAATGGCAAGCGATGCCGACAATTTGATCAGGGTCTACACTAATCGCAAAATACATCCCAACCGTGTTGTCACAACATTAACTTTAGTTGGAGAATACGGAGAGTTTGCAGATGTCAGTTCGCAATGCAAGAAGGGACATAACTCCGAAACACATGAGCGAGATAATCGGTTGCAGTAATGGTCGATATTCAGTCAGCTAAACATACATTTGGCGCTTTCGAAATATGGAATTTAGATCAGAGGACACTTATTTCTCTAAGTCATTGCACGTTTTCATGAAAACGATATAAACATATCAATTCTTAAATACACGCCCAACTTCCGTCATGATTTACTGATAAATAATATTTAGTAAACAAATGTAAATACATAACGACTTGTTAACACAAAGTTAATGCTGAACGAAAAGATGATGGCACCAAACACTTGCGGCCAGACTGGTATTATAGCCGAGTGGTTACGACCTCCGGCTGTCACTCCGGTGGACAGGTTCGTTCCCCGATTCCGGCACTGCTGGCCATTTCACTACACTTCGTACGACTAAAATGCTCGTAAGTGAAAATTTAGGATCGTCTGGATATTTCAATTGATCTATGATCAGTAAATGTAAATGCAATAATTGTTTTCAAGAAAACATTGCTAATGTGAAATTTACAGACTCATAATTTTGCACTTACGAACATTTTAGTCGTACGAAGTTTAGTGAAACGGCCCCCTGGAGTTTGTGAAATGCGATTGTAGTTCCCGTTCTACCAGCTGGTTCTATACAGGTGCGCCATTTAGCGGCTGGTATTCAAAACATGAGTCAATTGGGAACCTTAAATCATGCAAGGCTAGGAAACGCCTCGGAATTCCTACCGTTTCCGAACCGAGCCTGATAAACTTGATAGCAACAGACAGTAGCCTGGCATTCTATTTTCAGGTAACGTTTTATGCGTCGTTATCTATGGACAGAATGCGGACTTGTTTACGTTGCGTGACGTCATTCGACCAATGGAACGTCAGTTTTTAGTTCGTTGTAACCCGGATGTTTGTACCGGGTCAATGCCTGATACAACAATATGCTATCAGTCATTACGTATTCGGTCAATACAGGGCAGGTTACCTGATAAATACATGTACACTGGTATGTAATACTGGTTGTATGACTAATGTCGTACATTTATCACGTTTGTGCATCGTCTCATGGCATTGTCCGGTTGTGTAATAGCCTGCAACGTTGACTGGAAGCCACTGGACTTGGCGTCACTGGACTTGGCGTCACTGGACGTCAATTATACTGGCATCATTCAATGGCACCCATTCGCAAACAGTAGTCCGGCTATTGTTGCGTCACTTCCCCATCAAAGTGTGATATCATAATCTGAAAGTTAAACACGCCAGTTGTAGAAGAGTTTCTTTACTACTACATGTACCAAGGTGTATGATCACGTGGTACTAACAACAACAACAAGTACTGAAACTTCCAGAATCCATCCCATTCAAAGTACGTATTCTTTGGTATTGTCCTTATTACGTAACGGATTTTTATGAATTATGGCGCATCAAACGCGTCTTGTTAAGCTGCATTTAGTGGTCTTTGTACTTTTTCCCAAACTTATGTCGTTTTTGCGAAGTATCGATTTCCGTGTCTACCGACACGGACATCGATTCTTCGCAACAACGACATAAGTCTGTGCCGAACTCCCTGGACCACCAAATGCAGCTCATGAAGACGCGTTTGCTGCGCCATATTTCATCAAAATCCGTTCCATATTAAGTAAAATATCAAATAATACTTACTTTGGAGTGGGCGAGCTTTCAACACTTTCAGCCACTGTTGTTGTTGTTATAACCACATGAGAATGCACCTTGTGTACTATAGCTACTGCATTTACAATGACACTGCTACTGAGACTAGAGAAAGTGAGAGGCTCATGGATACGCGCGGCCTCGTCTGGACCGATAAATAACAACTTTGAACGAAAATTCTGTGGAAGCTTTAACGTGAATTTACATGTTATTTGGCCTTGACCTAGGGCATGGGGGCCGTACGTGTGGGGCGGGAAATCAAAAAATATGGGCGATGACAAACATGTATGTCAAGTTTCAAGTGTGTGCATAAAGTGGTTAGGAAACTATGGAGCTCTGAAAACTTTAACGCAAACATTGACGGACGGACGGACGGACGGACGGACGGACGAACCAACATTTTGAAAAAGCCCCTTCCTTAACATCAATATAATTTATGAGCTTACGGAATAAATCAAAGGAATATTTTGTGTTAGGCCACACCCCTAACCTCTTAAACCCCCGGACTTTGGCCCGGACGAACGGACGGAAGGACGGACAAACGGAATTACGAAAACTACTCGTATGCCTTGGGTATAGTCGTACGACTATAACACGTAACTATTAACTCGTTTACCAAATTAACGTATTTGTAAATTTGTAAATATTCAACTAATTTATGCATATAGGGTAGTGTTTGTGATCGAAATAGTTAGCAACTCTCTCACAAAAGTGGGCCTACCAAGCACCTGGAGAAATATAACTTATAGTATCTCTCGCCAGTCTGACTCATGTTCTTCTAGCGTAAAAATACAGTGCTATAATAATGGTCGATACTGTTTGTTAGTAACATAACTGATTGGCGAACAGTGTAGACTGCGTGGATGCGCAGGCTGGTCCGGGTATACACTGGTCGCAATGGCGATATACCCCATTTCCAGTCCGACTCCTGTTCTTCTAGCGTACAAATACAATGCTAATGATCGATACTGTTTATTTGCAACATAATTGATTGGCGAGCAGTGTAGAACCTGACCCTGGGTATACACTAGTCGCAATGGCCATAAACCCCATTTCTCCAGTCACAGCCACATACTAGTATAATATACAGGTATTGAGCCCACCTTTCATCTGTGTGGGCGACACCCGCCCACTGCCCAGCTCCGTCTCGCCGTCCGAGTAAGTGTCCAGAAACTCAAACGCCTCCGTCGTTACTAGGTTACCTGAAACACCAATGTGACGATGATATTATATAATTGTATAAGTTCATGGGGAACGGAATTACCCCCTATTCTTGCACTAACCTCCACATTATTATACTTTGTAAATTACATCGAAAACTCAACAGCTTCAAGCCCACCATGTCTCACAAATAGGGATGTTACATTTTGGTAACGTATATTTGTATTTATATGATGAGTCTATGCTCAGACCGAGCAATGAACCACATTACCAAGATCAGTCGATATATAGAGTACGATCTGCCTGCGAACAAGATGGCATGAACGCAAAGTTATATTCTTTTCAACATACATGTACGTGTATACATGTATACCATAAAACACCATACAGATATTGTAAAGTGTAAATCCAGATACCACCGCCCGCAACGAGTCGTCTCATTAGAATATTCAGTTCTTGTAATACTTATTGTTTAAGTCGAACACCTCTGGGGGCCGTTTCACTAAGCTTCGTACGACTACAATGTTTGTACGTGCAAACTTATGAGAGTCTGTAAATTTCACATTAAGAATGTTTTCGTGTAAACAATTATTGGATTTACATTTATTAAGCATAGGCTGCATATGCAGCATATGCTCAATAAATGTAAATCCATCAATTGAAATTTCCAGACGAAAAGCCCGTACCCTGAGTATTGCAAAAGTTCAATGTCGTATTGAACACTTTAAGATATGTATTAGTGACATAGATATAATCTCTTAATCACTCACCATCTTGACCAGTAAAGCTAGAGCCACGGAGTGACCTCTGTCTGCCCTTGCCACTGGTCGGTCGGTTAGAGAGGGCCCGCGCAGTAGATGTGGCGGCCGGCCCGTCTGTCTCATCGCCCGCCCTGCGGTCACTGTCTCTCACTCGATCCAGGCGTGTACTCACTGCCGCATAGAACGGTTCCTGACTGGGCCCTACATCGGTTCGGGAACTTTGATGATAGTTACTGGAAGCGTCTGGTTTGCTGTGTCGAAATGGTTTTGGTGAATCTACCAGGGCAGCCATTTTGGCAACAATAGAACTTTCGTATTGCGCTGATTGTCCGCTATAATTGTATGGTCTGACATGTATACCGTTATTATCAGTTTCGTTTTCAATAAACGCCGGATTATCGCGTCCATTACGTATGACGTCATTGAAGCCGCTTTGTTTCGCGTACTCCTTCTCGCGGTTACGTTCTATTGCTCTAAGCTTGGCACTGTCGGTGGCAGATGACGGAAGCTCTGGATCTATGAAGTCGATCGAATGGCTTTGTATTTCCTCCTGTTTTGGACGGTGTGACTGTTTCTGTGATTTTGTCGGTATATGAACATCGGCGGTTATGGTTCTGTCCTTGTGTGGAACCCTTTCTCCACTTGTTGCACGCCTCCTACCGCCGTCCCTACTGTGACCCCTGTCTTTACTGTGTCGTCCTTCATTTGATCGCTCATTGGCGCTTTCGCCTTTTTCATCTCTATCGAAAGGAGCCTCCTTGCGCTGCTTCCGGTTTTTAGGCCGTCTCGTGGAGTGTAGCGTGACGTCACTATGTGCCCTTCGGAGACCCTTGCCTGTCCGTCTCACTTCCCGCTCTCTGTAGCGGTCGTGGAAATACTCATCCACATCCGTCGGGTAATCTGTCAACATGGCACGTGACGTGTTTACATCTGAAGAAAGCGGCAACAGAAGTTACACATTTTGAAGTTTGTTGCCGTAAATAATTCCAGCACAAAAATATTTACACAATTCCCTAACATTTGATTGGCCCGTAGCAAGTCTCTGTCCAAAATTTATATCCCAGTAAACTCCCACGCCGAACTACTTTCCGTAACCGTGAGGCGCAGTTAAAATAATCCTTAAGAAAACGGAAACTAAACACATTTTCGTGATGAATTTATTTCAAATGCTGGAATTATAAGGAATGAATGGCATTTTTGTGGAATTTATCGGGGATATAAACTTGAAAAAGTCGCGGGAATACTGGACGAAGGCCGGAAGGCCTCGTCCAGTATTCCCGCGACTTTTCCAAGTTTATATCCCCGATAAATTCAACAAAAAGGCCATGCATTCCTTATAATTCCAGCATTTGAAATAAATTCATCAAGAAAATGTATTTATTTTGACAGACGGCAGCCATTTGTTTACATTGACAGCACTGACAGCGCACCTGTAGAAAGTAGTTCGGCGTGGGAGTTTACTGGGATATAAATTTTGGACAGAGACTTGCTATGGGCCAATCAAATGTTAGGGAAATGTGTAAATATTTTTGTGCTGGAATTGTAAAGCCATAAAACAGCAAAACAAGTTATTTACTTAGAAGCACAGTGTACGCTATATCTTAACAATTCTGCATGCAAGTCGACTTCTGTTTCTTTTCTCTTTTTAATAGTCTGACAACACTTTTTAATATAATTTGCAATGGAAACGATTCAAAAGTTAAAAAGTGCTGTCAGAACTTTTGATTTTCATTGGAAACGATTCAAAGGTGCTGTCACATCATTTTTTCATTGAGAAAAAAGACAGCATATACAATGTACATGTATTACAACAGAAGACGATATTTCTTTTGTATCCTACATGCAATGGATGTTTTGAATAAACGGGCTACTCGAATGCACTGACATTGCTCCCATTTTATCATGGTGAGCTCAGTGTGTTAATTTCGCCATTCCCTTATGCAATTAATAGCCACGAAACGAATTACGACGAATCCCATTCTATACTCAAGGTCGTTGGCGTAGTTGTGATATCTGACATCCATCTATAATTGATATTATTGTATATGTATGGCTTTATCATCGAAAGTGACAAATTCGGTCAATTATGCATTAACCCAACACTACAGACCTGTATAGTGGCATTGGCAAACAGTGTAGATCCAGATGAGCTGCTCGTGACGAGCCGTCTCATCAGGATATGCACTTTTTGCAAGCAATTTTCATATTTTTGAGAACAAGTCAACTATATTTTTGAGAACAAAAACAACAACCTCCTTTTCATAAATGGACTAGTCTGAAAATCATTTTATGATGATTGGATTGGCGGCAAAATTAACATCTCAAATCTATTCCAGTGACTTATTGTGAAAGGGTTAACAACGCGAATTATGTGATGAATTACCTGGAAAACCTGACGACCGAAATGCACTGGCTAACAGTCGCGCATTATCACCCTGCACATCACCATTTCTGGGAACTCGCTACATTATTTGCATATCATGGTTCTTTATTTGAATTTTAGCATAAATAGACAAAAACTGTTGAAATGTTCATTGATTGTGAACTTTTCAGCACACATTCATAACTGCATACATTTACCCATTTATATGATTTACCCATTTATAATTCCCAGCATTTGAAATAAATTCATCAAGAAAATGTGTTTATTTTCCGTTTTCTTAAGAATTATTTTAACTGCGCCTCACGGTTATGGAAAGTAGTTCGGCGTGGGAGTTTACTGGGATATAAATTTTGGACAGAGACTTGCTACGGGCCAATCAAATGTTAGGGAATTGTGTAAATATTTTTGTGCTGGAATTATATGCACGTACATGTAGATAAAACATATGCTATGTAATACATCGACAATAATCACATACCTGGCCCGGGTGGGTAACCGTAGGGGTGGGAGGGGTATATATCCATATAGCTGCCCGCCCTCGTCATTCCGCCCTGGGGCACGGCATACGCGGGGTCGTACTTGGCCGACGCCTGCTGGCTGTGGTAGATCCGCATGTTGCCCTGCCCCTGGTACACCATGTGACCGCCAGGGGCCGCTGCAATGAAGGGATCAGATGAATAGTTGGCATATAGCATGATAAAGATCTATATATCGTGGTTCCATGCTGGCTCGTGGTTGGCTACAGTATTTTCGTCTCGTTGTGTTTACGCCGCGATGAGAATAACAAGATGAACCGCACAATCGGTGTCTTCGTTTCTACGCAGTAAATAGACGGCAGTTGAGGTTGAAGGAGAGTTGAGGTAGAAACGAAGGAACGAATGTTAAGGTTAATCATCATTTCTACGCGGCAAAGGAACCAAGAGACTGATGAGCCATTAAAGATACGAGCATGATGGGTGTTTCACTGACAGCGTAGAACCAGACCAGCCTGAGCAATAGCCATTCAGGCTATTGCGCAGGCTGGTCTGGTTTTACGCTGTTCGAAACGACAATATGTATGAAAATATGGCGTATGACCTTTGCGACCAGTGCAGAATACATGTATCACCAACCTGTCCATTTCTGGAATCCAAAGCATGCAGTCTACGACAGTGAAACACCTGTCAAACAGTGTAGATCCTTATCTGGCAGACTGAGCGAAATTCTGCCCGAAGACGCTTGAGTAACAATTCTAACGTGAAAAATAACAGCTATTATGCATATTTGTTTTCATGCTACATGCGTTTATACGGCATGAAATAGATATACTACTAGAGCAAGTGAGCAGAGGATTACAGATTTTGACCTTGGACATGAAGGCCACATGTGTGTGGTATGGAAGGAATATATGGATGATAATAAATAAGGAAGTATATGAAAGTTGAAGTCAATTCGACCTACCGTTGCAGAGATAATGGGTACCATAAAACTTGAACGCAAATCTTACGAACACAACTGTATAAGTAATTTGATCTTGACCTTGGACATGAAGGCCGCATAGTTGTTGTATGGAATGAAAATGAAAATTGGGTGAAACATGATAAACCAATGTATATGGGAGTCCCAGTAGAACATTAACTTTAATAACAAGACTAAGTAAAAGCGTACTAGCTGTTCATTGGAAACCCGTATTGAGTTGATGCGGTTAAAACCTGAAAAACGTTCATGGTTACCTGACAAAATGTGGTAATTTTATATTTTATTTACCACACAATGCAATAAAATGTGGAATGAAAGGAATTCAGTTATTGTAATGTCATGCCATCTGTTATACAAGATCGATGGGCTTGGTTACAAATCAGTAGCCGGTTGACAGGTAATAGAACCTAAAACGACTTGGCTAAGTGGATACGAATTCTGACAAAGTATACCTTACGATGCCTGTGATCAACGTAAAGCGTGAGGAACGTTGCCATACTGACATGTACATGTATGTGAGCCTGGGCGTGGTAATGACACTAATGGTGATCAGTGGGCCGTTTCACTAAACGTTGTACGATTAAAATGTTTGTAAGTGCAAAATTATGATAGTCTGTAAACTTCACATTACCAATGTGTTCTTGTAAACAATTATTGGATCTACATTTATTGAGCATAGGCTGCATATGCAGCCTATGCTCAATAAATGTAAATCCATCAATTGAAATTTACAGACTATCCTAAATCTGCACTTACAAACAGCTTAGTCGTGCGAAGTTTAGTGAAGAGCTTATAAGACCTTCCGAACACACATATTCTTACATAATATCAGGCAGGTTGATTGGCCGAGACTCATTTGCTATAAGCATGATACTTTCCTCTTCTCCGATTGCATACTGTCGCCTACCCAATGTACAGTGGAACCTCGATAAACCGGACACCCTGGGAGGTCCCCAGGATGTGCGACTTAGAGAGGAGTCACTGTAAATCAGTCATTCGATCTTTCTGAGCCATCGCTGTGTGCTATGCGATCACGAACAGACATTATCACCTTATATACATGACCAAGAAACTCAGTGTCAGGTTCAGAGAGGTTCCATTGTCGTTACAGGTTGCAGACGCAGACCTGGAAAACATAATGGCCATTAACATGTTTTTAAAAATCCTATTAACCCACGCATTTGTCGTACTGTACAATTCGTCATATTTAAATGAGCATTTTGTTTTAGAAATTTTACATTTTAAAATAATCATATTACCCCACCCGCCTGTTGTCGTACTGTATATTACGCCATATATCTATGATGAAATGTACAGTACGATTACAGGTGGGGTGGTAGGTAATTGATTTTTATAATGGGCATTTTGTATGTCACAGGTCCGTCTGCTACCTGTGCTAGTAATATTCTAGAATTTGTCTCACCTTTCAATGGCTGTTGTTCGGGCGCGTTTCTAGTCTGGCTGCCCTTCCGTACGCCCTGGTAAGCCTGTGAAGGCGTGGCCGCGTATAGGGAGGGCGTCCCGAACCACAGGTTGTTACTGCCCACCTTGGGCAGGCGCGGGTCTATCCGGGGGTCATGGCGGGGGTCGGGCAGAGTCCGGCGGTTCTGTGATGGGTCGCTACGTTTGCCGAGGCTCGAATCCGTGGCTGGGGATAGGTGCGAGTGCGCCCAGGACTTCTTTTTCGCATGTCTTTCTTTCCGCCGACGCCTGGATATGGATTAATATCAATATGCAATAGGTGTACATGTAGCTGAATCTGGCGCATACAGTAATTGTTGAAGGTGTGTGAAGTTAGCACTGAAATCGTAGATCGTAGATCAACATTCAAATATCGAATAACGAGCTGGGTATTAACCTTTCAGTGAAACCAGATTGCTTGCAAGGTGCATGATCACGTGGTTACAACAACAACAACGTCGCCCACTCCAAAGTAAGTATTATTTGATATTTTCCTTAATATGCAACGGATTTTGATGAAATATGGCGCGGCAAACGCGTCTTCATGAGCTGCAGTTTGTGGTCCAGGGAGTTCGGCACAGACTTATGTCGTTTTTGCGAAGTATCGATTTCCGTGTCGGTAGACACGGAAATCGATTCTTCGCAAAAGTGACAAAAGTTTGGGCGAAAATACAGAGACCACCAAATGCAGTTTAACAAGACGCGTTTTATGCGCCATATGTCATCAAAATCCGTTACCTAAATAGGACAATATAAAAGAATACGTACTTTGAATCAGATGGATTCTGGAAGTTTCAGTACTTGTTGTTTTTGTTAGTACCACGTGATCATACACCTTGTCTTGGCGACCATCAAAGACCCAAACCAGCCTGCGCTAAAACGCAGTCTCGTCAGAGTCTTTCCTTTTCGTCATTCTGTCGGTGAACTACATGTACGCAATATACAGCGACCAAAACAATGGTCTACAGGCTGAGTCAACTGCGCTGGCTGGTCAGCATCCTCGCTGGTCATGAAACTACGGAGCCCCGCAGGTTGACGAATAATTCTTTTTTGTATTAATTCGTTCCCACGAAATAACAATTCGTTTCCTCAATTTAACAATTCGTTCCCACGAATTAACAATTCGTTCCCTCAATTTAACAATTCGTTCCCACAGGAACGAATTGTTAATTCGAGGGAACGAATTGTTATATCGTGGGAACTAATTGTTAATTCGAGGGAACAGATTGTTAAATTGAGGGAACGAATTGTTATTTCGTGGGAACGAATTAATAACAAAAAATACATGTTCCCTGCGGGGCTCCGTATGAAACAAATGTTTCGAGTTTGAAAGTTTGGTGGAATAACAATAATGCATGTAATGATGGTATCTGAGCAAACTGCAATAATGTAAATAGAGGATATTCCGTCGTACATTTTGAATAGCGGGAAATAATACATGAGTGTGCGTCTGTTTCAGCGTAAGCAACGAGTGAGCGTAGCGAACGAGTTGCTTGCACGGACGCCGACGGACACGATTGTATTATTTCCGCTATTCAAAAATGTACGATGTACATTTGTAATATCCTATTTATTACACTTCCACGGCGGATATATATGCACATTTAGTCTATTTTTGAGAGTATAATCAATGAATTGTGATGTGCGCATGAATAGTTATACAATGACGTGTTTTCCCGCGTTTTGACGTTACGTTGTGCGACATCAAATGTGACGTCATGTAAAAAAAATTGAAATCCAATTTACGCAGCTATTTCTATGAGCCAGATATATTTGAGTGCATGTTTGGAATGTGTTCAATCACATTAACATTATAGATTAGTCGAGACCCTTTCCAAATTGTCAAATAACTGTATTTTGACTAATACAAATTAAACAGTTTACATAGTAGCTCGTGGTTTCCAAGAAAACTTGCGCGCAATTACGGGTGTTCTCTTCACGGTGTATTATTTGTAAGGAGTTGATTAAGGGTTTTGTCTCACAGCGAAACCCGTGCAAATAATTTGCAAAAGTGTAAAAATAAAAAAATAATCCAAATTCAGACATGGTATGGTGCCACCACAATGGGCATGGTGCGACGCCATGCTAGCATATGACTGTGACTGGAGAAATGGGATGTATGGGATCTGTGACCTGTGCAACCCCTTTAGCCGATTTCATCAAAATTGCAAAGTATACTTTTCTAGCAAAGTATACTTTGAGGGAGTAATCATTCATTTTTCCGGAAATGCATTATTTCATATAGAACTAACGACTGCATATATTTGATGATTAAAACTATGCAGAATTATTATACTGAATTTATTACATTATCACAGCCAAAATGGCTGTGATAATGTAATAAATTCAGTATAATAAAAATTAATAAATTTATCCTAAAATTGAAAATTTCTCCCTCAAAGTATACTTTGCTAGAAAAGTATACTTTGCAATTTTGATGAAATAGGCTACTGATCAAATAACACATTCCTGTAGGCTGATAACGTTCTATATATCTTGTTAGAAGCATGACTGGTGTTTCATTTATGGAATGTCTAACAGTGCAGATCCTGATCAGACTGTGCTGATGCACAGTCTGATCTGGATCTACACTGGTCGCAAAGCCCATAAGCCCCATTTCTCCAGTCACAGCCACAAATAGACTAAGTATCAGTCCGGTTTTGTTTGTGACGTCGTGGCCTAATTATTGTATTTCCAGCTGTGAACTCACCCGAAACAGCAGTAGAGTAAGATGGCCAATGAAGCCAGGAATACTATCAAGCCCGCCAGCGACCCCCCTACTATGGCAATCATCTCGTTTGTTGACAACGACATCCTGATCTATGCCCTACCTGGAAATACACGCATAATTATGTAAGTAAGACACAATTAAAAAAGAAGCCAAACTAGCAAACAGAGACGGAATAGACCAGTAGCCGAGTTCACCAAAATTGCTAAGCATACTTATCAAGCTACATGTAAGTATACTTTGAGGGAGTAATCATTTCTTTTTCCCGAAATGCATTATTTCATATAGAACTAACGACTGCGTATATTTGATGATTAAAAGTATACAAAATTATTATACAATGTACTGAATGTATTACATTAACACAGCCAAAATGGCTGTGATAATGTAGAATTACATTCAGTATAATAATTTGGTCAGAAAATATTCAGATTCAGTATTTCATTAAATAAAAAATCATAAATGTATCCTTAAATTTCAATTTTGGTGAAATCGGTCACTGGTAAAATTCGAAAATCAGTCATATTGTTCATAGTAAACGCAAAAACAAAATGCACAGCTAGTGTAAAATTAAATTCCGCATAAGCTCTGAAGTTCTTGTCAAATTTCGATGTCATTTTCGGTATTGCACTTTCTTTCGAAATCAATATCAGCGATAATCGGCGATGCGATAATGCAGGTACGTGCAAAACCCGAAAAACTATATGAGACATGTCATGTGACTTTGTACCGAAGAGGAAGTGCAATATCTCAGACAAATACGATATTTTCGGTAAATGAAGCCGAAAGTTGAGTAAATATTCAGAGCAAATGTGGAAATCGCTATATAAAAATGTCACCAGCTTTCGACGTGATTTACAGAACATATCACAGTTTCTGAAAATAGTTCTCATGAAAATCGTCGCACATTATATAATGACATGGCTTGTCTCATACATACTTTACATAGATAACCGTGAACTGAATATTTAAAGATGAATCCAGTAAAATGTTTCCAAATTCAAGTTCGAAGTTATGTGTCTAAGCTCACTGACTATCGCGGAGAAGTGCCGAGTCATGGCCAATAGGAATGTATTGAAACACGTTTCATTGAATAATATCGCTTACATCATGCAGGGAACAGGATGGTTCGAATTACAAATAGCAGCTACAGTAATAGTACCACACCCAATGACAATGATCGGTCGTGCAAGAATGCGGAACTACCAATCCGGTCATATTAAAAAATTCCCTCATTGTAAATACAATATGAAAGTTACTTGCAAACAGTGCAGAACCTGATGAGACGGCTCGTTACGAGCCGGCTCATCCGGATCTACACTGTTTGCAAACACTGCTATAGAGCTATGACGGGTCTGTACTGCTGAAATGAGTTACATAACTGCCATATATACGGAAGCCCATTAGGGCCACTTCACTTTTTTTATATTTATTCAAGATCTTTTTCTTGAAATTTCAACATCTTTTCTTAAATTTTCAAGATACTTTCTTGAATTTTCGAGATCTTTTCTTGAATTTCCGAGATCTTTTCGTGAATTTTCAAGATACTTTCTCGCATACAGAGTACATGCAGAATTCTTGAAAATTCAAGAAAAGATCTTGAAAATTCAAGAAAAGAACTTGAAAATTCAAGAAAACATCTTGAAAATTCAAGAAAAGATCTCGAAAATACAAGAAAGTATCTCGAAAATTCAAGAAAAGAAAAATCTTGAATAAATGGAAATAAAAAAAAGTGAAGTGGCCCTAATGGGCTTCCGTACATATGGCAGTTATGTAACTCATTTCAGCAGTACATATCCGGCATAGCTCTATAGCAGTGTTTGCAAACAGTGTAGATCCGGATGAGCCGGCTCGTAGCGAGCCGTCTCATCAGGATCTGCACTGTTTGCAAGTAACTTTCATATTGTATTTACATATACGTATATATATATAATTAATATTGGATAAAGTGGGCTTTCACAGGGTAATTACACAGGGTATTAACCCTTTCATCCCTGTTTAGCTGATATCTAAGTAGCCCCGCAGGGGACGTAGAATATTTTTTGTATTAATTCGTTCCCACGAAATAACAATTCGTTCCGTCAATTTAACAATTCGTTCCCACGAATTAACAATTCGTTCCCACGAATTAACAATTCGTTCCCTCAATTTAACAATTCGTTCCCACGAAATAACAATTCGTTCCTGTTAATTCGTGAGAACGAATTGTTATATCGTGGGAACGAATTGTTAATTTGAGGGAACAAATTGTTAAATTGAGGGAACGAATTGTTATTTCGTGAGAACGAATTGTTAATTCGAGGGAACGAATTGTTAATTCGAGGGAACGAATTGTTATTTCGTGGGAACCACTTAATAACAACAAAAAAACATGTCCCCTGCGGAGCTCCGTAGATATTCATAGTCCCATGATCATTTGTTGGCTATTGCATTCATCAGAAGAGGGATATTTTTTAAAATATCTCAAACATACCCAGTCAGGCAAATAATACTGTTACGTGTAGATCATGAGCCGTCTCATTTGGATCTACTACCTTTGCAACTGTTTGCTCTATGGTGTGTAAAGTTGAAGGTTAAAGGCATAAGATAATTTTCAATGTATTACATATTAAATGAATATGCAAATGAGACCTCAACGAATAACATGTTATTGGCAGATACAGATTCAACAAATTATTATATGAATACATAATAATAACATATAACATCGCGTTGGTTTAATATACTTAACCCTTTGAACCCGAAATCCCGCTATAGCGGTTTATGCAAAAAGTGCAGATCCAGATGAGCCGGCTCGTAACGAGCCGTCTCATCAGGATCTGCACTTTTTTAAAGTAAGTTTAATATATCTTAGAACAAAAACACCCCCTTTTCATAAATGGACGAATCTGAAAATCATTTTGTGACCATTGGATTGGTCGGAACATTATCATATCACAGTCCATTCCAGTTCCTTAGTGTTGAAAAGGTTAAGGCCAAAATACACTTTACAGTATATAAATGGTTCGATATATCGTGAACAAGTATGTTTACATACTTGATGTAAAATGTTTTTTAATGCTGAATCTAATCTGCAACTACTGCACCAAAACATTACATGCATGTGTTTAAATAGATGGTGTAAACAATGAAAATACGACAATACACTTAATTTCAAAAACTGCAGTATAGAGAACACAATTTGGAAACTTTCCTACTAGTCAATATTGATTATCCAAAGCATAAAATTGATCGCCTACAGTGATCACAATGATGAATTGACCATTGGTTCCAACCTGTCGTGTTCGTTCGTGTGTGCACTTACACGCTGACCCCACTGTAGAGTGTCCGCCTTGGGCGTTGATCAATGTTTGGCAACGTCTGCGCATTGAATGTACACATGACCGAATGACCGTTGAAGCATTGCTTCCCATTCTTCATGAAGAGCTACTTCAAGCTGTCTAACATTATCAGGTGGATTTGTTTTGACCGGACTCTGCATCCCAGCTCATCCCAGACATGCTATATAGGATTCATGTCTGGGCTGAGAGATGGCCAGGGCATGACATTGACATTCTATATGCACATGCTGATCTGGATCTACACTGGTCGCAAAACCCATCATCCCTATTTCTCCAGTCACAGCCACATTTCTATATGTGTGCTTGTTCTTTCACAAGTGATAATAAAGTGTGAAACGACTTAATTCCATGCTTAAAACGGTTACCAAGACTTCTGGTAGAAATATAGAGAATAGTAGGTAACAGTGGGGTCAGCGTGTAAGTGCACACACGAACGAACACGACAGGCTGTCGTGTTCGTTCGTGTGTGCACTTACACGCTGACCCCACTGTATATTAGTGCCGTGAATGGGGAAAATATCTGGCAAGGCTTAGGAAACGGGATGGGCGAGGCTCTATCGAGCACATCCCGTTTCCGTGCCGCGCCAGATATTTTTCCCCATTCACGGCACAAACCTACTATTCTATTTACCCCGTCAACACCTACAAATGGCTTTAAAATGCGACACGAACATATTCATACGCAATGATTAGGTGAACAGGATAACAAAAATGTTTCACGGCACCGTGTTTCACGGCACATACATGTACGCACTGTGTTGATGGGATAAATTCTGGTCTACAACTTGAAAACACCATAGTAAATTATACTGCGTGCAGGTGCAGGTGCAGCTGTAGTATTATATGTGGCATGAAAGGTTAAATACTTTCACGTGATCCCATCCAAGCAGGCACGTTTCTCTTCTCTTTGTAAACACCATACTGTGTCTGACAGGGGAATTAGACACCAAACATTCTCTTCATGACTGGGCATATACGGGACAGACTCTGAAAATACCGTACTTAACACATAGCCGTTTTTTCCGCAGCAATTGATCCGAAAGTCAGTCATATTTGCCGTAAATGACGTCGTAAAGTGATAAAACATCCAGAGCTCATTCAAAATTCAATTCCGCAAGAGCTCTGATTTTTTTTCTCAGTTTTCTATGTCATCTACGGAAAGTACTACACTTTTTGGAAATCAATATCGACGAAACATGTCTAGTTCATAAGGTAGGTAGCGCGAGTAATACAATGTTTACCATGACAACGTTACCACACGCACATACAACATAAACAAATATGGCGCTAAAATGGAACAAGAGTTATCAGAGGACAACGAAGCGCACCAGTAGCCGATTTCATCAAAATTGCAAAGTATACTTATCTAGCAAATTATACTTTGAGGTAGTAATCATTTATTTTTCCCAAAATGCATTATTTCATATAGAACTAATCACTACATATATTTGATGAATAAAAGTATGCAGAATTATTATACTGAATGTATTACATTATCACAGCCAAAATGGCTGTGATAATGTAATAAATTCAGTATAATAAAAATTAATAAATGTATCTTTAAATTGAAAATGTCTCCCTCAAGGTATACTTTGCTAGATAAGTATACTTTGCAATGTTGGTGAAATAGGCTACACGTGGTGCATGTCTAGAATGTATGGCAGATAGATAGGGTGGAACGGATCATAACACGAATATTCTGTATTTGAAGTCAGACATGCGGACGGACAGACGGACGATGACACCGCCGTGTGTATATCATAAGTAGCTCTTCTTTCGGAAGGTGCGGTATACACGAACCGATCTATTTATATGTACATGTATGTAGAATAACGCCCCGTGACACACACCCGTTATCCGGAGATACGCAACTAGGGGAGGAGAACATGGAAAGGGGAACGCACAAACTAGTGGGAATTTGGAGGGTTTATAAAATTAGCTAAAACAATATATTTTATGCATGATCAGAACAATGTGAGCTTGCAACGTTGAGGAAGAATGATTGAAGCACATGTAGCAAAAATATTGAGCTCGAACGCCGTCGTAAAAGTTGAAAATTTATAAATTCAATATAGGATTTTATTTTTTTTGGTCATTTTTGTTTAAAAAATCGTCTTTCCTGCACAAATCGTATGCTTTTCAGCACTATCAGGCATACAGTTATGTTTGCTGATCATTTACACTGATACCTTGAAAGCGACAGCGACCAGGATCTACTGAGGAAAAAATGGCGGCCGTTTTATGCACCGTGGTATAGCGCAAAATGGTGCACAAAAACTATGGGACTGGAGGACACAAATTGGGGGACGAGTGCACACAAACTGTGAAACGCGCTGCACAGAAAATGCCAATATACGTGGGTTTTAAGTTGCAAATTCACGTATGTATTTACAAAAATATTATATTTGCAGACGAGGATCCATGAATATTTACGCAGGGGCCGGTCAAAATGTGTCTGTAAGTAATTTATGCAAGTTTTTAATCAATATTCACCACAATTATGCATTGTTTTAGTAAGTTCGCTGTTCAATGCAGGCTTCTTTAGCAGCGCTCGTTTATTAATGGCGAGCAGAGCCTCATTTCGCATTTCAATCAGTAAACCCGTTTAATACATATCACACATTAAACCATAGGTCACCACCTAAACTCGCACCACACTTCGTTTATAACTTGAAGCACGAGGTTTGGGAGAATCAACCATGCGGAACTGAGTTAACCATGCTAATCGATGACCAGGCGAAGTAGTGCAGCCAAGGTCAGGGCCGGATCCTGGATTTGGAGAAATGGGGGCGTGGGTGAGGGGTATGGGGTCCTCCTCCCCTAGAAAATTTAGAAAATTTGAGTGTCTCTGATGCATTTTCCTGGCATTTGAGAACAGAATACTGATAGCCTTTTCTAATCTGAATAAAAAAAATCATTGCTTCGTCAAAAATAAGGGGGGGGGGGGCGTACGCCTCTCACGCCCCCACCCCCCTGGATCCGGGCCTGAAGGTGCAACTCAATCTTATTATCATTGGCGTTAGCAAGACGTTTGGCAATGATAACCATAATGAGAGTGTCCTGTGTATTCTCGAGGCAGATAGCGACACATTCCAGTCGGAATTATCCCGGAATAAGGACCGACTCTCATTGCAATTGAGATACTGCACAGTCCGTCAGCGGGCTGCAAAACACACATAGAGCACCCACCGCCACAAGTTTAAGAACTTTCCACCGGTAAAGACAGTGATGCTGGAGCGCGAGTGGCCTATGGTGTAGCGAGATGGACTGTGGATCGGAGGTCCCCGAACTGCGCAGGTTCGAGACGCGGTCGGAGCCGGCGTGTTGTGTCCTTGAGCAAGACACTTTGTGGTGGTGATCGTGTAAATATTTTACACACATGTAATACATGCATGGTGACTGTCTAGATGGTACAATGTACACAGATAAGACGTACCGCAGTTACCCTTGGTGATGGGAAATAAAGAGATATCTCGCTAGGACGAGGGTGCTCCGAGGACACCGGAGGAATATATATACATACAATACAATTGCAGTGTTACTTAGTATAAGTATGGTGTTTATATGTTGTATATACACATCACGGTGCTCTCCGTCCGACAAACAGTGGGTGCTACAGAAACAACAACGATTGCGTCACAAACATTCTATGACGGACGGAATGGTCGTAGGACGAACGAATGCACTTGTGAATCGATGGATTGGTTATCGCGGACAAAACTTTATGGCGACCCCCCGAAATTCTGCGGATGAAATCATGTCGACTTGTCGTATGCCGTGCAAGCTTGCTGTGGTCTTTTTCCGGGTACTCCGGGTTTCCTCCGAGTTTAGGTGGTGACCTATGGTTTAATGTGTGATATGTATTAAACGGGTTTACTGATTAAATGAAATCGAAATGAGGCTCTGCTCGCCCATTAATAAACGAGCGCTGCTAAAGAAGCCTGCATTGAACAGCGAACTTACTAAAACAATGCATAATTGTGGTGAATATTGATTAAAAACTTGCATAAATTCCTTACAGACACATTTGGACCGGCCCCTTCGTAAATATTCGTGGATCCTCGTCTGCAAATATAATATTTTTGTAAATACATACGTGAATTTGCAACTTAAAACCCACGTATATTGGCATTTTCTGTGCAGCGCGTTCCACAGTTTGTGTGCACTCGTCCCCCAATTTGTGTCCTCCAGTCCCATAGTTTTTGTGCACCATTTTGCGCTATACCACGGTGCATAAAACGGCCGCCATTTTTTTCTCAGAAGATCCTGGTCGCTGTCGCTTTCAAGGTATCAGTGTAAATGATCAGCAAACATAACTGTATGCCTGATAGTGCTGAAAAGCATACGATTGGTGCAGGAAAGACGATTTTTTAAACAAAAATGACAAAAAAAAATAAATCCTATATTGAATTTATAAATTTTCAACTTTTACGACGGCGTTCGAGCTCAATATTTTTGCTACATGTGCTTCAATCATTCTTCCTCAACGTTGCAAGCTCACATTGTTCTGATCATGCATAAAATATATTGTTTTAGCTAATTTTACAAACCCTCCAAATTCCCACTAGTTTGTGCGTTCCCCTTTCCATGTTCTCCTCCCCTAGTTGCGTATCTCCGGATAACGGGTGTGTGACAGCGCATGACCGGGAATGGCGAGAACACGGGTGGGATGGGGCATAAACATATGGGTGATAATACACATGCAAATGAAGTTTCAAGCCAATTGGTTGTACAGTGAAGAAGTTATAGGGGAATGGACAAGCGGGTACGTTATCACTGGATGCAAAATTATAAGTTATGTAACATTGACCTTGGGCATGTGGAGAGCATGTCTGTGGTGGGGAATGAAAATATGAATGATGGGAAACATGCACATACAGTTTGAAGCCAATCGTTCATAAAGTAAAGAAGTTATAGGAGAATGGAGAAACTCAAGCTCTTACACATCAACTGAACGGACACTTCAAAGTTATTTGACCTTGACATTGACCTTGACCTTAGGCATGTGGAGAGCATGGTGGGATAGGGGATGTAAACAGGGATGATAATAAACATGTGCATGAAGTTCCAAACCAATTGGTCATACAGTAAAGAAGTTATATAGGAGAATGGACTAACGAACACAAATTTACTGGACGCAACTGTATAAGTTATTTGACCTTGACCTTGACTTTCGACATGGCAGGAGCATGAGTGGAACGGGGAATGAAATTACGGATGATGGAAAACATGCACATGAAGTTTGAAGTCATCGGACATACAGTAAAGATGTTACAGGAGATTGGAGAAACCAGCACGCATCCACTGGACACAAATTCATCTTACATTGACCTTGGGCAAGGGGGAGCATGTGTAGGGCGGGCAATCACACTCTGGGGGCCGTTTCACTAAACTTCGTACGACTAAAATGTTCGTAAGTGCAAATTTTACATTAACAGTGTTTCCTTGTAAACGATTGTTGAATTTACATTTATTGAGCATAGGCTGCAAATGCAGCCTATGCTCAATAAATGTAAATCCATCAATTTATATTGTTAGAACATTTTAGTCGTAAGCAGTTTAGTGAAACGGGCCCCTGGATGATACATGTAGTAAGCATGCACATGAAGTTTCAAGCAGAGCTACAGATAAGGTGCGTATTGGCGTATTTTACGCAATTATTTTAGCTGAATACGCATTGATTATCAAAAGTGGGAGTACACAATACGCACAGCAATGTGAAAATACGCATTGATTTTCTAATTGAGTAGTGAAAATATTGTCATAAAGTTGAAAATTCACTTTGCTGAGCTGCAAAAAGCAAAGAGTGTTTGCTTTTTGTAGCTCAAATAAGTGAATGTTTAAATTTGTTATATTGTTTATCATTTGTTCCCTATTTAGTAGGAAACAAGAAAATCAATAATCCATTTGTAAAAGTAAAATACGCAATGATTTTGAAATCAGGGGGTGTAGTACGTTTTAGACACAAAGCTTATCTGGAGCTCTGTTCAAACCAATCGGTCATACGGTAACCAGGTTATAGCATAATTGAAAACGTGATGGACATACAGACGGAGAGACAGACGGACAGACGGACAACGTTTGCGTCCCTATATATCATGTTCGCCACGCGATGGGATAAAACACGAGGCTACATTAAAAGTCTTGTGACATAGTGTTCAGTCAAGTGATGTCATATTAAATCATCATAAAATTCAATGTATATATCATGTCGTGAACATTAAACACGACATCATACATGTACGTGCCCAGCTGCTCCCATATTGTCTCATCTGCATATTTATTACACTACTGTCTGTTTCACAAAAACTGTCCAAATTTGACTGCCATATAAACAATGCAAAAACAATATTTTTATTAACAATAATAAATTTTATATAAAAATGTAAGAATGAGACTTCTTTTTATTTCGTGAAATTTGGTAAAATATTGATTTTATTATGAAAACATTATTTGTCTATGGGAATTTAACATGGAGGAAAATGAGGTGGAGGAACTGTGGGACGAGAAAAACAAATTTGACTCCGAAAACTGGCTAAATTGCTTGGAAATTATCTAACTAAGAAAACAAAAGTTAAATTTTAAAAATGGGTCCAGTATTTCTGAAATTCGAAAAATGTCCCCATGTTAAATACCCATAGACTTCTTCACTCTGTGCAGATGTATATGGGGATTTAACATGGGGAAATTGTTTTTTCGCAATAAAAAATGCTCATTCTTAAATGTTGCTTTAATTTAATATTTTGTTGGCATTGTTTATATAGTCGTAAAATTTGGGCAGCGTTCGTGAAACAGACAGAAGTGTGGTAATATATGATAGTAACAGACAGTTGTGTTACATTTCTTAAGACCATTTATGAAATGAAAAGTATGATGAAGTATATTCTCTTCAGCATCAGGGGCCCGTTTCACTAAACTTCATACGACTAAAATGTACATAAGTGCAAATTTAGGATCTGGGAATCTGCAAATTCAGCCTATGCTCAATAAATGTAAATCCAATCATTGTTTACAAGAAAACATTGTTAATGTGAAATTTACAGACTATCATAATTTTGCACTTACGAACATTTTAGTCGTACGAAGTTTAGTGAAACGGGCCCCAAGTGGCGGTCTGAAATGTGGCTGTTCGTAAGTGCAAATTTAAGATCGTCTGGAAAGTTCAATTGATGGATTTACATATATTGAGCATAGGCTGCATATGCAAATTTAAGATCGTCTGGAAAGTTCAATTGATGGATTTACATTTATTGAGCATAGGCTGCATATGCCGTCTATGCTCAATAAATGTAAATCCAATAATTGTTTACAAGAAAACATTGCTAATGTGAAATTTACAGACTACCATAAGTTTGCACTTACGAACATTTTAGTCGTACGAAGTTTAGTGAAACGGGCCCCAGTCTTATTAATTTTAGCGTCCAAACATGATTGAAATAATAATTGAAGTAATACAAGAATTAAATATCCAAGTAAAACATGTCTAGCCTGATTATAGTTTGGTGAATACGTAGCCAAGGTGCATGGTCATGTGGTTACAACAACAACAACGTCTCCGACTCCAAAGTAAGTATTATTTGATATTTTCCTTAATATGCAACGGATTTTGATGAAATATGGCGCAGCAAACGCGTCTTCATGAGCTGCAGTTGGTGGTCTAGGGAGTTTGGCACAGAGACTTATGTCGTTTATGCGAAGAATCGATTTCCGTGTCTCCGACACGGAAATCGACTATTCGCAAAAAGGACAGAAGTTTAGGCGAAAATACAGAGACCACCAAATGCAGCTTAACATGACGCGTTTGATGCGCCATATTTCATCAAAATCCGTTGCATATTAAGGAAAATATCAAATAATACTTACTTTGGAGTCGGCGACGTTGTTGTTAATACGTACTTTGAATCGGTACTTGTTGTTGTTGTTAGTACCACGTGATCATACACCTTGGTAGCCACGTAGCTGTAATAACATAATAACATAGTAATAAAGCACTACATGTACATCAACAACATTTATGTTCACGCATGGTATACCTTTAAATCGTTAATATATTCCACTGATTAACACCATCAGAAACACGTTGTATCAATACATTCCACGTTTCACGTTTTATTTACAACACAACCCCATATCCATTGAAAATAGTCAACACATCAACTACGCCTTGTCACGATTTTCGCTACATACAGTACACTCCTTGTTTCAACAAGCTATATGTTGTACTTATGATTGTTCTGTATATTGTATTGTGTCTTAAGTCCGTGTAATTACATGTTATCTCACCGCACTGCCTAATTCATCAAATATTTAACGCTGGTATTGACTTCCTTAGGGCTATTCTCAGTGATTCGCTGTCCTGGGTGATGTATGCCTATGGTTTAAACCTCTCCCAAGCAAATTCTATTCAACATAATCCGATCGAATTCGCGGGACACGAATTAGATCGGATTATTTGGAAAAGTGTTATGTATATTTTATTGGAATGTGATGACCGTTTGATAGTTTGTTTGCAGAAAATGGCGGTAGATTTTAAATACATGACAGTGGGGTTACAAATGATTTTCCTGGGATATCGATACTCAATGTTGGTTTCGTTTGAATGGAGATAGTACTACATGTAAGGTTTCGTCAGGATATGTGACTCATTACGACCATGACGAAACAGGGTTTAGTAAGCGTTTGGCCAGTGTGGATCCCGGTAAGTTAACACACTCGCGTAATATGACACATGAACGTGTCCACCGTTTTGGTTGCAAGCACTATGGGTGTTTCCCTAACTCAATAGCGAACAGGGGCCCGTTTCACTAAATATCGTTCGACTAAAATGTTCGTAAGCGCAAATTTAGGATCGTCTAGAAATTTCAATTGATGGATTTACATGTATTGAGCATAGGCTGCATATCAATAAATGTAAATCCAATAATTGTTTACAAGAAAACAGTGTTGATGTGCAATTGACTATCACCATTTTGCACTTACGAACATTTTAGTCGTACGAAGTTTAGTGAAACGGCCCCCCAGGTACCGTTCCAAACACGCGATTGCTCGGCTCAATATGCGGTCTCAAATTCGATACTTACATTTTCTCACTGAGGGTCACATATTATGGTTAATGATTACATGATTTGTCAATGAATATACTTAAAGTGTCGTCTACTGACATAATAAGAATCGGTTTAGATGTAATCAGGTGTAGATCCAGATCACCTCGAGGACTCGTTCACAGCAATAAAGTTGGATAATATATCACATGTTCAAAAGTAGCTGGATGCCTCCGAAATGATATGTGACTGTAACATGTGTTTAACAGTGTATCTCCTGTAGCCGATTTCATCAACATTGCAAAGTATACTTATCTAGCAAAGTATACTTTGAGGGAGAAATTTTCAATTTTATGATAAATTTATTAATTTTTATTATACTGAATTTTTTACATTATCACAGCCAAAATGGCTGTGATAATGTAAAAAAATCAGTATAATAATTCTGCATACTTTTAATCATGAAATATATGCAGTAGTTAGTTCTATATGAAATAATGCATTTCATGAAAAAGAAATGATTACTCCCTCAAAGTATACTTTGCAATGTTGGTGAAATCGGCTACTGATGAGACTGTACAGATGCACAGCTGACTTGGATCTACATTTGTTGCACAATCCTGTCTCTAGTTACAGTCCCATATTAGTTGTTGTGACTGATAAAGACTCGTACAAACATGGATATACGGGTACAAACGGGTATGTGTCTACACTGATCGGTTTACAATTTAGCAGATTAAATCGTGGTTTAGTAAATTAATATGTAGCCCAGATCAGGAAGAGATTATTAATTTAAATACATGTACCGGCAATATTGCTCTCTATTATATGTCTGTATATTTCTATACCGAGCAATATTGCTCTCTATTATATGTCTGTATATTTCTATACCGAGCAATATTGCTCTCTATTATATGTCTGTATATTTATATACCGGCAATATTGCTCTCTATTATATGTCTGTATATTTCTATATGTCTGTATATTTCTATACCGAGCAATATTGCTCTCTATTATATGTCTGTATATTTCTATACCGAGCAATATTGCTTCTATTTATATGTCTGTTAAATTTCAATACGGAATATTGCTCTCTATTATATGTCTGTATATTTCTTATACCGAGCAATATTGCTCTCTATTATATGTCTGTATATTTCTTTTATACCGAAGCAATATTGTCTCTATTATATGTGTATATTTCTTTTATCTGAGCAATATTGCTCTTATTATATTGGTCTGTATATTTCTATCCGGCAATATTGCTCTCTATTATATGTCTGTATATTTCTATACCGAGCAATATTGCTCTCTATTATATGTCTGTATATTTCTATACCGAGCAATATTGCTCTCTATTATATGTCTGTATATTTCTATACCGAGCAATATTGCTCTCTATTAGTATGTCTGTATTGCTCTTATACCGAGCAATATTGCTCTCTATTATATGTCTGTATATTTCTATACCGGCAATATTGCTCTATTATATGTCTGTATATTTCTATAACCGTGCAATATTGCTCTCTATTATATGTCTGTATATTTCTACCGAGCAATATTGCTCTCTATTATATGTCTGTATATTTCTATACCGCAATTATTGCTCTCTATTATATGTGTATATTTTCTATACCGAGCAATATTGCTCTCTATATATGTCTGTATCATTTCTATACCGAGCAATATTGCTCTCTTATATGTCTGTATATTTCATACCGGCAATAATTGGCTCTCTATTATATGTCTGTATTTCTATACCGGCAATATTGCTCTCTATTATATGTCTGTATATTTCTATACCGAGCAATATTACTCTCTATTATATGTCTGTATATTTCTATACCGGCAATATTGCTCTCTATTATATGTCTGTATATTTCTATACCGGCAATATTGCTCTCTATTATATGTCTGTATATTTCTATACCGGCAATATTGCTCTCTATTATATGTCTGTATATTTCTATACCGGCAATATTGCTCTCTATTATATGTCTGTATATTTCTATACCGGCAATATTGCTCTCTATTATATGTCTGTATATTTCTATACCGAGCAATATTGCTCTCTATTATATGTCTGTATATTTCTATACCGGCAATATTGCTCTCTATTATATGTCTGTATATTTTCTATACCGGCAATATTGCTCTCTATTATATGTCTGTATATTTCTATACCGGCAATATTGCTCTCTATTATATGTCTGTATATTTCTATACCGAGCAATACATGCTGGGCTCGGCGCTGTAATTATGTACTTTATTACAATTCGTATGTTTGAGAAAACTTAAGCGGGTTCCAAGCTTGTATATGAGACACGTCATGTGATTTTGTACCTTGGGACATCTGCATAATTTCATCAAATACATTTACACAATTTACAATATTTTCCGTAAATGGCGTCAAAAGTTGACAAATTTTGTCAACTTTGGACATTATTTATGAAAAATATTGTAAATTTTGTAAACGTATTTAATTTAATTATGCAGATGTCCGAAGGTACAAAATCGCATGGCGTGTCTCATATGTGGCTGTGAATGGAGAAATGGGGCTTATGGGATTTGTGACCAGTGTAGCTCCTGATCAAATAGCACACTCATGGCATGATGACAATCTACATGTATATTACTGTTATACGCTTCACGGGAATTTTATTGATGGAATGGCGAACAGTGTAGATCCTGATCCTGATCAGGCTGTGCGGATGCACAGCCTGATCTGGAGCTACACTGGTCGCAAAACCTATAATCACCATTTCTCCAGTCACAGCTATGTATGCGATCTTATAATATTCTTGTAAACCTTTCTTAAGCAAATACTCAATTTCCATGCTCTATATCAGAAAGTTTGATTTGTCGGTCCTGAGCCGTGCTCAGGTTCGGTTGACCAAACTGTCGAGTAAGAGAACGGGTATACCTGTCTGATATCCAGTAACTGAAATAGTGTGAACATAGTCAGGTAAATGTAATCAGGGCCTACACGGTTCGACGAACAGTCACTGATACAGTGAAACCTCTCTAACCTGGACAACAAGAAACATATGTGACCATAATTTTAAAGGGTATCTTGGCCATTTATCTCGAGTGATATTGCCTGTTCGTGATAGCTTAGCACACAACTATGACTCGGAATAATCAAATGCCTGGGGGCCGTTTCACTAAACTTCGTACGACTAAAATCTTACGGTAAGTTCAAAATTATGATAGTCTGTAAATTTCACATTAACATTGTTTCCTTGTAAATAATTATTGGATTTACATTTATTGAGCATAGGCTGCATGCATATGCAGCCTATGCTCAATAAATGTAAATCCATAAATTGAAATTTACAGACGATCTTAAAGAAGTTTAGTGAAACGGCCCCCTGATTTACAGCGAAACCTCGCTAAACCTGACTCCCTGGGGACCTCCCAGGGTCGCAAAACCGGACACCCTGGGGATCTCCCAGGGTGTCCGGTTTAGTGAGGTTTCATTGTACGTTTATAGGCTATCTGTAGTCAAGAAACGGCTTAAAATAACTATCAATGTGTGTGCCAATAATCGGTGATAACGGTTACACGCATCCATGTGGTGCCGATTTTTAAATACTAGTCTTCCACAAAAAATCAACAACAACAATATCTAAATGTAACAGCTGGTGATATAATGGCGCATGTACATGTACGCGAAGATCGATCTTTACCACGGTAGCTGTTGCATGTCATCGGGATATGGTGTTTATTGTCTTTGCAATCAGACTCTGCCTAAATCAACATGAGCATCCCCACAGTCTGGTCAGTAACCCGAAATTTCTGTCTGTTGCGCAGGGCGACTTACTGTAAGTCGCCCTGAGTTACAGACAGAAAATTCGGGTTGTCTGTTCAGGGGTTGGATGTCCCACTGAAGTATTTCCCAGTGACCATGTTGGCCAGGGAACAAGGTGTATTTTAGTGGTAGTGTACGTTATATGTTATGATTCCATACACATTTGATTTTGTACCTAAGAAGATGTGCGATATTTTTTTTATAAATAGTACGATATTTTCCGTAAATGACGTCGAAAGTTGACGAAATCTTCATGTAGCAAATTCCGTTCCGCATTTGCTCTGCACATTTCGGCAACGTTCGACTTGTTTTACAGAAAGTATCAGAGTTTATGTAAATATTGTTCATAAAAATCACGCCATCTTCTTAGGCACAAACTCAAATCGCTTGTCTGATTTGCATATATAGTGAAACCTCTCTAAACCGGACACCCTGGGAGGTCCCCAGGGTGTCCGGCCTAGAGAGGTTTCACTGTAAATCAGATATTTGATCAGTCTGAGCCAGAGACGTGTGCTATGCGTTCACGAACAGACATTATCACTTGAGATAAATGACCAAGAAACTCATAAAAAATAAGACCACATATGTTTTAGAGAGGTTCCACCGTACATGTACAGTGGGGTCAGCGTGTAAGTGCACACACGAACGAACACGACAACCTGTCGTGTTCGTTCGTGTGTGCACTTACACGCTGACCCCACTGTATCAACGGTATCACACTGGGCGACACGGCGATAAATAACGTTTGGTCATAGGCCAGTCACGGGTATAGGAAATCGTTATGCAAATCCAGAGTAACGGAACATGACTCGCACATTTAAGTTGTTTTGTTTTAAAATATTGATAAACTATTATAGCTGTTTGTTAGAACATGCATGTACAATGTTATACAATCACTCGCAATTGTTCGTATTTGTAAAACGTTATATGAATCAGGAAATGCCACAGGCGCCGCACGGATATGTGGTTAAAAGAAGGTCCCAGATCAGACTGCACAAGCAGTGGCTATGCTGGGGCCCGTTTCACTAAATTTCCTACGACTAAAATGTTCGTAAGTGCAAATTTATGATCGTCTGGAAATTTCAATTGATGGATTTACATTTATTGAGCATAGGCTGCAATGCAGCCTATGCTCAATAAATGTAAATCCGATGATTGTTTACAAGAAAACGCTGTTAGTGTGAAATTTACGGACTATCATACTTTTGCACTTACGAACATTTTAGTCGTACGAAGTTTAGTGAAACGGGCCCCTGATCGTCAGATCGTAAGAATGTACGTAAGAACACAAGCACCAAAATCTATAGGTGTGACTAACGTTGTATGTTGCATTTTGTCAGCCTGTGGGTCGTGAAGATTAACATGTAGTCAGTATGGTAATCTACACCGGTGTCTGTATATAATTTGTACCCAAGGACATGTGCAATTTTTCATGAAATTTATTTACAGAAACTGTGACATTTTCTGTAAATGGCGTCTTAAGATGGCGAAAATTTCGCATTCGCATTCCGCATTTGCTGTGTAAGTTTCATCAACTTTCGACGTGATTTACGCAAAATATACTACATTTGGTAAATAATTTTCATGAAAAATTGCCCATGTTCTAAGGTACAAAATCACACGGCGTGTCTCTATTCTTGTCATATGATAAACGCAGACCCACTCTATGACACCAATACATTCTTGTTTCTAGTACAAGATACAGTTGATCCACACATTTAAAGTGTATTAGGTTACCATATGCAACCCGATACGAAACACGGATATTTGTGTTTTTAGTGTCTGGTAAACACGACAGCTGTGGGTATCTTGGTGGATTTTGAGTATATTTGGGTGGATTTCCTTGGTTTTGGTTAATTTACATAGTTTTGTGCCACTAGTAATGCTCAATCATGACACACGACAGAAATCGTAAATTATCTACACATTCACCGTACCGAACTTTCTGACCCCTTTTATACTGTCAAAATACCCACAAAGCAAAGTACCGTACTTATACGTGTAACTCGCGGGAGGTGACGTAAATTGTATGTTAGTGACAATGCACCCAAACCATCAGTAGCCTATTTCATCAACATTGCAAAGTATACTTTACTAGCAAAGTATACTTTGAGGGAGTAATCATTTATTTTTCCTGAAATGCATTATTTCATATAGAACTAACAAATGCATATATTTCATGATTAAAAGTATGCAGAATTATTATACTGAATTTATTATATTATCACAGCCAAATTGGCTGTGATAATGTAATAATAAAGTCAGTATATAATAAAATTAATAAATTTATCATAAAATTGCAAATTTCTCCCTCAAAGTATACTTTGCTACTAAAGTATACTTTGCAATGTTGATGAAATAGGCTACAGAAGTTCCGAAATAAAACACCGAAATACGAACCGTTCTTCAAGAATCTGTGTGGAACACAGCTGACAGAAACATATATGTATCCACTGAAATGTTACTACATGCACATGTATGTTTAAGTGGTTATTTTATTGCTATTACATGTTCTATAGAGATTTCAGTCCATAAGACAATTACATGCAGCCCGTGCATTGCAATTTACGTTCGTTCTCACAGTTTGTATTCATCATTGGATATTTACATTGTTAAGTTGCATTTGGTGGTCTCTGTATCTTCGCCCAAAATTCTGTAGTTTTTGCGAAGAATCGATTTCCGTGTCTCCGACACGGAAATCGATTCTTTGCAAAAACGACATAAGTCTGTGCCAAACTCCCTGGACCACCAAATGCATCTCATGAAGACGCGTATGCTGCACCATATTTCATCAAAACCCGTTGCATATTAAGGAAAATATCAAATAATACTTACTTTATAGTGGGCGACGTTGTTGTTGTTGTTGTAACCACGTGATCATGCACTTTGGTATATATCTGTTAGTAGACATCACGTTGCACCCAAGAACAACAACGTCAACAACAACAAAGAGACCACATGTGAGGGAGTGGTTTATTGCAGCCATGGGCACATGTCAGGGCAGCAATCGTCAGTTGTCGCCCCTGTCATACCGTCATACACACCGCCTGCGCTAACGTCCCCAATATTTGTTAATTTATTATCACAAAATACGTGGATATAAATACGTGAAGTAAGCAGCTTGATTGGCTGTGCCTGAGCTGTGCTACAGCTCAGGCACAGCCAATCAATCTGCTTGATAGCGAGTTGATATTGTAAATAGCTGTTCAGAAACGTTGACAACCGGGCAATATTAATGCAGGCGGTGGTGTATATAGGTGTGTATCCCAACTGACGGCGCGTCCATTTACTATAATGTATGGGCCGCCCACCGTCGGGGAAAAGGTACTTTACGGCATTTACAAACATGTGGGAGCGGGTATGGGATCGGCTAACAGCTCACATTAAAGAAAACGAGATGGCCGCGGCCCGCATGTCGCGCCCGCCGAGGCTTTGATAGTATACCGAAAAACTGTAACCAAAAAAAAATCTTTAACCAAATTCTTTAACACGGACGTACGCCAATGTACCGACTACTAGTATATCACGCTGTCCGCAAGCGGGCTTGACCAAAAGTGAGAATAACAGTTAACAGTAGTCTAAATATTGTATAAAAATACGTGTAACAGGTAACCAAAATTGTAAAAATAAAATACCTAACAGTTTTAGTCGAACAGCGGGCAAATTATGTCGCCATCTCCAGACGGGAATGAGAACAATGCAGTCCGACCGGGTTTCGAACACGGGAACTTCCCACCGCTGGAAGTACATGTGCATGTAGCACGTCTGTGCCGATTGCACGACCGTGTCGTTCCGGGTAACTCAGACTCGGCAACTGCATATTGCTATTGCCTGTACAGTGTAACCTCTCTAAACCGGACAACAAGAAACATATGTTATCATAATATGGATAGTTTTCTTGGTCATTTATCTTAGGTGATAATGCCTGTTCGTGATCGCTTAGCACACAGCTATGTCTCGGTATATATAATCAAATGCCTGCTTTACAGTGAAACCTAGCTAAACCAGACACCACTGTATTAACTTTACATTTTCACTCATTTACGAAAACAAACTAGAGTTATTACAATACGTTTTTTTCTAACAATATAGGCGACCGTTTCACTAAGCTTCGTACGAATAAAATGTTCGTAAGTGCAAAATTATGATAGTCTGTAAATTTCAAATTAAAAATGTATTATTGTAAACAATTATTGGATTTACATTTATTGAGCATAGGCTGCATTTTCAATAAATGTAAATCCATTAATTTAAATTTCCAGACGATACTAAATTTGCAATTTAGTCGTACGAAGTTTAGTGAAACGGCCCCCTGGTCCGGACAACATATGTTATTTCGTGTATTTGCCCGGTTATGAATTGCCTACATTGTCAACCTAATTGTTCTATACAATAACGAGCTTGTTATCTGTGTCACACACAAACAGATACATGTATTGTATAAGTACGAACAAAGGCAAAAAATGTTTTGTGAATATAAATAAAGTTTGCAAAATATCAAATGGAATGCATACCTGTCATGTCTTAAGGGTCACCTAAATGGGCCTTGTCTTACGATGAACGTAGTGTTTTCAGTATCTATATACATATCCAGACATACGGTGGTAGAATTGTCAAATTGTACGGTGCCACGAACATATTAACTTCGGTTTACCGAATACATATACTGTATATTTCTTCCGTGGCTGTGACTTGAGAAATGGGGATTATGGCATTTATGGCCAGCCTGACACCCGATAGGCTGACACACACATGTAGCCTATTATGGATATATATTTGTTGTCAGATGAATTATATGTGAGTCACTGACTGAATAGCGAACAGTGTAGGCCCTGATCAGACTGCGCGGATGCGCAGTCTGATCTGGGGCTACACTGGTCGCAATACCATGTAAGCCCCATTTCTGCAGTCACAACCACATGCATATACATGAAGCAATGGACTTACCGAGAGATAAGGGTGGTTTGCCATGTTATAGAAAATGTATGAACATGTATTTATGCAATGAAAACAATGAAAACAATATGACATTGTGTTTATTTAATATGATATTTATTAATCTCGTTAACTGATTTTAGAAGAAACTCGGCATAGCCTCATTTTATATGGCACCGGTAAACTCGTTTAGTAAATATCATATGAAATCCTGACGCATGTAATATCCTATATGTATGTACGTGACTAACATTGTAGAATTACTTGAATGTACGGTATTAGACGCAAGGAACACAGGTGGAAGAATCGGACCTAGGACCCAATACTTGGCTCATTTGGAAATCGCTACCCCACCCACCCATTTCCATAGGACCCAATACTTGGCTCATTTGGAAAATGTTACCCCACCCACCCACGCATTTCCATAGTGTATGGAAATGGATGGGTGGGGTAACGTTTCCCAAATGAGCCAAGTATTGGGTCCTAGGTCCGAGTCTTCCACCTGTGGTAAGGAATACTGGCTTTCCTTCATTACAGACATCAGGGTCCGTCTGTCTGTCTGTACAGGTTCGTGTATGAACCCATACGCTATGTAAGTTATCATATCCCGCATTCATACCGTATTTAGTTCTGATAATAAGTGGGTGACTCAATTCGTGAAACTTACAAGCTAGGATAATAAAACAATTAGTATAATTAGTGCCTTTCACCCCAATAGTAAGAATTAGCCGTTTCAACACTACATACATATAGTACTGTTACATGAACAGGCGAGTAACAAGCCGTCACATCAGGACCTGCACTTTTTGCAAGTACATGTATACTTTTCAAATTTATAGGGGAAAAACACACCCTTTTATAAATTGACTAATCTGAAAATAATTTTGTGACGATTGGATTGGTCGGAAAAGTAACATACCACAATACATTGCAGCTATGCGGTGTAGGGTCGAAAGAGTAAAGTAATTGTTTTGTAATATTTCAAATTAATGTGCATATGTATAACATTAGTGTCACTGCAGGGTGATTATATTTTGTGGATGTTGGAAAACGTGCAGTTAGATCCGCACAATCTGATCAGGATCGGGACTGTTCGCTATTCCTTCAATGCTTCTAACAAACAATGTAGATCGTTGTCAGGTTGCATGGGTGTGCCATTTGATCAGGAGCTAGTGATAACTCCCATAAACCACAGTTCTCTCGCCACAACCACAAATATGTGCACGTACTATAAAATGGCCATGTAGTATATTTGGGGCCTCTATTGTCAGGTATGTAGCACAATGTATGCATATTAAAGTGTACAATTTAAATATTAATGCGAGAAATATGCCACGTATCTGTATCGTTGTATATACCTGCATACATTTACTCTAAATATGAAAACTATGATACAGTGTAACCTCTCTTCAACAGCCACCCATGGGAAGACGCAAAACTGGCTGTTTTATAGAGGTGACTGTTGTAGGGAGGTTAATGCTGAATTAAATTTTGTCGTCCGCTATTTATTTATTTTCTTCGATAATTCTCATCAAAAACATGCTTTAGCAACATTTTAGAATCATTTCCAATGGAAATGATTCTCAAATGCTGTAAAAACATGTTTGTATTGATAAAGAAGGCAAAAGCAACAGCAGACGACAATGTTCGTGCTCAGCAGTCTAAGGGTTAGATACAGAGGAAATCATCCATTTGGGATATAAAATAGCGGCTGTTATATAGAGGGTGTTGTTGTAGAGAGGTGGTCGTTCGGGAAGGTTCGACTGTATACGGTATATGTGTGTTCCAGAGAGATTGACAATTAACATGATTCAGAAGAAGCTCAGAATGGATTTGCCGCAAACAAAATTTCATATAGAGAATAGTAGGTTAGTGCCGTGAATGGGAAAAAATATCTGGCAAGGCTTAGGAAACGGGATGGGCGAGGCTCTGCCGAGCACATCCCGTTTCCGTGCCGCGCCAGATATTTTTCCCATTCACGGCACTAACCTACTATTATATTTATCCCGTCAATGGCATTAAAATGCAAAAATAATAACCCCAACAACCGCACATATTCATACGCAGTGATTAGGTCGTATTGACAGGATATCACACATGTTTCACGGCACCGTGTTTCACGGCACATACGCACTGTGTTGACGGGATAAAAACAGTTTCTTCCAAATATGAATACATGTACCTACAAAGAACACAAACAGCAAACCAAGTTTGTGATTCAAGGCGACTGAAAATAGTTATGCTACATCCGACTACAGAATAAAACTAAAGAACATATAATTACCTTTACTTCGTAAAGATTTTTCTAATGTAATAAATCCTGAAGCATTCAATACATTTTCACTAAATATGCAAATGTAGCCGTCCATTCATTGTCGCATCGTTTCGAAAACTGGCCACAATACATGCATTAAACCACTACACGCATCACTCGCTGAAAAAAAATAGTCCGTACGAAAACGTACACCGTTTGCTTTAGAAACAGCGTAGACCCAAATCAGACTGCACGACCGTGCAGTCTGATTTGGGTCTACACTGTTTGCAAATTACATGTGTCTGTACTTATGATAATAAATTGCATACCCACGTACAAATTTAGTGTAGTCCGCGATCGGCAAGCACATTTATAGACGAGTTGGTTAGGGTGCTCAGATAGATTTATTTAAGTGTGTACAACATATCGAATTTAACCTTTACGCATTAAGTATGGAGAAAATACTTCAGTAACACACCCTACAATATCGTATAGAAATCATATATGCAATCTTAGACGTTAATCTGCGCACTTATACTTTATAAAGCATGTCGGTATGTGAAGTCACTCATATTGTTCCCTAAATCCCGGCTTAAAGTAGTAAACCATGCATATATTACCTTTGCAAACTCGAACGTCATAATGTGTTTGAATAGACGTACGTATAGTATGAACTTGTATGATATTTCGGACAGCCATGTTGTATCCAGGTGCGGTGGTTTCTTTTAAATGTGTAGCAAATACATGAAAACAAGCATATTTAATAAACGTATACATTTCTTACAAATAATATCAAATTTTGACATTTTCTCCGAGTCTTTGTCCGTGAAGGGTAGGGCGGTAGAGGTTAAATATTACGTGTATTTAATAAGTTCATGTTTGTAAATAATTTCCGGCCAATATTGCCCTACCTGATATTATAATAATAATAATTACTGTTATCTTTCAAATGGTATCACGTGGATCTCTGTATGGCAATATTAACCATATTGAGTTACTATGTATATTGCCAGCCTAGTTACGGTACTGGGGGCCGTTTCACTAAACTTCGTACGACTAAAATGTTCGTAAGTGCAATTATTGGATTTACATTTATTGAACATAGGCTGCATATGCAGCCTATGTTCAATAAATGTAAATCCATCAATTGAAATTTCCAGACGATCCTAAATTTGCACTTTAATACGAACATTTTAGTCGTACGAAGTTTAGTGAAACGGCCCCCAGATTAGCAAAGTATACCCCCAATGAAGTCTTACACTGATATATAAACTGCTTATTTCAAGTCATGAAGAACCTCGCTAGAATTGCAAACAGCGAACTTCCTCGAAGTCGGATTATATTTGCACTAGTCGTAAAAAGGTATTTCAAATTTCATTTGAGGTTGTGACGAGGAAAGGGGCGTATGCGAGTGACCAGTGCAGCTCCTGATAAAATAGCACACTCCTGGGGCCTGATAACGATTTATATTGCTTGTTAAAAGCATGACGAACTTTCCTTCATGGAATGGTGAACAGTGTGGATCCTGATCAGACTGTGCGGATGCACAGACTGATCTGGATCGACACAGGTCGCAAAAAACGCATCAGCCCCATTTCTCCAGTCACAGCCACATTTACTCTGTTAACTCACTAGGGATTATTTCTCATTCGGCGTCACGCATTGTATTGTGTCAAGCGGACATCCATCCATTCACCAACATGGCACTGTCAAAACGTCAACATGGGGACATTGTACCCCATACACGGTGTTAATGTGATTTATGTCCACCAAATATCATATGTCCACCTACAGTTGTGACGAGCCATGACAAGAAATGAGCTATGTAAGGTATTGTGAAACCAGTGTACATACTACACAACCGCCCGCGTTAATCTTGCCCTGAATATCAACGTTTCTGAGCAGCTATTGGCTATTGGCTCAGGCTCAGCCAATCAAGCTGCTTTATTGCAAGCACAATATTCAGGTACTAGTACATACAATTTGAAATACAAATATTGGCAAGATTAGCACAGGCACCAGTGTAATTTAAATAATACGTTTGTGTAGATTCCACCAGCGCTGTAAATCAGCACTTACTCGCGAAATATGCAGGTAGTGAACAACGTATGTAACTTTTGCACAGACACGCACCATATACATAGGAATCACTGATTTTAAGATTCCATATTTTTTTATGATCATTTTCCTGCAACAAACATCGGCGAAATATTGGGAGAACGTACATATTGGGCCAGTAGTTTGGAGATATACATGTATGTTATTGCAAGGATGTGTGTATAATTCCGTTTGTTTTGGTAAGATTTATCCCAGCGCCGAAAGTACATCTAACTCCATTCTCGAATTTCGCCCGGATACATATATATCAATTGTGTAGACCAATTATATTTTAGAATGACTTCTGAACTCGGCATCGACTCGTTTCTTATGAAATCGGTAAACTAGGGCCCGTTTCACTAAACTTTGTACGAATAAAATGTTCGTAAGTGCAAATTTATGATCGTCTGGAAATTTCAATTGATTTACATTTATTGAGCATATGCTGCATATGCAGCCTATGCTCAATAAATAATTGTTTACAAGAAAACAGTGTTAATGTGAAATTTACAGAGTATCATAATTGTGCACTTACGAACATTTTAGTCGTACGAAGTTTAGTGAAACGACCCACAGGTTCAATAAATGTCATAGCTAGTCATGTTAGATACTCTATATAGTACACTGTTGGCACATGCAATGGACGGATTTACACAATAGTCTAAATAAAATCCGCATTATGACCTTCGAACAAAAGAAATAAATACTATACACTACTTTAATACCGTAATATCTATAGTCGTTACACGTAGCCGTAATAGCTTAGTCACGATTTAAAATCACACTTCCTTGTCTTGTTTCGAATCAAATTTCACGGCAGAATTCTGAATCAGCCGGGCTTGCTGCCAACAGGTGTATGAAATCACGCACAAGTTTGGGCCGGTCCACCAGGCCGTCAACTGACAAACCGGTCCTCAAATTAAGATTCGGATCCACATAACTCGAATTATCTGGCTGTCACGCGACCAACGTTGAATCCGGATCTATTTTTTTTTCTGATCGCAATTTGTCTGATCGCTATAGCGGTTTATGCAAAAAGTGCAGATCCAGATGAGTCGGCTCGTAACGAGCCGTCTCATCAGGATCTGCACTTTTTGAAAGTAATTTTAATATTTCTTAGAACAAAAACACCCCCTTTTCATAAATGGACTAATCTGAAAATCATTTTGTGACCATTGGATTGGTCGGAACATTAGCATATCACAGTCCATTCCAGTTTCTTAGGGTTGAAAGGGTTAAATGTACTTTAACACGTTTGCGATGAGCCTAGCCACATATCAGTCTGAGCATCCGCGCTGTCTGTAGCCGATTTCACCAACATTGCAAAGTATGCTTTTCAGGCAAAGTATACTTTGAGGGAGTAATCAATTATTTTTCCTGAAATGCATTATTTCATATAAAACTAACAACTGCATATATTTTATGATTAAAAGTATGCAGAATTATTATACTGAATTTATTACATTATCACAGCCAAAATGGCTGTGATAATGTAATAAATTCAGTATAATAAAAAATTTATCCTAAAATTGAAAATTTCTCCCTCAAAGTATACTTTGCTAGATAAGTACACTTTGAAATGTTTGTGAAATAGGCTACTGGTCTGCGCCTACGTTGCTTAAAATTAGGTCACTGAAGTATGTTTGTTGTCATTCCCGACCCGATTATATCCTATTCAGACAGTGGGAATTCACATAATATCCAGGGATTCCGCTGGCGATCGCCACTTCGCAATTGGTGATAAAAATAAACAATTGGCGATAAAAAATTACAATTTTCGAACAAAAATCCAAAAAACTATATTTTTTAATTTATTTTTGTTATTATTTTTTCGAAAAATGTAATTTTTTTTCGCCAATTGTTTTACTTTTTTTGAAGTGGCAATTTTTTTATTTTCCCCAGCGGAATCCCTGAATAGCCATAATAGGTAATTGTTTCACATGCCAAAATGTCCATCCGAAATTACTTCACTAGGTGTCGTTATTTTTCTCATCCCAGTACTTGTTTTCTGTTGGGGTTTTAAGCTAAAATCTAGCTGAAACCCTTTTTCTATATGATTACCAAAATTCCGTAAACAGTTGAATTGTATATGCCATTATTACATTAATGGGCCTCAGGCTGACATGCGAGACCATAATTGCGCTGTTTCTTTTTTTAGATTTGTAAGAGTTATGTCATATAATATATCAATCTTTTGTTCCAATCCTCTTTACACTTGTATACATAAAACGGATGTAAATCACAGTCATGTTAAAAACATTCATAGACCAATAACAAGGTGCATGCTCACGTGGTCATAACAACAACAACAGTGGCTGAAAATGTTGAAATCTTGAAAGTATTATTTGATATTTTCCTTAATATGAAACGGATTTTGATGAAATATGGCACGCGTTTGATGCGCCATATTTCATCAAAATCCGTTACGTAATAAGGACAATATAAAAGAATACCTACTTTGAATCAGATGGATTCTGGAAATTTCAGTACTTTTTGTTGTTGTTGTTAGTACCACGTGATCGTACACCTTGAATAATACACATGTAAGTATACATAGTTTGACATTGGTTATCCTTTTATTCCCATTTGTGTAGCAAAACACCAGCACAAATGGGGCTGTTATTGTGACTAAATTTTACACTACAAGGGTCTCAACTCTCACGGATACAGACCATATAAAAGACAGATGAAATAGTAAAACACATCCGTAGAGCTGAGATATTCTAAGCTAATTTACACCAAATTACTTCACTGTCCGAATGGCGATCAGCGCAGGCCTTGATCAGACTGCGCGGATGCGCAGGCTGATCTGGGCCTACGCTGGTCGGACAAGTCGCGATTGCGATTCGAATCCCCATTCCCCACCCAATGACCCATATAGTCGTACGTGTACCCGGAGGTAACCGTGGTAATATGATCAAACAGGATTTCAATATTAAATTATGCGACGGAACGAGACGATGGTATCAGAGATTGGTATCGTTGTATATCACTCTGCTTCATTTGGCGCGTAATTGTGCGAAAACTTCACTAGCACTGCATAATCTGATACAATATGTATATATACTGGTATAATGTTTATTTATAGCTGTGAATGGAGAAATTGGGTTTATGGATTCTGCGACCAGTGCAGATCCTGATCAGCCGGTGCATCCGCACCGTTCGCCATTTCATAAATGAAACAACCGCCATGCATGTAATACACAATGTCGATCGTTGTCAGGTTACAGGTGTTTGCTATTTGATCAGGAGCTACATCGGCCGCAAATAGCATAAGCCCCATTTCTCAAATCCCAGCCACATTCCAATCATTGCATGCTGTATGTACATGGTCCATTGCATATATGTGGCTGTGACTGGATATATGTGGTTGCATATATGTGGCTGTGACTGCAATCAGTGTATACCCAGATCAGCCTGTGCATCCGCGCAATCTGATCAATCCCTACACAGATTGTCAGCCAGTCAGCGCATACTACCATATATGAACATATGGCGTGTCGCTACAGTGGGGTCAGCGTGTAAGTGCACACACGAACGAACACGACAGGTTGGTTCCAACCTGTCGTGTTCGTTCGTGTGTGCACTTACACGCTGACCCCACTGTACAGATCGGGAAACACATACAGATATGTGTTCACTCTGATTATATAAATAATGCATAAAAACGGTGGTAATCTTATTGTGTGTTGAAGTCATCCTTCATGAAGTTGCAGTTATATTAAAGGGTCAATCCTTGAATATTGTATCCAGTTTAAAACATTCCGCCGATTACAGAGATATTTCGGTTTCAGAGATATTTCTTTCTCAAATCGCCGAAATAACACATTCAAATAAAAAAAATGTGACATTGTAAAATTCACCAGTGTCATACCAGTCGGCAGCCAGAACACTGACCCATTTGTAATAAAGGACCAACACCACAAACGGGCGATTCAATGACCGTAGCATTGCACCACGGGAACGAATTGTTAATTCGTGGGAACGAATTGTTATATCAGGGAACGAATTGTTAAATTGAGGGAACGAATTGTCATTTCGTGGGAACGAATTGTTATATCGCGGGAACGAACTGTTAATTCGAGAGAACGAATTGTTAAATTGAGGGAACGAATTGTTATTTCGAGGGAACGAATTGTTAAATTGAGAGAACGAATTGTTATTTCGTGGGAACAAATTAATAAAAAAAATCCATGTCCCCTGTGGGGCTCCGCATAAATAGAGGATATTCAGATTTTTGCAACGAATATCACATATATGTTCATCGAGTGGTGTCATATGTTCATATTTCACGAGTGTGAAGCACTCGTGAAATATGGACATATGACACCACGAGATGAACATATATGTGATATTCTTTGAAAAAATCTGAATTTTCTGTTTATTACTTTTTTTTATGAAAACATGGGTACCATGGCAACCAACACATAATTATTATTTTTTTTTTAATTTTCTATTTACTTTTCGTTATGACGAATTTCCCAGCTTTTTTGAAGATTTTGGTCGAAATTTAGTATGGTTGCCATGGTATTTTTTCGTTTCGTTAAATTTCCCATCGTTTTCATTTTTTTTGCTATATTTTCACTGGTGAAAGCACGTGCAGTGAAATATGACTTATGTTCACTGCATAACAACGCATTTCACTGCTGAAAAAGTAATAAACAAAAGTACTACGGAAACACACGTTTGGTCATCAGTACAGTTGTATGTATGATACTGAGATTATGCAATAAATATGATCTAACATTTGTGATACTTTAATTGTTGGGTATTAAAATATGACTCCATGTCAATTTATAAACCATTCTTATTATAATAATATGTTGTCAATTTGTTTAACTACTGGTACATAAAACGCTACCGTACATGAGTTATTAGTTATTTAGTTATTGAGTGCGATTTCGATGGCAACTTGGGGACGTTGTGATACTAACTTAAGGACCAAGGCGATTGCCGCCTAGTGTCTCACAAACGAACGTCAATGTCACCCGAATGGCATAATGATAGTTAGCCGAACATGTGAGGAAGCTACTGATGAAGTTTGGTAAAGATTGGACCAACCCATCAACAGAAGCAACAATGAACACCAGGAGATATGCAACATTTTGACGCACAGTGGAACCACTCAAAACCGGACACCCTGGGGCCTCCCAGGGTGTCCGGTTTAGAGAGGTTCCACTGTAATCCTGGCATATCAGCACTCAAAGACATGCTTGTGTGCTTTGCAATCATGAACATACACTAACACCAGATATAGGTGTCAGTGAAACCAACCGAATTAGACAAACACATGTGTTATTGGTGTTCGGTTTAGAGAGGTTTCACTGTACGTCCACAATTATTGCCGCCTACGAGGACGACATCTACGCCGGAATTGTGACCGACATGTCTCACTTTCCACTAATTTCGGTGACACAAAAGATATGAATACTCCGGGAATTGTATGTACTGTATCAAATAAATATTTACCATCTAAACAAGCTTGAAATGAGCATAAACATATGTTTCACGGGCCTTCATATTACAGAAATGTCTACAATGTGTGGCTCTAACTGGAGAAAAATGGGTTTCTTGGATTTGTAATAACGATCGATATTGATTGTTATAAGCATGACGGGTGTTTCATTGATAGAATTGCGAACAGTGCAGATCCTGATCAGACTGTGTGGATGCACAGGCTGATCTGGATCTTCACTGATCGCAAAAACCCATAAGCCCCATTTCTCCATTCACAGCCAGATATAACGGACGATTTCTAAACTATATTCAAACTCGGTGTGAAATATTCAGGAATTGTTAACAGCTTGCTCATAACGTTTAGATCTTTTGAAAATACACTCCTTACGCTGTAATTATCCTGTTGAAAAGTAATAAATACTTACATTTCATTGTTCGTAAAGAATAGAAAGATAAACCATATCTTATGTACACAAACCACGGAGAGTTATGAGATGGACATAGTTGTGTGATGGCCGCGGTGAAATTGTGGTGGCCGTGATGTGTATATCCGAAGTCATGTGGGGACGAGTATCTCGGCCTGGGAGAACATTGGACAATGTCTGAAATCAACTGTCTAATTCCTTAATCTTCAGTTAATACCTGTATCTAATTATCGCCGATGAAATGTTATAATGTTTTCCCATAGAGAAGAGAATATGAATGGGCTGAGGACTTAGTGGATCTCCGAGTATTGTGGCTGGTAATTTTCGTCCCAATGAATCTGATTGCTGTTGAAATCCGGTGTGTCCGCCTGGCAGAACAGCTATTACATGTATATCTGCATAATTCCCATAGCTTTAACTATGACGCGTGACGTCCCGGTATGGATGGGTTCACAGTTGAGATACATATGGGGCTGTGACCGGTGTAGCTCCTGATAGGATAGCACACTATTGTAGCCTAATAAGCCACAGTTATATCACGGTTCGTCCGCATGTAACCGCGAGCTTTAGCATGACTTAGGATGTGATAACACAGTTATATCACGTTCGTTCTACAACGAACGTGATATAACTGTGTTATCACATCCTCGTGCCCATACATTGCCCATGTGCTGTGTACATGTAAATGGAGAACTAGAAAATGTATCAAAGTAATGCTTGTTAGAAACTTGAGGCTGATCTGTAGCCGATGTCATCAACATTGCAAAGTATACGTTTCTAGCAAAGTATACTTTGAGGGAGAAATTTTCAATTTTAGAATAAATTTATTAATTTTTATTATACTGAATGTATTACATTATCACAGCCATTTTGGCTGTGATAATGTAATAAATTCAGTATAATAATTCTGCATACTTTTAATCATCAAATATGCAGTCGTTAGTTCTATATGGAATAATTCATTTCAGGAAAAATAAATGATTACTCCCTCAAAGTATACTTTGCTAAATAAGTATACTTTGCACATTTGATGAAATCGGCTACAGGATATACACTTAAACCGCATTTCTCCAGTCAGCCACATGCAATGTACATGTAAGCATACGCTCGCATCATACAGCGCAGCAATACATAAAACTGTCCGGAGTAAATCACTTGCACCTAGTTTAGCCCACTTCGACCTACGTATTCTTAAATATACCAGAGCCAATGGAACATTTGCGATTCAATAAACACATATACCCCGGTAAATAATATAGTCAACGATAACACCGTTCTCATACATGCAGCTGTAGCAGTTTCAATTTTGTTACAGTGGAGCCTCTCTAAACCGAGCACAGATAAATATCAGTTGTGATTAATTTTGATAGTGTTCATTGCCCTTTATCGCCGATGATAATGTATATTCATGATCACACAGTTTTTCAGTGGAACAGCTCTAAACCAGACACCATGTGGACCTCAAATAACACGAAAACTATTAGGACGGCGTCATCTGCATGCGATATTGTGCCCTGCTGTATTTGTGCTTTCTCACCTCAAGATAAATCTTGGATAAGTGTTTGCTTTCCATCAAATCCAAATTAGTACATGCATCACGTGCGAGCTTCTTTTCAAATACAGACTAATAAATATGTTAAACCAACATTAATCCAAGTATTTATCGAGTCATTAAGGAGAGTGTGTGTTGAAGTGTTCGTAAATAGCACGTGTGCGTGGCATATATTGTCCACGGTGGAATTGGGTGTTACTTGTGGACGATTGCTCCCGTGAACGTTTGTTTGCCGCGGGATTGGCGGGCCGATGTGAGGGCTGTGAGGTTTTAACGTTGTTCCGTTTCTATATTACTTATATGATTAATTGAATAGAGAGCACGCCCTTGCGTAAGAATATATGGATCCAAATTAAAAAAAGTGTGGCTTAAGACGTTACCGACCAGCGGTAGACCCTGATCCAGTTGATCCAGTCGGGGGGGGGGCCGTTTCACTAAACTTCGTACGACTAAAATGTTCGTAGTGCAAAATTATGATAGTCTGTAAATTTCTCGTTAACAATGTTTTCTTGTAAACAATTATTGGATTTACATTTATTGAGCATAGGCTGCAGCCTATGCTCAATAAATGCAAATTCATCAATTGAAATTTCCAGACGATCCTAAATCTGCACTTACGAACATTTTAGTCGTACGAAGTTTAGTGAAACGGGTCCCTGTTGACCGTACGTCCATCATACGGTTTACGTTTCTACTGAATCGCATTCAATTTGAATTGAAGCGTACATGTATATGCATATGTAGGGTATCGGCTCAAGGGTATCTGGACGTCGTAAGTTTGTTTGTATCACAGCACGAATCACACTTTACATATCAGCAGCGGTAATCCAGAAGGCGATAGTCACCATAAACCGACTTTGAAGAGTTCCAATATACTGACCGTAAATCACGATATATGAGACACGCCGTGTGATTTTGTACCTTCGGACATCTGCGTAATTTCATGAAATACGTTTACAAAATTTACAATATTTTCCGTAAATGGCGTAAAAAGTTGACAACATTTTCAGAGTACATGCGGAATTATATGTACTATGAGAATTTTGTCAACTTTTAACTTTATTTATGAAAAATATTGTAAATTTTGTAAACGTATTTAATGAAATTCAGTACGTACAAAGGTACAAAATCACATGTGCCTCATGTAAGAATAGACCGCATAGCATATAGACGTACTCACCAGCGCAGCATCTGTAGCCGATTTCACCAACATTGCAAAGTATACTTTTCTAGCAAAGTATACTTTGAGGGAGAAATTTTCAATTTTAGAATAAATTTATTAATTTGTATTATACTGAATTTATTACATTATCACAGCCATTTTGGCTGTGATAATGTAATAAATTCAGTATAATAATTCTGCATACTTTTAATCATCAAATATATGCAGTCGTTAGTTCTATATGAAATAATGCATTTCAGGAAAAATAAATGATTACTCGCTCATAGGCTACAGGTCAATCAGCACACTCACCATTGATGCGGATCTATAGTCTGTTTCACGAAACCTGCCCAAATTGTACGGCTATATAAACAATGCAAAAACAATATTTGTTTCGATAATGTTAAATTAAGCAAAATTTAAGAATGAGCCTTCTTTTTATTTCGTGAAATTTGGTCAAATATTGGTTTTATTACCAAAAATTGATTTCTCTATGGGAATTTAACATGGGGGGAAAAGAGGTAGAGGACTTGTGGGAGGAGTCAAAAAACTTGACTCCAAAACCTAGCTAGATAGCTTGGAAATGATCTAACTAAGAAAACAAAAGTTAAATTTTAAAAATCGGTCCAGTATTTCTGAAATTCTAAAAATTTTCCCCATGTTAAATCCCCATAGACATCTTCACGGAGTGAAGATGTCTATGGGAATTTAACATGGGGAAATTTTGTTTTCGCAATAAAAATCAATATTTGACAAAATTTCACGAAATAAAAAGAAGGCTCATTCTTAAATTTTCCATTAATTTAATATTATCGAAAAAAATATGGTTTTTGAATTGTTTATATGGCCGTAAAATTTGGGCAGCTTTCGTGAAACAGACAATAGTATATCACGCTTTGAGGAGTCATGTACTAAACTAGCGTATGTATTGGACCTCGATGATCAGACTTCACGGACACACGCACTCATCTGATGGATTAGCTAATACATTGAACCATGTTTATACCGCACGATTTTGAAACGTTTATTGAATTCAGGGTATTAGCACTGGATGTACGAATACAGTTATATAAGGCAAACCATTATAGTATTTGTTGTCGCGAAAAGGTTCAAATGAATGCTCGCATATATACAGTGGGGTCAGCGTGTAAGTGCACACACGAACGAACACGACAGGTTGGTTCCAACCTGTCTTGTTCGTTCGTGTGTGCACTTACACGCTGACCCCACTGTATGTGCTGTGACTAGAGAAATCGGTTTTATGGCATTTGTGACCAGTATTGTCCCAGGCCAGTATGCATTTCAAAGATGTCGGACCAGGTTTTGCAATGTTCGCCTTTCATTAAGTAAACATTATGTCATGGGTCTAGCAAACAGACTATATGATGTATATTAATTATAGTGCATCCGGATTTCGCTGTCAAACCAGGAGAGTGCCATAAAATGGCATAATCCCCATTTCTTCAGTCATGTCATGAAACACGCCATGTGATTTTGTACATTAGAACAATTGCGTAATTTCATTAAATATGTTTACAAAATTTACATTATTTTTCATGTAAATGAAGTAAAAAGTTGATAAACGTTTGACGCCATTTATAGAAAATACTGTAAATTTTGTAAACGTATTTCATGAAATTACGCAGATGTCCGAAGGTACAAAATCACATGGCGTGTCTCATATTTTACCGTACTATGCAATAAGTGACTATTTGATTTGCGTTCCCATATACAGTGGAACCTCTCTAAGCCGGACACAGAGAAAAAGTTATGTTGTGCCACTTTTGATAGGTTCGTTGCCATTTATCGCCGATGGTAATGTTTGTTCATAATTACAAAACAATCACGCGTGTCTTGAAGCAGTGATCTGCCTGTTGTACAGTGGAACCTCTCTAAACCGGACACCCTGGGAAACCGGACACCCTGGGAGGTCCCCAGGGTGTCCGGTTTAGAGAGGTTCCACTGTTTGTTTAGCCCCAGAGAAACATGGGTAGTTCCAAACTCTGGCTTCGAAGATCTGTGGGCTCCGGTAATGTCCAAAGTTATAAATATTGCAGACCAAATGCGGGATTCGACCATAACTGTGTGGTATGTTATTCTCTACATCGTATATGCTACATGTGTCCGCAAACCAGGTATCATCCGTTCCATGTAGTACTATAGAGTAGTGGCCAACCCAATGTAAGGCCTTAGTTAAGGAGTAACCCCTCCCCACGGTAGAACAAATTGAAACAACATTTTTCTGAATACTTTCGATATGCTGAGTCCGAAAATCGTTCTTCCAGTTTCCGGAAATGGGACCATGACCTTCATTTTAGCATGTTTCCATGGTAACCCATTGGAATTATGCCGAAAAAACAGTCGGGTACCTATTAATCGTTAATATGTCATATCATTTTTGTTTTTCATCATAATCTTCCACACATGGTGTCAAAATGACATACAAAAGATAGTGCTATATGTGACCATAGCACAACTTCTCTATATTTTGGGGCAGAAAATGCATTTTTTTCGCATTTTATAAAAATATATTGCTGAAAATGCAAAACACATGATTTCAAAAGACGTAATAATATGAAAAATCATTATATTGTCTATATTTATTAACCATAATATAAATTTGAAATATAGAGTTCATATTTAGTTAGATTTGCATAAGGACATTTGTCATATGACGTCAAAATCCAAGATGGCCGCCACCCACATAATGCATATAATTATACAAGTGCTTACAACTTTTGAACTGATATACTTAGAATGGTGATTTTGGTGTCTATACCCATGGTTTTGGCCATAGGAATGCCAATAGAACTAATTAGAACAGTGTAGCAAGTACTTGTTTAGTATAAATACAAGATGGCCGCCATGGTTGATTAGGCCAACCTTCAAACTGCAATAACTTTAAATCCACTGGCCCTAGAATGGTGATCTGGGTGTCTATACCCAGTATATTGACTATGAAAATTTCAATATAACTAATTATAATAGTGTAATATCTACATGATTAGCCTATATTCTAAGATGGCCGCCATACTAAATGATGTGACTAGATGCTGCACACATAATGCTCCGGTTGCTAAGATCCGAACGTCAAGGAAAATTTGGCCTTCACCTTAGTGCTGTCTGTGAAGCAACGGTGTCGAGCCTGGAATACACTTGTGTTGGGGAGAGAATTAAATTCTCTCCCCAACACAAGTGTATTCCAGGCTCTTTCCATTCTTCATAGTTGGCGGCAGGAACAACTATGCAAAGTATGCCCCAATCTATGTGTCGGAGATGAAACAGCTAGAAACACAACAACCGGACCTCTACAGACATTTAGAAGACGGGGGATTTGTTGTACGGCGAACGCAGAATCAGTTCAACTGTGTGGCCACGGACCAAGCCCTTGAACAGACGGTAAACCGCGATGCAAAAGGCCAGGGTGACGTCATTGGTTTCACATTGCGCAAAGGATCACTGGTGCGGTGGCTACATACTCGGCATATTACAGGGTCGTATTCGGAGGCAATTCAGCGGATAAGTACACCACGTCGGACCGTTAGTCACAAGGAGCTTGGTGCATTGAGACTCGTAAGGGATTCATGTGACGTGGAAAATATAGTTGATGTTTTAGAAAACCAATATCACAACCCGTTTGATTTGGAAACTGTGCCAGCGTCCTTAATACATATCATCTCTGGACAGGTAGCATCAAAGGAAGTTGAAGAAAATCTGATAACACTGAAATCATCCGGAGAGAAACAGATGATCATGTTTGTGGAGAAACGCTTGGTGAAAGACACCAAATCGGCGAGCTTCTGGGATCCACAGCCGAGATCCAAAACGAAAACATTTGTAAATATGCGAAAACCACTGCCGTCAGCCAAAGGGAAGAGCATCACGTGTAGCTCCGATGTACTATTCAGAAGGCTACTGTCGGTATCGAATTCAAGGACAATAATATCACAATTGTCTTCGACAGGTACGACAATCCAAATTATATCAAAACAGAAGAACGCCATCGTCGGGGAATCCACGATATATCCACCAGCCATCTAATAACAGGATCCCGCGACGTACCCAACTACAGAGCATACCTGAGCAGTACTGCTAACAAGCCAGTTCTAGCTGCCTTTGTTAGTGAGTACATATCTGTTAATGCACCATCGCGACTCTCGCAAACGAAGTCGATTGTTATTGCTGGTGGATATGGTGATGGTAGAATCGTAAAATCAATTAAGAAGTCTAGCATAACGTTGCTTCATGACCTATATTCAACACACGAAGAGGCTGACACGAGAATATTGCTGCACGCAGTCGACCTGACCACCACCCACTCGAGAATCCTGGTACGATGTGACGACACAGACGTATTGGTCCTGTTAATATATTACTATAGCGTAGGTCTTCTGGCGTCGGAGATTTACATGCACGCAGGCCATGCTGGGAAAGTGGTAACACGGGAGAGATTTATCCCTATACATTCTATCGCAAATCGCTTGGGTGACAAAGTGTGTTCCTGTCTTCCAGCGGTACATTCACTAACCGGAAGTGATAAGACAAATGGCATGTACAAAATTGGAACACACTGACGAAGTTGAATTGTTGTCCGAATTCGGTGTCTCCTTGTCGCAGGATACAGCAGTGAGCGAAGCCAGAAAGTTTGCTCTACTCCTGTACAGTAAGGAGAAGAAGCCTCATGGAACACTGGATGAATTACGATACAGACTGGCATCAACGACAGATACAATTGGGGCCATGCTTCCTCCTACCGAAGACTCGTTCAGACAGCATGCACTGAGAGCTCAATACCAGACAAGCATATGGTGTCAAAGTCATGTTGAAGCGCCAGTATTGAAAGATCCAACAGAGTGCGGCTGGGTGAGAAATGAAAACCAACAACTGACGCCCAAATTGTATAACAAGGAATGTGCTCCAGTGCAGTTACGTGACATCACACATCTGTATTGCAATGACTTGAACCGTACATTGTCGCGTACATGTGCCTGTCTCTTGGCTGGTTTGCCATGTATTGATATCTGTTCCTGTACAGATTGTTCGAACACTTCCACTGTTGAGAACGTTTCTGATGAAAGTGATTGTGATGATATCAGATATGATTAACTATCTTACAATTATGAGAAAGTCTACAACATATATTTTCACTGTGTGTCTGAATAGTATGTGCATACTGGCTAATACACTGACATAAACTTCGAATCGGTCTTACTGTAGAAATACTGCTGTACCCCTGGCGATGATTAGTCGTAGGTCAACATATTCATTAATGTGGTATTTCTTAAAATGGAAGGAAAATGAGAAGGTTAACTATTTTTTTCAGAGCACACTTCTAATCCGAAAAGTATGTCATATTTCGCCGTCAATTATGAGATATATTAAGTAATCATTTGTCCGACATGCATTCACAAATAGAATGACCAATTTGAAATTTTGTGTATGTGTATTTATCATATGCAGTGACATCATCGTTCCCATCACATGACCGAACGAGCGTTACATAGTTATAGTGTATACAAAATGTCTGCACCATTCTAATTGAATTATATTGTTAAGTGCATATATTGTATTGTCGTAGTGATGGACCAGACTGTTAATCTGGAAGTGCGCTCTTCGATACTCGGTAGATCATGAGTTTGTATTGTGCATGACATACTTTAATAGTAGGATCCATCTCCTGATCGTTTGGATGAGTCACCGTCTGCATATGACATGAATGTTTTGGAGACGTAAACACATACACTATCATATTCGGTTGCATCATGATACTGTGTTTGGTCACTGTTCGTGATATATTAAGTATGCGGTTAACGTCTTCACATATAATATGCACATGTACTTGATCATACATGCACTACTGTTATTTCTCAACCAAATAGTTGAAGCACATATACCATGCATACATGCATACTAAGTGCAAAATAATTATGCAGCCTATCATTGTTCTATTGCACAGATGCAACTTTCTTAAATATGCCTCATTACTATCGACCATTATGACTGGAGACATGAGTTGCTGGGCCGTAATACCTCATAATCTGGATTATCTACTTCTTATCAGATCATTGAAATTGGAATTTACATGAAAACTATTGAGAAACTGCTACTGGCAGTGGAATGTCAAGTTTAGTAAATGATCCATTACGTTCAGTTCAGATGTAGTTTTTCTGATTTATCAATAAATACTACAAACTAATCAGACAGATTATTTATATTATAGTATTGACTTTATCATAGTCAAAAACCTGGGTATTGACATACAAATCACAATTCTAAGGTCAATGGTTTTAAAGATCTTGCAGTACGAAGGATGACTTAATCAAGAATGGCGGCCATCTTGAATTTAAGCTAAACGGGTACATGCTACACTGTTCTAATTAGTTTTATTGACTTTCTTTTGGTCCGAAACCATGGTATAGACACCAAAATTCTAATTCTAAGTATATCCGTTCAAAAGTTATAAGCACTTGTATAATATACGCATTATGTGGGCGGCGGCCATTTTGGTTTATGACGTCATAGGGCAAATATCTTTATGCAAATCTTACTAAATATAAACCCTATATTTCAAATGTATATTGTAATTGATAAATATAGACAATTTACATATTTTTCATGTTGTTCCGTCTATTAACATAATGTGATTTGCATTTTCAGCAGTATTTTTTTTTAAAAATGCGAAAAAAATGCATTTTTTGCCCAAATATATATGTAAGCTAGCAATTTATGTTATGGTCACGTATAGCGCTATCAATGTGTGTCATTTTGGTACCATTTGTAGAAGATTATGATGAAAAACAAAAAAGATATGACATATAAACGAGTAAGAGGTACATGACTATTTTTCAGCAATAATTCCAATAGGTTACCATGGAAACCTGCTAAAATGAAGGTCATGCTCCCATTTCCGGCAATCACAAGAACGATTTTCGGACTCAGCATACCAAAGGCATTGAGAAAAAAATTGTTTCAATTTGTTCTACCGTGGGGAGGGGTACACCTCCATTTTGCTCCAACGACCACTACCCTATAGTAACGACAGGTCAATAACCCGTATTAGGGATGGTAAAATGCGTACAATTTACATGCACGTATATTGCAGTTATGTTTAGAAAGACAAACGCGTAAAATACAGTGAAATATCTCTAAAGCGGACACTCTGGGAGGTCCCAGGGTGTCCGCTTTAACCCTTTCACCCCTAAGTAACTGGAATGGATTTTGACATGTTAATTTTGCAACCAATCCAATTGTCACAAAATAATGTTCAGACTAGTCCATTTTTGAAAAGGGGGTGTTTTTTGTTTTTAAAAATATGAATATTACTTTCAAAAAGTGTAGATCCTGATGAGACGGCTCGTTACGAGCCGGCTCATCTGGATCTGCACTGTTTGCATAAACCGATATAGCGGGCTTTCGGGTTCAAAGGGTTAAAGAGGTGTCACTGTAAATCAGGAATTTGATCATTCTGAGCCATCTATGCGATCACGAACACACATTATCACCCAACTGACCAAGAAACTCATCAAAACTATGAGCACAGGTGTTTTCTACTCTGTCCGATTTATAGAGGTTCCACTGTAGATGCATGTTCTGACTTTTTGCTTGGTTCTAAACATAAATAGGTGAATTGTACACATGTTACCATCCGTACTACGGGTTACTGACCTGTGGTAATAACCGTGTTGTCCCCGATGAATGTAGGTACATTGTCACGTGAGGCCTGTTTGTTTAGAATAGATGCTTTACCCGTTTGTTGTGGGGGGGGGGGGATATTCGATATCCCCAACATGGACATCTTTATTACGAGGCTAATCACCTCGCTGGCAACCTTGATAACACAAAAAACAAACATAACGCATTTCACCAGGTGAACATAATAACTCGGTGACCTTGACTTCGGGCAGTCAGGCGTGGGTTGTAGGCAAAACAATGCACCATCCCTAGACACACAGTGTGACCAAAAGTTATTGAATAAACGTAAACAAAAACGAATTTACCTTACACACAAGGTGAACATAAGTCCCCAGTGGCATTTACCTTGGGAGGTCGGACGTGGGTCGTATTCAAAACATACCACCATCCCGAGACACACATTGTGGCCAAATATGATACCCGGTGAAGCGAAATTAAAGGTGTTACTGACGTACGTACGTACGCACATACGTACTTACAGTGGGGTCAGCGTGTAAGCGCACACACGAACGAACACGACAGGTTGGTTCCAACCTATCGTGTTCGTTCGTGTGTGCACTTATACGCTGACCCCACTGTACGTACAAGGACTAACGCTATATCCCCTATTGTCTATCGGCGATGGGATAGCACAGGGACAGAGTATATATCATGTATATTCTACGTATTACATGTACACAAACAGGCCTTACCAACATTTAGAGGTAAGTGTGACTTAGACTAGACGATTAGCGGAGAACTGAGATACGACAGAATTTCTCAAATCTGGATTTAGTTGAGTACGACGGTCTTCAAAGTGAGATTTATGGCTATTATCTGTAGGAGATTACCGCTACTGAATGTCAATATGCAGATCTAATGTATCACGGTTCATGACAAAATGGGGGGGGGGGGTTCTGTTGTGTGTGACCAGCATACATCCTGATCAACTAGCACTCGTCGACGTATGGTCTACATGGTTGGTGAACACCGTTACCCCTGTAATTCTGGCACAGTGTCGATCAATGTAGGTTTAGAGACTATACACCAATAAAAATACGCATTTGTACAGTGAAACCTCTCTAAACCGGACACCCTGGGAGGTCCCAGGGTGTCCGGCTTAGAGAGGTTTCACTGTATATCAGGCATGCGATCATTATGAGCCATAGCTGTGTGATATGCGATCACGGACAGACATTATCACCTATCATAAATGACCAAGAAAATAATCGTAAATAAAACGCAAATGTGTTTTCTTGGTGTCCGGTGTAGAGGGGCAAGTTCCACCGTATCTCAATTAAAATGACTGTGTTTGCAAATGAGGTCATTCAAGAAGTCGGGAGTTCCATACAGGATCTACAGTGGGGTCAGCGTGTAAGTGCACACACGAACGAACACTACAGGTTGGAACCAACCTGTCGTGTTCGTTCGTGTGCGCACTTACACGCCGACCCCACCAACCTGTCGTGTTCGTTCGTGTGTGCACTTACACGCTGACCCCACTGTAACATGCGTGATGATTTAATATTATAAATTGAGTTTACCAATTCATAAGCAACTCGACTATTGAAATTAGTCAACGTGTTTAATAAATTTCATACTAAATCAACACATATGTTAGATGTTATTCATTGCATAAATACAGCATCATACATGGAAGATGTACAGTGCATTGGGGTCAGCCCTTACACGCTGACCACACTGTATATAACGTGTTTGTTGTAGCATTTATTACACTAGTGTATTGTAATATATACAAGAATTCCGCCACGGAAGCGGTGTCGCGCCTGCCGAGGCATTTGACCGTGAACATTACAAGTAAATAAATTACCTTGACCTTCAGAATTTGGATGTGGGGGTGTGCATAATGAAGCATCATCCGTAGACAAACATTGATGTGAAATATTATCAATGTCTGGAAAGGGGTTAAAGAGATATTGTGAAAAAACAATAACTTTAACGCATTTCTGTTACAAATCCGGTGAACATTACAAGTAAATAAATGACCTTGACCTTCGAAATTTGGATGTGGGGTGTGCGTAATGAAGCATCATTCTAGACAAACATTGATGTGAAATATTATCAAAGTCTGGCAAGGGGTTAAAGAGATATTGTGAAAAAAACAATAACTTTAACGCATTTCTGTTACAAATCGGTGAAACATTACAAGTAAATAAATGACCTTGACCTTCAAAATTTGGATGTGGGGGTGTGCGTAATGAAGCATATCCCTAGAACAAACATTGATATGGAAAAATTATCATGTCTGGCAAAGGGGTTAAAGAGAGATTGTGAAAAAAAAAACTATAACTTTAAACGCATTTTCTGTTACAAAATCCGAGTGAACATTACAAGAAAATAAATGACCTTGACCTTCAGAATTTGGATGTGGGGGTGTGAGTAATGAAGTATCATCCCTAGACAAAACATTGATGTGAAATATTATCAATGTCATGGCAAGGGGTTAAGAGATATGTGAAAAAACAATAACTTTACGCATTTCTGTTACAAAAAAACGTGTGAAATTACAAAAGGAAAATAAAATGACATTGACCTTCAAAATTTGGATGTGTGGGGGTGTGCATTAATGAGCATCATCCCGTAGACAAACATTGATGTGAAAATATTATCAATGTCTGGAAAGGGGTTTAAAGATGATATTGTGAAAAAAAAACAATAAACTTTAAGCCCATTTCTGTTACAAATCCGGGTGAACATTACAAGTAAATAAATGACCTTGACCTTCGAAATTTGGATGTGGGGTGTGCGTAATGAAGCATCATTCCTAGACAAACATTGATGTGAAATATTATCAAAGTCTGGCAAGGGGTTAAAGAGATATTGTGAAAAAACAATAACTTTAACGCATTTCTGTTACAAATCCGGTGAACATTACAAGTAAATAAATGACCTTGACCTTCAAAATTTGGATGTGGGGGTGTGCGTAATGAAGCATCATTCTTAGATAAACATTGATGTGAAATATTATCAAAGTCTGGCAAGGGGTTAAAGAGATATTGTGAAAAAACAATAACTTTAACGCATTTCTGTTACAAAACCGGTGAACATTACAAGTAAATAAATGACCTTGACCTTCAGACTTTGGATGTGGGGGTGTGCGTAGTGAAGCATCATCCCTAGACAAACATTGATATGAAATATTATCAATGTCTGGCAAGGGGTTAAAGAGAGATTGTGAAAAAACTATAACTTTAACGCATTTCTGTTACAAATCCGGTGAACATTACAAGTAAATAAATGACCTTGACCTTCAGAATTTGGATGTGGGGGTGTGAGTAATGAAGTATCATCCCTAGACAAACATTGATGTGAAATATTATCAATGTCTGGCAAGGGGTTAAAGAGATATTGTGAAAAAACAATAACTTTAACGCATTTCTGTTACAAAACCGGTGAACATTACAAGGAAATAAATGACATTGACCTTCAAAATTTAGATGTGGGGGTGTGCGTAATGAAGCATCATCCGTAGACGAACATTGATGTGAAATATTATCAATGTCTGGCAAGGGGTTAAAGAGATATTGTGAAAAAACAATAACTTTAACGCATTTCTGTTACAAAACCAGTGAACATTACAAGTAAATAAATGACCTTGACCTTGAGAATTTGGATGTGGGTGTGTGCGTAATGAAGCATCATCCCTAGACAAACATTGATGTGAAATATTATCAAAGTCTGGCAAGGGGTTAAAGAGATATTGTGAAAAAACAATAACTTTAACGTATTTCTGTTACAAAACCGGTGAACATTACAAGGAAATAAATGACCTTGACCTTCAGAATTTGGATGTGGGGGTGTGCGTAATGAAGCATCATCCATAGACAAACATTGATGTGAAATATTATCAATGTCTGGCAAGGGGTTAAAGAGATATTGTGAAAAAACAATAACTTTAACGCATTTCTGTTACAAAACCGGTGAACATTACAAGGAAATAAATGACCTTGACCTTCAAAATTTTGATGTGGGGGTGTGCGTAATGAAGCATCATCCCTAGACAAACATTGATGTGAAATATTATTAATGTCTGGCAAGGGGTTAAAGAGATATTGTAAAAAAACAATAACTTTAACGCATTTGCCTTACAAAAAAACCGGACGACGCGGACGACGCGGACGACGACGACGACGGAAAAAGCGCCGACTAAAGTCGCGCCCCTGCTAAAGCAGGCGCGACAAAAACGATGTTCTTACACTGCGAATGTCAATTTTATGCAATACATGTGGATAAATTAACAAATGAATACGTGCACTTCATACTCGACTAAGCGATGTTATTTTCGAGCACACGGTATCACACACTATCTACCCTATGGCTATGCGTTATTGGAATGCCAGGTCAGAATGTCGCATTTTTCATTAACATTTTACGCCGGACACTGTTAAGTCCGGGTGATATTTGGTCTAAGTAAACAATGACAATGTGGGCCAACGTACCGGGCTATATTGGGGGATATTTACCCATATATATGGTGAACCGTTATGGACATTTCATTTCTTAGCTTTAACGCCACACACAGGCGGAAATTAAGAACACACATTTTCGTTTCTGCGTTTCTACGCCGCGTGGAGATGAAAATTAACGCTGTCACCCCTAAATAACTGGAATGGATTTTGATATGTTAATTTTGTACCCAATCCAATCGTCACACAATTATTTTCAGACTAGTCCATTCATGAAAAGGAGGTGTTTTTGTTCTAAAAAATATGAAAATTACTTGCAAAAAGTGCAGATCCTGATGAGACGGCTCGTCACGAGCCGTCTTATCTGGAACTACACTCTTTGCCAATACCACTATACAGGCCTGTGGTGTTGAAAGGGTATGGTTAACGTTCTTAATTCTCATCTCTACGCACCATAGAAACGAAGAAACGAACGCCATAGCGAAGGCGCGAAGAGGCGATATGCCCATGACGAGCACCACACAAATCAATCACTCCCACCATTATACTTGCATGGCTTGTGATCAGTTATTAAACCGTCAGGTGGTACAATGTAACTGTGTGATTTCGAAATTGAGAATCTTATAAATATGCGTTGTGATTCAATATGTTATTTTATAATCGAGTTTACTACTGATTTGATAAAAATCGAGGCTCTGTCGAGTTTCTTGTGAAATCGGTCTACGAGTTTAATAAATAGCATAATATATCAACAGAATACTAACTTTAATATTCTAATTATTGCATAAGCAAACTGTCATACATTGAAGCTAACTTGATCGATGAATATTGTTCCGTGGCGGTTTCATTCACGTATTTATTACACTAGTGTAACATGGTATTTAATACACCATGTTATTACACTGTTAAGCTAATGATCTGCAATAATTAGATTTAGCTATTATCTAAATGATCAGTCGCAAATCAATATATATGGCTGTGACTGGAGAAATGGGGATTATGGGTTTTGCGACCAGTGTAGATCCAGATCAGACTGTGCATCCGCACAGTCTGATCTGGATCTGCACTGTTCGCCATTCCATCAATGAAACACCCGCCGTGCTTCTAACATGCAAACAGATCTTTATCAGGCTACATATGAATGTGATATTTGATCAGGAGCTACACAGGTCACAGATTCCATAAGTCCCATGTATCCAGTGACAGTCATATATATCTCCGATGCAAGTATATGGCTTACGATGCATCAAAACAACACGTTCAATGAAGTAATCCGCAGGTAGAAGACTCGGACCTATGACACAAAACAATGCCCATTAAATAAATCCATTACCCCACCCACTTGGTCTAGAACATGTAATTATTTTAATGTGAATACTGTTTGAGTCACAGGTCCGAGTATTCCACATGTGAAGTAATCATGGTATTGGCAGAATGACTGCTACACAGAACACAAACGCTAAATAATGCCAAATAAAACAAGTGTCTTAAGATATATAAGTAAACGAATGTAAGTGTATGTACACTATGTAGTCGTACACTGCAATCTAACATTCTTGTTTAATTGTTCGGAAATACATGTACAGATGGATTTACATTTATTGAGCATAGGCTGCATATGCAGCCTATGCTCAATAAATGTAAATCCATCAAATGTATAGCAATGTCTTATCAAGAATATTATGTTAGTTGTATATGGTCTTGTTTACAACAATAAAGGTCTAAACATGGAAAACATCTTACCTGTATGATAGTCACTGCAGGAACGAAATATATCCTGTTTGAATTATAACTTTAAACGTCGTACAAGTATTTATTTCACCCGACTCGTCCACGCCCTAGGTCGTGTCAAGGCATCGAAATACCGATATAATTATAAAACTGGACCACTCCGCGGGATATTTACCTTAACTAATAAAATATTTCATGAATTATGTTTTCGAAATTCAAGGATGTTTTTAATAAATGACACCGTAAGTTGGCATAAATTCCAGGGATTAATTCCGCATCTGCACTGGAATTTGTACCAACTTTCGACACCGATTACGGAAGGTATAACGATTTACCGTAAGGTATGTATTAAACGCTTTATACTGGTTCGACAATGTGGTACGTTGACGGCGTATAATCACCGTTACTAAAATAGGCTATGACATTCATGCGCATACCTTGTAACAATACAAGACCATTGACTCGTTTGTATCCTCAAGTTACAGTTTATAGATCATGTTCCGGCGCCAATAAATGCCGGCTGTACACCGTTAAATTTTCCACGATGCTCGCACTGCCAATTAAACATTTCAACTCCACAGGCCGTAATCTTATATGTGGCTGTGACGGGAGAAATTTGAATTAAGGCATTTGTGACCAGTGTTGCTCCTGATTAAACAACACAGTCATGCAGTCTGTAACGATCTATATTGCTTGTTAGAAGCGTGACTGATTTTCTATTGATGGAATGGCGAACAGTGCAGATCCTGATCAGAATGTGTCGTTGCACATGCTGGTCTGGATATACACTGATCGCAAAACCCATAAACAATATTTATCCCGTCAACACAGTGCGTATGTGCCGTGAAACACAGTGCCGTGAAACATTTTTGATATCCTGTCAATACGACATAATCACTGCGTATGAATATGTGCGGTGACTGGGGTTATTGTTTTGCATTTTAAAGCCATGTGTAGTGTTGACGGGATAAATAGAATAGTAGGTTAGTGCCGTGAATGAGAAAAATATCTGGCGCGGCACGAAAACGGGATGTGCTCGGCAGAGCCTAAGCCTTGCCTTGCCATATATTTTTCCCATTCACGCCACTAACCTACTATTCTCTATTTCTCCAACATATATGCAAACACTGTAGATTCAGGTGAGCCGTCTCATCCGAATATGTCGTGTTTATCTAAATTTTCTCATTTTAATAAAAAACACCCCATTTTCGGACAATTGAATAACCCCATAAAACAACATGGAATAACCCAATTCATATAGCTGGGGATGAAAGGGTTAATATTTGTACAACTGAATTAACGATTTCGTAATTTCCTTTCTAAAGTATCAGGTTAAATACCGGTTTATGACCGATACATTTACGATTTTCATAAAATAACTCGTCAAAATATGCCGTTTTTGTTTGTTCCTGTTGGTGTCTTATTTTGTTTCGCTATTAATGGCTGACCGATGAAATATAATGCTTCACATCATATTCAAATGACAAAGTTTGAATTACAAAATATATATATGAAAATACGGCAATATGCCAATGTGAAAGTTATACATATCGGTTAAATGGAGGATTAGTGCATGCATTTAATCCGTACAAATACATCTTGTAGACTTATTAATACTATCTGAATAGTCGGCTGGCTGGTTATTTCATATTCATGAGTCATCAATTTACTGGTGTGCCACCGATATATACAACTTCAGGCGTCCGAATTTAGCCATTTAACTTCAATATACGAGCGTATGTCAGGATACGATTGATTTGGTGACTATAGTAGATAAACACCAGCTGTGTGTTAACCCTTTCACAATCAAGGTGTATGATCACGTGGTTACAACAACAACAACAAGTACTGAAACTTCCCGAAGCCCTCCGATTCAAAGTACGTATTCGTTTATAATTATTTTATTATGTAACGGATTTTGATGAAATATGGCGCACCAAACGCGTCTTGTTAAGCTGCATTTGGTGGTCTCTGTACTTTGGCCCAACCTTCTGTCGTTTTTGCGAAGAATCGATTTCCGTGTCTAGTGACACGGAAATCGATTCTTCGCAAAAACGACATACGTATGTGCCGAACTCCCACTAAATGCAGCCCATGAAGACGCGTTTGATATTTCATAAAAATCCGTTGCCTATTAAGGAAAATATCAAATAATACTTACATTGGAATGGGCGTGCTTTCAACACTTTCAACCATTGTTGTTGTTGTTGTTATAACCACGTGATCATGCACATTGACAACTGAATAACTGAGATGTAATGTCCCATGTTAATTTTGGACTACATGTATTATATTCATCAAAAAATGGTATTGCTTCAAAATCTTGAAAATAATGACAAACACTGCAGATCCCGAAGAGACGGCTCGTTACGAGCCGGCTCATCTGGATCTACAATGTTTGCCAATTTTAATGTATCGTCCGTATGGTTACCATGTTCTACACGGTTAGTTATTCTATCCAACCAATGAATGAACGATCCAATAATCGGACAGAAAACAGGCTGAGCTGGTGTCAAATACAGCAGTTGTATACGCGGACAACAAAAGTCAAGTTGTGTCAAATAATGGTCAATATATTTACTAGTACTCACGAACCAGGTGAAAGGCGATCGGTCATACGCTATTTGCGGCACGAAACTCTTCATAACCGTCCGTACCCTGAACAACCGTCCGCACGGTATGAGCGCTTTTGCAGAGATGTGAGCCCGCATAACTAGTCACACGCCTGTGTGGGCAATGTAGCTGGGATTACAATTTACGCAGTCAGGTCAGGATTTACACTACTCTATATGTACCGTCGGTTGATAAAAAAGAACCTTAGGCCATGTTTGACTAGTGTCTATCCTGATCACTATACAGGCCCATATACTAAGCATATGCCCAATTGTTTGAGTGAGTCATACTTGTGTTCGACTCATGATCATATGATCGGAAATGCGGACAAAACAGTTTTATTTAGGGACATACATGTAAACAACGTTAGACCAAACAAATTGCGAGCAACGTACAGTGGGGTCAGCGTGTAACTTAGTGCACACGCGAAAGAACACGACAGGTTGGAACCAACGTGTCGTGTTCGTTCGTGTGTGCACTTACATGCTGACCCCACTATATTTCATGTATAAAAAAAAATGTAAATATTTTTCTGCATTTTTTCTCATTTCGCATCAAAAGTGTATGTTGTTACCACTCAGTTGAACCGTCTCGGCGAGACGGTTCAACTGAGTGGTAACAACATACGCTTTGGGTGGGTAGCAAACCAACCTGTCGTGTTCGTTCGTGTGTGTACTTACACGCTGACCCCACAGTCTACCCTGAGGAAGGAGCTTCTCCATGTATAATGTATTTCAGTTTTGTCTTTGTTTATTGGCGATTAACGGCCTATCCACACTTAAGCTCATTTATGTAAAGGTACATGTAGGAAGAAAATGTTCTTTATATCAGAAACATCATCTCAGACATATTCTGGCAAAATATACATTCATTCACCATTACCCCACGTATTGATTGGCATTATTATACATTTTATGGCAGACGTAAATTTTCACACTGATATCAGGGGCGTACTGTGTTTCCTTAAAATGTTAACGGATATTACTATTTATTCTCTTGGCAGTATTGTACATTTTATACCAGACGCAAGTTTCCACTCATATCAGGGGCCATAACCGTGTTTCCTTAAAATGTCAACGGACATTACTATTTATTTGTTTGTATTTATTTTTTATATGCAATGATCATACTTAATATTTCGAAAAATATTATTTTTTCGGGTGACGAATTTAATAAATACAAATAATTCAAAATATCATGCCTCATTTGCATATGAAAATAGCCTGATACCACCGCGAGTCACTATCAGTACATTACCAATTCTGTATAGCAGGCACTTGTAATTTTTAGAACTGGTGGAATAGTGACAAAATTATACACTTATTAAATTCATATACAAAACATGTTGTGCCTACTGAGTGGGCATGTACCTGAATACCGGGCCAACGAGTTCGATCCCGTATTTAACCTGCTGCATTGGGTGGGGGGATCCAAAAATCAGAACAGACTATTTACATCGAGAAAAAAATATATTCAGCCCCGACACGATAATAATCTGACATGGTGCCAGGTCCATACCACTCTACGTCACTTGGTCCCTTCCCCTAGAAATAATAGGATTCGGAATAATAATATAACTCATATAAGGTGAATAAGGGGAATAACCAGATTCAACTGTCACATACACGAATGCCAAAGACGTAAATGAGGGCCAAACCAGGTATCCATTCGGGATTCCGGTGTGAATCCCGATCGTTAAATTACCCAGCGCATGCTCCCAAGCTACCACCACATATAATGTATTTCAGATCCGACACTGGCTGATGGACTGTAAAGGCCGACCTGGCGCCACACTACAGTGGAACCTCTCAAAACCGGACATCAATAAAACACCTGTGATATTATGTCTCATGCGTTTCTTGGTAATTTATCTCAGGTGATAATGCCTGTTCGTGATTGCATAGCACACAACTATGGCTCAGAATGATCGAATGCCCAATTTACAGTGGAACCTCTCTAAACCGGACACCCTGGGGACCCAGGGTGTCCGGTTTAGAGAGGTTCCACTGTATTATTATCTGGCTGATGGACCGTGAAGGCCGACCTGGAGCCACACTACAGTGGAACCTCTCTAAACCGGACACCAATAAAACACTTGTGATCTTATGTTTCATGAGTGTCTTGTTCATTTATCTCAGGTGATGTCTGTTCGTGATCGCATACATGTAGCACACAACTATGGCTCAGAATGATCGAATGCCGGATTTACAATGAAACCTCTCTAAACCGGACACCATGGGGACCTCTCAGGGTGTCCGGTTTAGAGAGGTTCCACTGTATTATTATCTGGCTGATGGACCGTGAAGGCCGACCTGGAGCTACACTACAGTGGAACCTCTCTAAACCGGACACCAATAAAACACCTGTGATCTTCTGTTTCATGCGTTTCTTGGTACTTTATCTCAGGTGATAATGTCTGTTCGTGATCGCATAGCACACAACTATGGCTCAGAATGATCGAATGCCCGATTTACAGTGAAGCCTCTCTAAGCCGGACACCATGGGGACCTCTCAGGGTGTCCGGTTTAGAGAGGTTCCACTGTATTATTATCTGGCTGATGGACCGTGAAGGCCGACCTGGAGCTACACTACAGTGGAACCTCTCTAAACCGGACACCAATAAAACACCTGTGATCTTCTGTTTCATGAGTGTCTTGGTACTTTATCTCAGGTGATGTCTGTTCGTGATCGCATAGCACACAACTATGGCGCACAATGATCGAATCCGATTTACAGTGAAACCTCTCTAAGCCAGACACCCAGGGTGTCTGGTTTAGAGGTTTCACTGTACATGGATTTGTAGTTACATCCCTTATCACATCGCCGTATTTCACCGATATTGATTTTGAAAACCATCCAAATGTTCAACAAATGAAGACGGAAGCGGACACAACCGGCATTTCTCATTAGGTCAGTAAGCTTTGAGCTATGAATTTAGTGTCACTGCCGACGTCATTTCACAGAAAATACCTATTGTTATAGATCAATATCAACTGTTTCCTTAATAAACTCACTCTTTATTTCCGCTTAGACTATTTAAAGTTTCCACAGTGAAATGATACTACCTTACACTATTCCAATAACAGTATACATGCATATTCAGGCGACCTATTTGATTTGAATAATTAAAAAATGCACTGGGGGCCGTTTCACTAAACTTCGTACGCCTAAGATGTTCGTAAGTGCAAATTTAGGATCGTCTGAAAATTTATGCAGCCTATGCTCAATAAATGAAAACATTGTTCATGTGAAATTTACAGGCTATCATAATTTTGTACTTACGAACATTTTAGTCGGACGACGTTTAGTGAAACGAGCCCCTGGCATTAGCACTGCCCTCCCAAGTCAAACTGCAGTATCTGTTAAACTGCAGTATCTGCACTATGATGTTATGCTGACCCTGTGCAATCATCCCCACCTGGTACTGCAGATTGACTTGGGATGATTGCACAGGGTCAGCATAGCATCATAGTGCAGATACTGCAGTTTAACAGATACTGCAGTTTGACTTGGGATGATTGCACAGGGTCAGCATAGCACAGAAGTGCAGATACCTGCAGTTTTAAACATACTGCAATTTGACTTGGGATGATTGCACAGGGTCAGCATAGCATCATAGTGCAGATACTGCAGTTTAACAGATACTGCAGTTTGACTTGGGAGGGCAGAGCAGACCTACGCGAGCGCTAATCTAATGTGATAGCCATCGAAAATGTATATCTGTAAGCAGACAACGAGCATTTTAAGGTGCAAAACGAGTGTATGTGACGAGTAATATGCAGGTTGCTAAGAAACAGTGTTCTAACGAATAGGACAAGGCTGCTGCTAAAGGTCTAATTGTCACAGGACGAGAAGAATGTGCACCGACCCGCGGCTCGAACCCGGAACTTCTGGTTTACCGTACCATCGCATCTGTGGTACATTTAGGTCAGTATTTGTCGGTCACGGTCCCTTCTTGGAAGTCAAATGTCACAGGACGAGAACATGTGCAACTAGGACCTCTGGGGGCCCTTTCACTAAACTTCTTACCACTAAAATGTTCGTAAGTGCAAAATTATGATAGTCTGTAAATTCACATTAACAATGTTTTCTTGCAAACAAGTATTGGATTTACATTTATATCAATAAATGTAAATCCATCAATTGAAATTTCCAGACAATCCTAAATTTTCACTCCGAACATTTTAGTCGTACGAAGTTTAGTGAAACGGGCCCCTGGTGTACCATACTATCGCTCTAACCGACTGAGTTAACGGGGTACAAATACACACCTTATTCCCATAGTACGGATCCCCGCAGGGGGCGTAGAATTCTTTTTTATTATTATGAATTCGTTCCCTCAATTGTTAAATGGAGGGAACGAATTGTTAATTCGAGGGAACGAATTGTTAATTCGAGGGAACGAATTGTTAAATTGAGGGAACGAATTGTACCATAGTGAGTTACGTACCGTGATACAAATTTTGCAATTGCCATTGCACATTAAATATGTACTAGTTGTAACCCGGTGTACATTTACATATACCAATATCTACTGTATAATCTTACATCAAGTTCATAAGCCGTGATATCGGAATTGTGATACAATGTATATGTTATTATAACCTTATAACCAGCGATTAAACTCCTAGTCAGGGCAAGGATGTACATGTAATAAGACCATGGTACAAAACATTACATGTGATATCGTATACGGCCTTGAGGGCAAAAACGCTATGCAACTTGTATGTGGCTGTGACTGCATAAATAACGCTATTCAACGTACATGTATATGTCCATGTGACTGCAGAAATGGGGCTTATGTGATTTGTGACTGGTGTAGCTCCTGATTAAATAACTCACTCAATAACAAGCTATATTGCTTGTTAGAAGCATGACGGGTGTTTTATTGATGGAATGACGACAGTGAAGATCTTGATCAGACTGTGCGGATGCACAGGCTGATCTGGATCTCCACTGGTCGCACAACCCAAACACCCCGGTTCGCCGGTCACAGTCACCGAACCGGTCACAGTCACGTGTGTGGTACAGCTAGTATATGTGGCCGTGACTGGAAAAACGGGGCTTATGGGTTTTGTGACCAGTGTATATCCAGATCAGCCTGTGCATCTGCACAGTCTGATCAGGATATACACTGTTTGCCATTCCATCAATGAAACACCAACACAAAAGGTTTGTTTATTATAGTGTCAATCGTATTGAAAGGATCGGTCAAATTTGACTGATATCTATAGGCTCTCCAACCAGCCATATCTACCCAAGGCTTGAACCTTCGACCTCCTAGTTGCGAGCCGGATGCCTTATCTTCTAGGCCACAGTGAATGTAGGTGTAATATACGAATCAAAACACGCCCTGTTTTCTGATAGCAGACATAATAGTTTACTGCCCAATGCATACCTTTCGACATCCAAGCAACCTGATTAGGGCATACTGTTGTAAACCTGCCTCTGGCTGAAAAAAAAAGAAAAAAAAAGGTACCGTACGATATGTTGGCACCAGCAAAGACCCAGATCAGCCTGCGTGGACACCAGTCTGATCAGGTTCTATGCTACATGTCGTTCTGTCCCTTAAGGACATTTATCACCGCCAGTAGACGATTAGACCCAAATGCAACTGTGGAGTGCAGAACGATTATGACCAAGACTTGTCACAAATAGTATATATTTCTTATATTTAAGGGTGGGGAATGGCTCGAAGACCTTCCATACCCGGGCTTGTCACAAATGCTCTAAGTAGCCTTTTATCAGCCGGCATCACTAACATAATAAGACATCTTTTGTCACAGGCTACAGTGGACTGGGGAGATGCTTGTCAGTATACATCCACACGTTTATAAAGGTGCAGGGCTCCAGATAAGGAATTAGTAATTGAGTATTGTCACTCCATCATTTCTGAAGCAAGTGGGTATTTCAAAATTTTAACAAGAGTTGTCAGAGGACAACGAAGCGCGCCCGGTGGCAGCAAAGGAACCGAGGGCACATTTGAAAACACATGCTGGATAAGGGAAACAAAATTTATGAGCCAATTACCAGAGCGTGTTAAGGTTTCGAGCGTACAAAGTATTTGACCTTGACCCTGGGCTTAGCAGAGGTAGAGGACCCTTGGAGCAATGCGTGTGTGAAATATGAAGCAAATCCAAGCAAGGAAACAGAAAATATAGGCCATTTACCCGAGTGTTAAGGTTTCGGGATGCACAAAGTATGTGACCTTGACCCTGGGCTTAGAAGGGGGTGGGACGGACGTGGATTTGCCACAGCGCAGTAGAGGACCGTTGGAGCAATGCGTGTGTGAAATATGAAGCAAATCCAAGCAAGAAAACAGAAAATATACGCCATTTACCCGAGCGTTAAGGTTTCAGGATGCACAAAGTATGTGACCTTGACCCTGGGCTTAGAATGGGCGGCACGGACGTGGATTTGAAACAGCGCAGTAGAGGACCCTTGGAGCAATGTGTGTATGAAATATGAAGCAAATTCAAGCAAGGAAACAGAAAATATAGGCCATTTACCCGAGCGTTAAGGTTTCGAGATGCACAAAGTATGTGACCTTGACCCTGGGCTTAGAAGGGGCGGCACGGAAACAGAAAATATAGGCCATTATAATTGTTGAAGACAGACGGATAGATAGACGGACGGACGGACGACGGACGGACGCGTCCTACGACGCCGAGGGTATGCCATAAGCACTTCTTCCTTCGGAAGGCGCGCTAAAAATTAAATCACACTAGTGTTTACACATCAACAGACAGCAATTATTGAATAGTTTGTTTCGAAATGAAAACATATCTTGGCATTTCATAAGAATTGTCTCCTTGGAGACAATTCTAATGAAATACCAAGATGTGTTTTCATGGAAAAATATGCTATATTTGTGGTCTGTTTCATTGTTTTCTGCAGCATGATAAAGGTACCACAATTGTTCTCATTGCTTTTTGATACTCACTACTTCCGATTTCAATTGGGTGTTTGGCAATTTTAATTGGATATTTACGCAAACACGCAGCTTATCTGGAGCTCTGAAGGTGTATGTTTCACCGTCACAGCAATATCGATATTGGCAGAGATAGTGTTCTCCCAGTTGCAAGCTGTCATCCAGTTACGTACAGATGATTGATGCAAACATACAGAGACATCCTTTATGCTCACGTACTAGAGTATCAAGTTTATTAAACTTGATACTCCGGTACGGGAGAATAAAGGACGTCTTTTCCGCAACTATACAGACAGCTGTGCAGGATCAAGTGCGGTGTCGATACGTTCCAGCCATCATTTAACAGCATGGGGCTTATTTGCCTATGTGACCAGTTTAGAAAATACACCTCACATTGGCATAATAAAAGGTGGCAGAAATCCAGAAAAGCTGCATATTTGCGTAAATATCCAATTAAAATTGCCAAAAACCCAATTTAAATCAGAAGTAGTGAGTATCAAAAAGCAATGAGAACAATTGTGGTACCTTTATCATGCTGCAGAAAACAATAAACAATCACAAATATAGCATATTTTTCTTATTTTTCCATGAAAACACATCTTGGTATTTCATTAGAATTCTAATGAAATGCCAATATATGTTTTCATTTCGAAACAAACAATTCAATAATTGCTGTCTGTGTAAACAGTAGTGTGATTAATTTTACCCAATTAAAATTTTGAAATACCCAATTGCTTCAGAAATAATGGGAGTAACAATACTCAATTACTAATTCCTTATCTGGAGCCCTGAGGTGGTCAATAAAATGTTCATTTTGCTTCTGGTAGTGTGGAGTATGATTAGTCTGCATGTGGGACTACATTAATACCCTCTCTGATACATTTCTTAACCCTTTCAACATGACAGACCAGGGGCCCGTTTCACTAAACTGCGTACGACTAGAATGTTTGTAAGTGCAACTTTAGGATCGTCTGGAAATTTCAATTGATGGATTTACATTTATTGAGCATAGCAATAAATGTAAATCCAATAATTGTTTACAAGAATGCATTGTTAATGTGAAATTTACAGACTATCATAATTTTGCACTTACGAACATTTTATTTGTACTAAGTTTCGTGAAACGGGCCCCAGCAGTGTTTGCAAACAGTGTACTCGGATACAGGCGAGTCGGCTCGTAAAGAGCCGTCTCATCAGGATCTGCATTTTTGCTATAAATAATGTTCATATAGTTTAGAGAAACACCTCCTTTTTATGACTAGTCTGAAAATCATTTTGTCCTTAAATTAACATAAAGCAGTCCAGAGATCCAGATAAGTTTTGTGTCTAAAGAGTATTATAGCCCCAGATTCAAAGTCAATGCATATTTCACTTTTACAAATGTATTATAGATTTACTTCCTTATTAAATACGGAAATGTTTTTTTTAAATTCACTTATTTGAGCTGCAAGTGTTTGCTTTTTGCAGCTAAACTAAGTAAATTTCAACATTATTACATTATGTTAACTACTCAATTTGAAAATCAATGCGTATTTTCTCATTGCTGTGAGTATTTTGTACTCCCACTTTTGATAATCGATGCGTATTCTGCTAAAATATGTGCGTAAAATATGCCAATACGCACCTTATCTGGAGCCCCGACAGTCCATTCCAGTTATTTAGGGTTGAAAGCGTGAATCATACCTTTAACCCTTTCCCTGATAGAGACGACTTTTTACGCCTCTGCAGAAGATGTCTTTTGAAAACATTGTGGGAAAAGGAGAAATTGCTTGCAACAAGCAATTTCTCCTTTTCCCACAATGTTTTCTTCTCTATCAGATAATTTAACCATCATTTGACCCAACATTTGATTCTTTTATTCAGATGTTTTGGATTTGGATGAGTCGAAATATCGCAAAACAGGGAAAGGGTTAATGAAACGAGCACCTTGTGCGTTGGTGCATTCAACAGCAAAGTCATATACAGGCAGAAATGGTAATGTTCACCGTCAACATATAAACCCTTAAGAATGGAATAAAATATGTACACCCGATCATTTATAAATAGAACACAAGGCTAGTGTTTTTTTATATGATGTACATCAGACTAGGCTTGAAATGGTAGATAGCAAGCCTCGGAATTCCTTCACATTTACAATGTACTAGCTTCACCAGGGGGCCGTTTCACTACACTTCGTACGACTAAAATTTTAGTAAGTGCAAAATTATGATAGTCTGTAAATTTCACATTAACAATGTTTTCTTTTAAACAATTATTGGATTTACATTTATTGAGGATAGGCTGCATATGCAGCCTATGCTCAATAAATGTAAATCCAACAATTGAAATTTCCAGACGATTCTAAATTTGCACTTACTAACATTTTAGTTGTACAAAGTTTAGTGAAATGGCCCCCTGAATTCCTACACATTTACAATGTACTAGCTTCACCTGGTAAATATTATATCAAACAACCCCAGATTCATATTCTCTATTTCATCACTAGATAAGAAAAGAAAATATTTTGACGCAGTGAACATTTTAACAGTTTAATAGTTCTCATCACCTCTGTCCATCTAGCACATGTCAATTTTCCTTATTTTAGAACAAATTGTGAACTAGGGAGTGTGTTCCAGAAAACCCAAGGCTACGAATACTGCATGCAGATCATCAAAATATGTGGATGTGACTGGCGAAATGGGGCTCATTGTTTTGCGACCAGTGTAGATCCATGATCAGGAACTGCACTGTTCGCCATTTTTCATCAAAGAAACACCCGTCACGCTTCTCACAAGCAATATAGATCGTTATCAGGCGACCGGAGTGTCCTATTTGATCAGTGTCTACACTGGTCACAAATCCCGTATCTCCAGTCACAGCCACATGTTGTTGCAATTTAAGCAGCTGTATGTACAGGTGTATTATAAATAGCAGGTGCAGATATACAACACTTCTTTATTCTCTGGTGCTGTTCAAAACAGAGTTACGGTGCCATCCATAGCCTTCTCCTGCGCAATAGTGAATTAGATCCGATTCACACATCGACATAGTTACTGTATTTTTGGACCGAAACAATTGTCAGAAATATGAAATTAATACGAATAATAGGGAAATTTTATCCTTGCAGGTCTAGGAAGTGGACTTTTTCGGGATCCAACATCAATCTTAATGGGAAGGTTATAAACAGATTGATTATTGGTGCTTAACGGCATATCAAGAGCTAAGGTCATTTAAGGCCGGGCCAACGGGTTGTACTATCCCGTATTTAACCCGTCACTTAGCTCCAACCCGAAAAGTAATATGATCAGCACTAATGTTATTACTTTTTAATGGGGCATAACAGGATTTAGCTCTCGAGTATCAGAAGGCCAAAAATGTACACAAGGGCCAAACTATGTAAGTAGGCATTCTGGTATTAAAGGATGAACCAAACTAACTCTGATATGGATGGTACAGGAGTATAAAGAATTGTTATATTCCCGCAACAATATAAATAGTTGCTTAGACATTTAGTTCAACACACAGTGTGCATAAACGGCGAGACGGACAGGCAGTCACAACGAAATAGCCCTTTTTTCAAACTGGTGTAGAAAGACGTATTGGTTTTGAGACCAGGGTAGTCTGATCTGGGTCATTCACATGGACACTAGAGTAAGTGAGCAGGGGCTCATGGGTACCGCCGGCTGGCGCCTGCACAAACAAACCAAAACTTTAATTTTTAAATGTTAAGTATAGTCCTGTGAATAAAGGCCATTATTCACAGGGTCATTTATATAGTAATTGTGCCAGTGGGACAACAAGATGGTGGCCTTTACAGCCAGGTGATTGCTATTCAGAGGTGGTCTTTAGCACAGGGACGGACCGATAGACGACCAGAGACCAGAGAGAAAAGTGAAAAGTATATAAACCTCGGCATGTTTCGTAAGCCGGGGGTATATTTAATGCCATTTCCTTATATGCGGCTGTGACCGGAGAAATGGGGCTTATGGGTTTTGCGACCAGTGTAGATCCAGATCAGCCTGTGCATCCACACAGTCTGATCAGGATCTGCACTGTTCGCCATTCCATCAATGAAACACCCATGAATATGCTAATAAGAAATATAGATCATTATCAGGCTACAAGAGTGTGCTATGTGATCGGAAGCTACACTGGTAAGAAATCCCATAAGTCCCATTTCTCCAGTCACAGCCCCTTATTATGATGGGATTTCAGAACAGACAAATACACGGACTGCATCGCCAATTCTGCCTAAGAAGAAAGTTTTTCACCTCAGAAATCAGTTTTCCTGTAACTTCGTTATTCAAACACGATTCTAGTAAATAAAGTCAGCAAATTATAAAAGTGTGTAGTATCATAGACTACTCACTTCCTCGATATTCCCAGCAGGTTCATCAGCGCTCCAGATAAGGAATTAGTAATTGAGTATTTTCACTCCAACATATCTGAAGCAATTGGGTATTTCAATATTTTAATTGGGTAAAATCAAATCACACTACTGTTTACACATCAACAGACAGCAATTATTGAATAGTTTGCTTCAAAATGAAAACATGTCTTGGCATTTCATTAGAATTGTCTAATGAAATACCAAGATATGTTTTCATGGAAACATAAGAAAAATATGCTATATTTGTGGTCTGTTTATTGTTTTCGGTAGCATGATAAAGGTACCACAAATTTGTTATTGCTTTTTGATACTCGCTACTTCTGATTTCAATTGGGTTTTTGGCAATTTTAATTGGGTATTTACGCAAATACGCAGCTTATCTGGAGCTCTGGGTGAATGGGTTTAACGTCCCAGCAACAGTTTTCACATAGTGACGAGACCACAGTTTACAGTCTCATCCAACAGACAAAATGGGATGAAAGTACTATTGAAGTATTTTTCACGCCTAGGGTGATGATGGAACTCACAAGCTTCGGTATTGAAGTGCAATGTCATATCCCCCAGGCCACGGCCCTTCCCTCAAATAAGAAGTCGTCAGATAATGACTATGCATATTCTCATTCTATCTCCTCTCCATGTCTAGACTATTTCTCCCGTGTGTTTTCCCATAAATACTAACATGCAACAGATGGATTTCCCAAGGTGAAGATAAACAGCCTATATTTATGTATTAGCCTGTCAAGGAACTATGGTAGAATTGAGAAGAAAGGCCATGTGATTTTGTACCTTAGAAGATGTGAAATATCTCATGAAAAACATTTTACAAAATTTACAATATTTTGCTTAAAGGACATTGAAAGTTGACAAAATTTCGTCAATTTTCAATGTCATTAATGATTTACAGAAAATGTCACGGTTTCTGTAAATATTAGTTTTTGTGTGTTTCATAGATAGAATGGCAACAATTGTAGATCTGTAGCCCATTTCACCAACATTGCAAAGTATACTTTCCTAGCAAAGTATACTTTGAGGGAGAAATTTTCAAACATAGGAGAAATTTATTAATTTTTATTATACTGAATTTATTACATTATCACAGCCATTTTGGCTGTGATAATGTAATAAATTCAGTATAATAAAAATTAATAAATTTTAATCATCAAATATATGCAGTTGTTAGTTTTATACGAAATAATGCATTTCAGGAAAAATAAATGATTACTCCCTCAAAGTATGCTTTGCCTGAAAAGCATACTTTGTAATGTTGGTGAAATAGGCTACTGATCAGACTGTGCTTTTGTGTGTTTCATTGATAGAATGGCAACAATTGTAGATCTGATCAGACTGTGCTGGTCTGGGTCTACACTGGTCGCAAAATCCATAAGGGCCATTTCTCCAGTTACATGTCAGAATTTACTTTTTTGAAAATTTGTATTTTGTTGATCGACAAGAGCTTTACAGTGGAATCTCCCTAAAGTGGACACCCTGAGAGGTCCCCAAGATGTACAGAGATTCCACTGTAATAAGAGACACACCATGTGATTTTGTACCTGTAAAATGGCATCAAGTCGACAAAATTTTCAGAATACATGCGGAATTATTCTGCATGTATGTACTCTGAAACTTTTGTCAACTTTTGACTTTATTTATGAAAAATAATTTTAAACATATTTAATGAAATTGCGCAGATATCCGAAGGTACAAAATCGCATGGCGTATCTCATATTTTAATGTATAATCATTGTTTGTAAAGAGACGTTATTGCTGAAGACAAATAACTGACATCCATGGCAACTACATAAATTGAGGTTTCTTGATGGCTGGTTTAGAGAGGTCCTACTGCATATTTACACTTATACCCCTAAATATCTAACATTGACTGCTCCATGTAAATGTGTGGACTATTCCATTAATTGAAAAGGGGGTATTGTTTTGTCATTATTTGCAAATGTTGGCTTTATGGTTTCTTGATGTTATTAAACGAAAAAGGGTTGTTTTTTTCGAAATCTTGCAAATACATTTAATGACAAACACTGCAGATCCAGGCGAGCAGGGGGCCGTTTCACTAAACTTTGTACGACTAAAATGTTCGTAAGTGCAAAATTATGATAGTCTGTAAATGTCACATTAACAATGTTTTCATGTAAACAATTATTGGATTTACATTTATTGAGCATAGGCTGCATATGCAGCCTATGCTCAATAAATGTAAATCCATAAATTTAAATTTACAGACGATCTTAAATTTGCACTTACGAACATTTTAGTCGTAAGAAGTTTAGTGAAACGGGCCCCTGGCTCTTAACGAGCCGACTCATCTGGATATACAGTATTTGAAACTGTCGTCTTTATGGTCCTTAGGGCTGCAAAGCATTAAATAACTCCAGGCCTTGTCCAGCTGAGAGAACCATCACAGGTCAGAAGAACTGCCATTTGCCGAGAACGGTATCCTTAATGGCGTCGACATACTGGGCCGGTACCCAGTAGATCCAGTAGCGAGAGGCCTCCGTTGGACCCAGCTGCAGGGCCTGTAATCAAAGGGACACACTGCATCAAGCCAACAAGAGTTGTCATTCTTGAATGTCAATCTATAGGAGGCATGCTTAGTTAAGTGGTAAGCACAATAAATAGGCGATACACCTGAAAGAATATAGGACACAAGTTGACATTTTCAGGATAAATTCAGATATCAGAATTTGAGGTTCCTGTTAATTGCATAAAATGCAAAGTTGGCAACATGGAAAGCAAATTTGTATGCATTTGTCTGTGTAAAAGTAGTGTATTTAGCCTTCTTCAGGATTTGGAATTTGAAACTGTTGTTCTCATATATGACACCAACATGCAACAATTGAACCACCAAGAACATGAAGCACAGAAGTGCAATAAGTAAATATCTGAAGTGAATATACTTCAAGACTTAAGACATTTATCAATTGCCAGAGACGTAAGTCAGCGGAAAAATCAAAATGTGTGTTGTTTTGTGGCGCATATCAGAAAATGATGCTAGCGCGTCGCCATTAAACAGATTTTCCGACCTATCATTTTCTGATATACACCGCAAATTTGAAAATTACAATACAGTTAACCCTATTGTTACACGCCAGCAAGAGTGAGCTAGCAGGCCAGGAGCTTGACTGGCGACAAATGCCATAAGCCCCAGTGACCATGATACTTTACCATAAGGTGGTAGTCCTCGTGCCCGTCTATTGCCTCACTGACCACAGCCTTGATGGAGTTCATTGGCAACTTCTCTGTCCGCTCTGTAAACAACAACTGCCCATCATTCATATACTTCACACATTTAGCTGGGTATGGCATACAAGAGTAGGAGAGATAACTCTGTCAAACCTCTGCTACTGTTTTAACCCTCACTACGCGGGAGACGAAAAATGTCGTCTGCTGTTTTTCATTTTTGCCTTAATTCTTAACAAAAAACCTGTTTTGACAGCACACGAGAATCGTCTCCAGTGGAGACGATTCTCGTGCGCTGTCAAAACAGGTTTATATCGAGAAATATTGAAAATAAAACATTTCCAGCAGACGACAAAATTTAATCAGCATGGTAAGGGTTAATAGCAAAACTGCTGTTCAAAACATGCATGTGTGAACGAAATAAGTCTTTCATTTACATTTGTTCTCTGTACATCTCGAGTTGTTATAGAAACGTTATAATAAGTGGATTATATTTATAGATTGTCACATGATTATTCAACTCGAAAATGCCACAACTGTCACATTAAGTAAATAAACAGCTTCAACTGCCCGGATAGAAAAATTGTGGTGGGGCAGAAAACCATCGACAAAACTTCACAAATAATAAATGTGACCGTCACCAGAGAAGTGTGTTTTACTGCATTTGTGATCAGTGTATACCATGAACAGCCTGTGCGGCCGCAGTGTGATCACAGTATCAGTGTAGACACTTATCAGGCTGATCAGCAGCTAGACTGCCCACAAGTTGTTTCATACAAACCATTTCTCCAGTTTGAATCACATTCAGAGCAAAGGTCGTATACAGATAATAACTCGGTTTAAAGTCTCACGCGAAAGACTACCAACTATTAAAGCACGCACCTTTCGTTCCGAGCCAGACCTGGTCGAGCTCGAGTTTAAACGTGAGGCGGACCTTGCCGCCAGACTTGTTGTACATGCCCGACACGGGCTGGGGAGGGAGAGGTTGACGGGTGTTCTTGAGGCCGGGCATGAGATCGTCCGGCTTACTGTACTTGTCTAACACCTTCTTGTGCATCTGGAACATGTAAAGTGAATGGGTTTACTCTCTCAGTAGCCGATTTCACAAAAATTCCATAGTATACTTATCTTACTAATAGTACACTTTGAGGCAAAATGGCTGTGATAATGTAATAAATTCAGTATAATAATTCTGCATACTTTTAATCATCCAATACATGCAGTTGTTAGCTCTATATGAAATAATGCATTTCGGGAAAAATAAATGATTAATTACTCCCTCTCAAAGCACACTTTGCTAGATAAGTATGTTTTGCAATTTTGGTGAAATCGGCTACAGTAGCAGCTATGGTCAAACAGTGATGGGATCTTAGTTTAAAGTCACATCCAGACGACTAATGCAGTGGCAATACATGTACTATGAAAGTATATTTCACGCCTAAGGCGAGGATTGAACCGACAGACCTCTGGTATTGGAGTCAAGGCTCTACAATTAGACTATCAACCCATCCCTTTGTGCATCTGGAAAATGGACTGGATGCTAATCTGTTAAATTAATTTCATGCACATTTGATACTGTGTGGACCTGTAAGTACTATATATCAGGTTCTATGTATTTGTATATACATATATATCATATATATACCGTATACATACTATACTGGTATATTTAATGAGCATACCGTATTATCATATAATATTGGTTAGTTTGTACCATATCATTGTAAAATACTGTTTACTTATGTACATTAAACAAACATACTATACAACAAGAGTGCCGTAAGTCACAAAATACGCCCGTCGAAGATGGGCCAGACAGCGAAGATGCAGAAATGTGAAGCTGTCACCAAGGCAAGAAACATTAATGAGAATTTGAAACTCTATAGCATTATTTCTTCCTCTCGTGCTAAACAGGTATACTAATTTAGGGAGAGATGTGTAAAGTATAAATTATATAGAATTGGATACAAAAATGTGGAAAAAAATGGCCAAGATTAAAAGGTGATATTTTTGTTAAAAAAAAAAATTTCCCCATAAAAATACCAAGATGCACATCTTCAATATGTGTAGAAAACGCATGTATAGTTTCAGATCGAATGACGGAACAGTTTCAGAGGAGTTGTGTACACAAACTCTGTACACTATATAGAATTGTATACAACAAGAGTTGTCAGAAGACAACGAAGCTCGCCTGTTGGCAGCCTTCACTCAAACTTGGCACAGTTGTATAAACAAATATTATATAACTTGACCTTGGGTTAAGGGGCGTGCGGTGGACCTTGACATTGGGGTCAGTGGTGCAAGGTGGGTCGTGGGTTTGCTATAGCATAATATAGCATATTAAGATGAATGCATGTATGAAATATCAATGCGCACCCTGAAAACAGAAGTAAAACAAAATTTAACCCATCGTTAAGTTTATGAACGCACTAAGTTGGTGATTTTCTACAGCATGATATTTATTCACATGAGGAATGCATGTATGAATGTGCTAAGTTTGTGACCTTGACCTTGGGAAAAGGGGTGGGTCATGGATTTGCTGTAGCACAATAGAGGATCATCAGATGAATGCATGTATGAAATATCAAATATCCCTGTAAAGAAACAGAAGCTACACAACATTTACCCCAACGTTAAGGTGATGAACATGCTAAGTTTGTGACCTTGAACTTGGGTTAAGGGTTGGGTGGTGGGTTGTGTATTTGATACAGCATGATAGAGGGTCATCTGAGGAATGCATGTATGAAATATCAAGGTGTTCCCTGTAAAGAAACAGAAGTTATAAAAAGACATTTACTCCAACTTTAAGTTTATGATGTTGATCTTGGGGAAAGGGGTGGGGTGGGGGGGTCATGGATTTGCTGTAGCACAATAGAAGATCATCAGATGAATGCATGTATGAAATATCAAAGCGTTCCCTGTAACGAAACAGAAGTTACACAACATTTACCCCAACGTTAAGTTTATGAACATGCTAAGTTTGTGACCTTGACCTTTGGGTAAGGGTTGGGTGGTGGGTTGTGGATTTGCTACAGCATGATAGAGGGTCATCTGAGGAATGCATGTATGAAATATCAAGTCGTTCCATGAAAGGAAACAGATGTTATAAGACATTTACCCCAACATTAAGTTTATGAATGTGCTAAGTTTGTGACCTTGACCCTGGGGTAACGGGTGGGTGGAGGGTCATGTATTTGCTATAGCACGATAGAGTATCATCAGATGAATGCATGTATGAAATATCAAGGCGTTCCATGAAAGGAAACAGATGTTATAAGACATTTACCCCAACGTTAAGTTTATGAATGTGCTATGTTTGTGACCTTGACCTTGTGGGAAATGGGTGGGGGGTGGGTCATGGATTTGCTATAGCACGATAGAGTATCATCAGATGAATGCATGTATGAAATATCAAAGTGTTCCCTGTAAGGAAACAGAAGTTATAACAAGAAACGAGGCAAAGCCACGAAGGCCAGGTTTTTTCCAAGCATGGACACTTGGATAACATAATTATACCAACTTTTTGTAGACTAGATGGCCATGGCCTGCATGTCGCGCCTTGGGGCGAGGCATGGACACTAAAAAAATAGATATAGTAGATGGAAAAACTTTAACGAAAAAACTTTAACCGGACACACGGACGGACGGACGTATGCCAAAATGCCGACGATATCGCGCTTTCCGCAAGCGGGTGCGACAATGATGATAAACACCCATGTGAAGTATCAAGGTAATGGGTGAAGCAGTTGAAGAGATATAGTACACGAAAAAACTTTAACAAAAAAATTCAAAGTAATTTGACCTTGACATTGGGCACAGGGGCCGCACGGTTGGGGGTTAGAGTGAAAATATGGACGATGATAAACACCCATGTGAAGTTTCAAGGTAATGGGTGAAGCAGTTGCAGAGATATAGTATAACAAAAAAGTTTTAACCAAAAAGTTTAACCAGACGTACGTTAAAAAGGTAACGTTGAAAATGGCTAAGTCAATTACGTAGAAATAATAGGTGAAGGTAAAAAAATGGTCACATGTTGGATAGTTGTATGTGGTAGGCACCCCTTGGTTATGAAGCTGTGAAAGTTTGGTGGTCCTAGGTGGTATAGTACCAAAGAAATGGACTTAAACACGAAAACTTAACATTGTAAACGCGAAAATTTAACATTGAAAATGGCTAAGTCGACTGCGCTGAAAAAATGGGTCAAGTTAAAAAAAAAGTAACATGTTGGATAGTGATATGTGGTGGGCACCCCTTGATTATGAAGCTGTGAAAGTTTGGTGGTCCTAGGTGGTACAGTAACAAAGAAATGGACTCAAACACGAAAACTTAACATTGATTGTGGACGCCGCCCGCCCGCCCGGCTTTCGCCAATCCAATAGCCTGGATTTTTTTTCCAAAAAACCTGGCTAAAAAGACCTTTACTCCAACGTTAAGTTTATGATGTTGATCTTGGGGAAAGGGGGGGGGTCATTGATTTGCTGTAGCACAATAGAGAATCATCAGATGAATGCATGTATGAAATATCAAAGCGTTCCCTGTAAAGAAACAGAAGTTACACAACATTTACCCCAACGTTAAGTTTATGAAAATGCTAAGTTTGTGACCTTGACCTTGGGGTAAGGGTTGGGTGGTGGGTTGTGGATTTGCTACAGCATGATAGAGGGTCATCTGAGGAATGCATGTATGAAATATCAAGGCATTTCAAGAAAGGAAACAGATGTTATAAGATATTTACCTCAACGTTAAGTTTATGAATGTGTTAAGTTTGTGACCTTGACCTTGGGGTAAGGGGTGGGTCATGGATTTGCTATAGCACAATAGAGTATCATCAGAAGAATGCATGTATGAAATATCAAGGCGTTCCATGAAAGGAAACAGATGTTATAAGACATTTACCCCAACATGAAGTTTATGAATGTGCTAAGTTTGTGACATTGACCTTGGGGAAAGGGGTGGGAGGTGGGTCATGGATTTGCTATAGTGCGATAGAGTATCATCAGATGAATGCATGTATGAAATATGAAGGTATTCCCTGTAAATAACAGAAGTTACACAACATTTACCCCAACGATAGAGTATCATCAGATGAATCCATGTATGAAATATGAAGGCGTTTCCTGTAAATAAACAGAAGTTACACAACATTTACCCCAACATTAAGTTTATGAACATGCTAAGTTTGTGACCTTGACCTTGGGTAAGGGTTGGGTGATGGATCGTAGATTTGCTACAGCATGATAGAGGGTCATCAGGTGAATGCATGTATGAAATATGAAGACATTCCCTGTAAATAAACAGAAGTTACACAACACTTACCCCAACGTTCAAGTTTACGAACATGCTAAGTTTGTGACCTTGACCCTGGTGTAAGGGTTGGGTGGTGGGTCATGGATTTGCTACATCATGATAGAGGGTCATCTGAGGAATGCATGTATAAAATATCAAGGCGTTCCATGAAAGGAAACAGATGTTATAAGAAATTTACCCCAACGTTAAGTTTATGAATGTGCTAAGTTTGTGACCTTGACCATGGGGTAAGGGTTGGGTGGTGGGTCATGGATTTGCTACAGCATGATAGAGGGTCATCTGAGGAATGCATGTATTAAATAACAAGGTGTTCCATGAAAGGAAACAGAAGTTATACCCCAACGTTAAGTTTGTGGACGACGCAGACCACTCCGGGGATATGCCATAAGCTCTTCTGCACTTCGTGCAGGCGAGCTAAAAATGTAGAAAAAATGGCTATGAAAGTTAAACAGGTGATATTTTTGTTAAAAAATTATTTTTTTCGGCATAAAAACACCAAGGTGCACATCTTCAATATGTGTCGAAGACGTGTGTATAGTTTCAGAACGATCAACTGAACTGTTTCAGAGAAGTTGTGTACACAAACTCTGTACCCTATATAGAATTGTATACAAAAATGTAGAAAAAATGGCTATTAAAGTTAAACAGGTGATATTTTTGTTAAAAAATAATTTTTTCAGCATTAAAACACCAAGGTGCACATCTTCAATACGTGTCGAAGACGTGTCTATAGTTTCAGATCGATCGACTGAACAATTTAAAAGGAGTTGTGTACACAAACTCTGTACCCTATATAGAATTGAATACAAAAATATAGAAATAAATGGCTATTAAAGTTAAAAAGGTGATATTTTTGTTAAAAAATATTTTTTTATCATAAAAACACAAAGGTGCACATCTTCAATATGTGTAGAAGATGGGTGTATAGTTACAGATCGATCGACTGAACGGTTTCGGAGGAGTTGTGTACACAAACTATGCAGTTTTTCTGTCCGCCGCCCGCCCGCCCCGCGGTAAAACATAATACGTACCGTTTTTTTCAAAACGTTAGTATAAAAATTATACAAATATACGATATCCGTATCATCCAGGGCCGTATGTATATACGATATCGGTACGGATATAATACGAGTATGCCTACCATATGCCTACCGGAAGTTGGGGTATAAATACGACATTGTCGGTATGTACATACTGAACATTTATATTATATGCATATCATATAGAAAACATACCGTATTGGTATGTGTATAATATTTGCATAGGATGTATAATTGACCAGCAGAAAAGCACTACTGTATCTCGAATGGATAACAATGACGTCTACTATAAATAGGTTGACAGTATGTGTCACATGATTTTGCTGAATGATTAGTGCAATAACAAACACAGCATAAACATGTCTGGGTTCCCTTCAATGTCCACGTGTTCACATGACAGCATAAGGCCATGCCATTATTTTTCTATTAAGCGTCCACCCAGATGGCCAAAACCTACCTACGTATCCGGTAAAAACAAACAAGATCTTGAAAGAAAAATTAACGTAATTTTATGTTAAAACTTCCTCAACCCTTTGCAGTCTGTAAAGGGTTGAGAAAGTTTTTAGCATAAATTTAAATTTCCGCCACCAAAAAATAAGAAGACAATCCTCTAATTAAATTTATTAAGTATAAATTCATTATAGGAATGAATGGCATTTTTATGGAATGTATCGGGGTATAAACTTGGAGAAGTCGCGGGAATACTGGACGAAGCGATAAAAAATTACAATTTTCGAAAAAAAGAAAAAAAAAATTGTTTTGATTTGTTTTCGAAAATTGTAATTTTTTAAGGCCTCGTCCAGTATTCCCGCGACTTTTCCAAGTTTATATCCCCGATAAATTCCACAAAAAGGCCATTCATTCCTTATAATTCCAGCATTTGAAATAAATTCATCAAGAAAATGTGTTTATTTTCCGTTTTCTTAAGAATTATTTTTACTGCGCCTGTCGGTTACGGAAAGTAGTTCGGCATGGAGTTTACTGGGATATAAATTTTGCACAGAGACTTGCAACGGACCAATCAAATGTTAGGGAATTGTGTAAACATTTTTGTGCTGGAATTATGAACGGATATAAAACGTGCACACGTCTCCAATCAGTTTTCATATTACTTCGTCAGTAAATAGTGTCAAATAGCATACAGAGTTTGTTTTTTTCACAGAACCACCCTAAAAACCTACCCGCACGCGAACGCTTAACGAAGAAAGAACTTTGTATGGCCTAATGTATTACCCGATCAACAGAACTCCAGGCTCATGTCATTTAACCCTTTCAACACTACAGGCCTGCATTGTGGTATTGGCAAAAAATGTGTAGATCCAGATGAGCCGGCTCATGACGAGCCGTCTCATCAGGATCTGCACTTTTTGCAAGTAATTTTAATATTTTTGCGAACAAAAACACCCCCTTATTATAAATGGACTAGTCTGAAAATCATTTTGTGATGATTGGATTGGTTGCAACATTAATGTATCACAATCCATTCCAGTTACTTAGGGGCGACAGGGTTAATATCAAGTTCCTAGATTTGCTTGATAACCCAGTATAAATACACTATCCAGGTATGCCCAGGGCTCCAGATAAGGAATCAGTAATTGAGTATTGTCACTCCATCATTTCTGAAGCAATTACGTATTTCAAAATTGTAAATGGGTAAAATAAAATCACACTACTGTTTACACATCAACAGACAGCAATTATTGAAAAGTTTGCTTTGAAATGAAAACATGTCTCGGCATTTCATTAGAATTGTCTCCTTGGAGACAATTCTAATGAAATACCAAGATGCGTTTTTTGTGGAAAATAAGACAAATATGCTATAATTGTGGTCTGTTTATTGTTTTCTGCAGCATGATAAATGTACCACAAATTTTGTATTGCTTTTTGATACTCGCTACTTCTGATTTCAATTGTTGTTTTTTTTGCAATTTTAATTGGGTATTTAAGCAAATACGCAGCTTATCTGGAGCTCTGTATGCCTATATATTTTGAAGCACTGTAAAACACCTTTTGTTGACAGAGCGGTTCTTTTGAGCTGGCGGCCTTGGCTTCCTGCTCTATTTCCTTCTGACTGGGAGCATTGTTGACTGCGAGCACGTCGTTCATCGTCGAGCCGACCACCATAATCTTGGCTCCCTTCGTCACCTTCAGCTCCTCTAATGTACTGTGGTCTTTGGCCAACCCTGCAATACAGCCACATGGTGTAATGGTGTGGGCACAATTTGACAATGTTATTTCATTTATGACACTGATCAGTTTGCACAACACTCATACAGCCTGATAGTGATCGAGACAATTTACTGTAGGCACAATAGAGAGCTTGTCACCCAAATAGCGAACAGCAGAGTGTTTTTTCGGCTAAAAACGAAGGCCCTTGCACAATAGAACTAGAAATGTGGCCTATCGGCACATGAATGCCCCAGCTGGCAGCCAAAGTACAACAGGCACATACAGAAGGCCAGAAGCGTGGATTTGTCACAGCATGAAAGCAGATCATCAGAGCAATGGGTGACATTGACCCTGGACTTAGCGGGGACGGGACGATCGTGGATTTGTTAGAAGGCGGTAGAGTACCATTGAAGCAATACATGTGTGAAATATCAAGCAGATCCAATCAAGGAAACAGACATTATAATACATTTACTGGAGTGTTAAGGTTTCTAACGCACCAAGTATGTGACATTGACCCTGGGCTTAGCGGGGGCGGGACAATTGTGTATTTGTCACAGGGCCGTAGAGGACCATTAAAGCAATGCGTGTGTGAAATATCAAGCATATGAGTGAAAGGAAACAAAATTTATAAGACATTTACCCGAGCGCTAAGGTTTTGAATGCACCATGTATGTGACCTTGACCCTGGGCTTAGTAGGGGATGATCGTAGATTTGTCGCAGGATGGTAGAGTACCATTAGGGCAATGTGTGTGTGAAATACAAAGCAGATCCGTGTAAGGGAACAGAAATTATAAGACATTTACCCCCGAGCGTTAAACTTTCGGGATGGACAGATGTATGGGACGTACGGACGCCAGTAACACTATATGCCCCCCTCACCATTCGGTGGCATAAAAGTAATAGAAATAACAAAGTTACAGCCCGGAGACAAATAGATGGACAGACACACAGTTAAGAGTTAACACTGTATGTCCTCCCACCATTTCATGGAAGGAGAATAAAAACAAACTTTCAAGCAAATATTTTCTCAAATTGAGTAAAACTACATTTGAATCTAGCCAAAATCACAGCATTTTATCTGTAACCTCTGAGCAACATACTAGTTGTGTGTAGGAACAGTCCACAAATCAGAAGCACCTTACCTTTGTACATAATTTTCTGCATTGGTGAAGGCACACCTAAAGATAAGATTATATGTATTAACAGTGTTAAACATACTTCAACATTTAAACAGATATTATGCCATCTGACAATAGGGATAATGAGCCACAGCTCCAGTTAAGGTGAGTAATTGGGCCAAATTTTCCGGGTATTTTTCTTATTTCTTCACGAAAAATGGCAAGTTGGGATTGCTTTAGAATCGTCTCATCGAGACGATTCTAAAGCACTCCCAACTTGCCAATTTGGGCGAAGAAATAACAAAAGTCTCCTAAAGTTGATCAAATTACGCACCTTAACTGGAGCTCTGATGAGCCATGAGCTGGTATAGTCGATCATCTTGCAAGACTGGTCACAGTAGCCATAAGCCCAGCGCTCCAGTTAAGGTTGCGTAATTTGACCAACTTGGGGTGAAATTTTGTTATTTCTTCATCAAAAATGGCAAGTTGGGAGTCCTTTAGAATCGTCTCATTGAGACGATTCTAAAGCACTCCCAACTTGCCATTTTTGATGGAGAAATAAGAAATTTACCTCCAAATTACGCACCTTAACTGGAGTTCTGCATGATAAGCCTCTTAAATACACGCTACTAAGTGATTGAAGGTGATTGATCGGTACATTTCCATCCGAATAATTTTCCTACAAACCCTTGATGGCTTAAAATGGTGGACACAAAATATCCATTGGTGCAGTAATTAGATATAAATAGAACATGAAAATGTGAAATGCCCCATTAGCAGATTGGAGAAACTAAAAACACTATATGCATCCCAGCTCTACCGAGACCGGCGGCATAGATACATCTTGTAGATTAGATACCTATGGCTCTGTATTCTGCTGGAAATGTGTTAATATGGCATCATATGGTGACTATAATCTCATGGGATCACATGTTAAAATCGAACAAAATTGGAAATTGACTCTGAAACCAGGCTAGATAGCTTGGAAATGATGTAACTAAGAAAAGAAAGGTTAGATTTTGAAAATCGGTCCACAAATAAATAATTACTAAAAAAAAAATATTGTAGCCCCCATGTTAAGCCCGATTTCTCGAGCCACAGCCACGTATGAAATATGCCTCCAGCACAACACCACCGACAATGCCAGCGCCACTCACCTGTTAAAGTTTGCACATGATCCTTTAACTGGGCTACAGTTTTATTCACTGGAAATGTGACATCGTATTTCTGTTTATTATATATCACCTTGAATTCCACGACCTTAACATCCACAGTGTCACTGTTTTCACTAGCACTGTCCGCTGGTTGCACATTACCGGTACTCAAGGAATTGTCTACATCACAGATTTCTGAAACAAACCACCATCCACAGACAAGTGAGAAAACGCCATATGATAACGATTAATTTCTGACAAAACTGATTTTTTATCAAGCACAGGGCACATTTATAAATATCATTTTAATTACTTGGGAGAATACGTCAATAGTCATCTGTAGTACAGTGGGGTCAGCATGTAAGTGCACACACGAACGAACACGACAGGTTGGAACCAACCTGTCGTGTTCGTTCGTGTGTGCACTTACACGCTGACTCCACTGTATTTCATGTATACAAAACAAGAGGGCCATGATGGCCCTAATTCGCTCACCTGACTCCATGAACACCAGAGGAGAATGTGACATTGAGTTCATGTGTTTTAAAAAAATTGTGCTATTTTTAGACGGCGGTCATCTTGGATTAAGCGATGACTCTCATTTTACCAAATCTGAAAATGCATCACCCAAGGATCGGAACTTCCTATGAAGTTTGGCCAGCATCGGCCATGTGGTTCCTGAGAAAAAGACGTTCAAAATCTCAAATAAATGGACCTTTTGGCGGCCATCATGGATGACATAATCATCCGATTCCGACAAATATTGATCGATACCTTCAATTTGATAAATGACATGAGCATATTCGGTCAAGAATAATATTTGACCCCACGGGCCACGCCCATTTTTGACCCCGGGGTCACCATTTTCACAACTTAAAAAGAGCATTGTACATCGATCATTCCTACCAAGTTTCGTCGAAATCCGGCTAGTGGTTCATGAGAAAAATATTTTTTAAGAATTTGTGCTATTTTTAGACGGCGGCCATCTTGGATTAGCGATGACCTCCATTATAACTAATCTGAAAAGGCTTCACCCATGGACCATAACTGTGAAGTTTGGCTACCATGGGATGTGAAGTAGAATTTTTAAATCTCTAATAAAAGAACGACCTTTTGACCTTTCGGCGGCCATCTTGGATGACATAACCATCAGATTTCGACAAAAAATTCACCAGAGTGATCGCCTCATTGATACCTTCGATTTGATATATAACATGACCATATTCGGTCACAAATAAAATTTGACCCCAATTTGACCCCACGGGCCACGCACATTTGCGACCCCGGGGTCACTATTTTAACAACTTTGAAAGAGTATTGTACATTGATCATTCCTACCAAGTGTCGTCGAAATCCGGCTGGCGGTTCATGAGAAGAAGATGTTATTAAGAATTTATGTCTATTTTTAGACGGCGGCCATCTTGGATTAGAGATGACCTCCATTTTAACAAATCTGAAAAGGCTTCACCCATGGGACCATCAACTTTAATGTTTGGCTACCATGGTGGGCCCAAGCGATTCATGTGAAGAAGAATTTTGAAATCTCTAATAAAAGAACGACCTTTTGACCTTTCGGCGGCCATCTCGGATGACATAACCATCAGATTTCGACAAAAAATGCACCAGAGTGATCGCCTCTTTGATACCTTCAATTTGATATATGACATGACCATATTCGGTCAAAAATAAAATTTGACCCCAATTTGACCTCACGGGCTACGCCCAATTTTGACCCCAGGGTCACCATTTTAACAACTTTGAAAGAGCATTGTACATTGATCATTCCTACCAGGTTTTGTCGAAATCCGGTTGGCGGTTCTTGAGAAGATTTTTGAAGAATTTGTGCCATTTTTAGACGGCGGCCATCTTGGATTACACAATGACGTCATTTTAACAATTTTGTAATCCCCCTACCTAAGGACCATGATCATGAAGTTTGGTGACTATAGGCCCAATGGTTACTGAGGAGAAGACGTTTGAAAATGTTCACGGACGACGACGGACGACGGACACATTGCGGTAACAATAGCTCACGAGCTTCGCTCAGGTGAGCTAAAAAATGTAAATATTTTTCTGCATTTTTTCTCATTTCGCATCAAAAGTGTATGTTGTTACCACTCAGTTGAACCGTCTCGGCGAGACGGTTCAACTGAGTGGTAACAACATACACTTTGGGTGGGTAGTAAACCAACCTGTCGTGTTCGTTCGTGTGTGCACTTACACGCTGACCCCACTGTATATTGGTAAATTGTCTGTCAAAATCTACATTGCTATTCTAACTACATTGTTCGGCTTTTTTTAAATTCTTTGCAGCTTGGTGGTAATTAATATTCTTACTTTTATGAACACAATGCATCAATTCATGTCAACGATCTATGATGTAAGCCGACAACTGAATTTTTCAATTTTCGGATTTCTCGGCTGTCACCGATATTTAGTAAAAATTCAAAAAGAAAACTAGAAATTGGTGCTTGTCCACAAATGCACGTGTCCTTCCCCACCTACAAGCTGCCACTAAAATAGGGAGATAACTATAGTCTGTTTCACGAAAGCTGCCCAAATTTTACGCCCATATAAACAATTTGAAAACAATATTGTTTTCGATAATATTAAATTAAAGGAAAATTTAAGAATGAGCCTTCTTTTTATTTCGTGAAATTTTGTCACATATTGGTTTTATTACGAAACATTGATTTCTCTATGGGAATTTAACATGGGGGAAAAAGGTAGAGGAGTTGTGGGAGGAGTCAAAAAACGAAAACAAATGGAAATTGACTCCGAAACCTAGCTAGATAGCTTGGATATGATCTAACTATAAAGTAAAAAAAAATTAAATTTTAAAAATCGGTCCAGTATTTCTAAAATTCCAAAAAATTTCCCCATGTTAAATCCCCATAGACAAGTGAAGATGTCTATGGGGATTTAACATGGGGAAATTGTTTTTTCGCAATAAAATCAATATTTGACCAAATTTCACAAAATAAAAAGAAGGCTCATTCTTAATTTTTGCTTTAATTTAATATTATCAAAAGAAATCTTGTTTTTGAATTGTTTATATAGCCGTAAAATTTGGGCAGCTTTCGTGAAACAGACAGTAATATGTTAGAAAGGTGAGAGTCCTCATTCTTGCATGAGACACACCTTAGGGCCGCCTATGATTTATGCAAGTGTGAAATATCACGAAAATATTCCAAAGAGTAATCAAGACTTGGATCGACAGGAAATCAATCTGCGAAAAAACAAAGGGAGACTACTTAAACATTAGTGAGTTGTGTATCTTGAACACAACACACCTTTTGGTTGTGGTCTATGCATGTGTGAAGTTTCATGAAAATATTCCAAAGGGTATTAGAGTTATGCTGCAAACAAAAAATTAGTGAGTTGAAAAAACAAAGAGAGATAACTCGAAAATTAGTGAGGTAAGAGTTGTCAACGGTACGCACAATACACAAATGGGCCATGGTCGATGCATGTGTGAAGTTTCATGAAAATATTCCAAAGCCTAAATCAGTGGACAAAAAAACAAAGGGAGATAACTAAAAAATAGTGAGGCAAAAGTTGTCCTTCTTGCGCACAAAACAGATTTGAGTCGTGTATCAATGTATGTGTGAAGTTTCAAGTATTCAAGTTATGCTACGGTCAAGAAATCAGTGTGCAAAAATATACACATACATACCTGCTTGTTTCGTTGAGCTGGGTTGTCCGTCAGCAATCGTTGTGACCCCACCAGGGTCAACTTGGTCGCCCGTGGCAACAGACGGGGTCAGCGTGACACTGTCACATGACCCACTGCTGTCAGTGTGTGCCCGAGCCGTATCCGCAGAAGTGTGCTTGCTTGGGGAGGTTTGTGTTGAACTAGCGGATGTCAGTGTCGTGGTGCCGGCCGTCTGTGTGGAATTATCCGACGTGGGTAGCTCTGTGGTTTGTGTCATATTCCCCTGGCACTCCGGGACCTGGGTCTGTGTGCCGCTCCCCTGACACGGTGTGCCAGCAGTCTGGGTCGTGCCTTCATTCGTCTGCAGACTGCCACCAACTGTCTGCGTTGTCCCTTCAGTCGTCGCTGAAATGTGGCTGTCACTTGTAGAAGTTGCGCTTATGGGATAAGTGACCAGTGTAGCTCCTGATCAAATAGCAAACTCATGTAGACTCATGACAAACTTTATTGCTTGTTAGAAGAAGCATACTCAATATTTCATTGATGGAATGGCAAACAATGTAGATCCTGATCACTGTGCGGATGCACAGGCTGATCTGGATCTACACTGGTCGTAAAAGCCATAAGTCCCATTTCTCCAGTCACAGCCACAAATCATGATAAGCCAGATAATGATTGCAGAGCTCCAGATAAGGAATTGGGCAATGGGTGCTGCATAATAGCAGCAATAACTTTTGAAGAAATCAATTGGCTGTTTCCAACTGTTAGTTGAGACAAGTCAGGTAATTTTGCACCTAAGAAGATGTGTGATTTTTCATGAAAAATAATGACATAAACTGTGAAATTTTTTGTTTATGATGTCGAAAGGTGATGAAATTTTCATTTGCCTGAAGATTTCATCAACTTTCAACATCATTTATGGAAAATATTGTAAATTTTGTAAATATGTTCATATTAAAATATCACACATTTTCTTAAATATACAAAATCACATGGCTCATCACAATTGGATATTTTAAGAATATTAGCCCATTAATATTTTATTAATTGAGGGCAAATGCACAGGCTTAATTGGATCGCAAAACACATAAGCCCTATTTCTCCAGTCACATCATACGGCCCATTTTGTCAACTCATGGTCCATATTCACTGACCTGGGCTTTGTGTTTCATCTACATTTATATCAGCTCCAGACACAACTGTTGTTGTTGTTGTTGTGATGTCACCTCGAAATTCAGCGACATCCATGTGTTCATGTTTACTGTCTGCAATAACAGCAGAACATGTGAAGGTCAAAAAGGTGGAATGAGTGTGATGCGAGTGTGTTGGATATTTCCACAAGCATCAAGTTTCATCATAATACAGGGCGACCCTGTTACTACACAGAAGTCCGGCGACATACATCCTTCCGTGTTGCTTATCCGAACCGTGCTATATCCGTTCTCGCCCAAGACGCATCATAATGTCAACAAAAAATACATGTACACTGACTGCGAATGAACGACGTCGCCAATGCCTATAATATTGAAGCGACCCAGCCAGCGAAGCATTGCTATACACGCTTGTGTATTGCGTATTCCTCGCTTCAAATTTATCACACATTTTGGACAACAAAACACGTCTGTCATTTTGTGCACACAACTTACCACGATCTCGAATGCATGCCTGAATGTTCACACTTGTCAATAGTTTATGATTGTCGTCTTCACACAGCAGGAAACTTGTTTAGTTCGTTATAATTCACAATAGTTTGTTGGCATTTCCTGTGTGTGTTGAATGCAGCCGCCATGTTTACTGGCTGTGCTTGTTTTGGCTCGTGTCTGATCGGAATATTCCGTCCATACAATCTAGCCAATCACTATGCGGGAGGTTGGACAAGTTCCGTAAGTCAATAATTGTTTTATTATATGATAATAGTCTGTATATAGCACTTACGACATTATGCTACTAGACAAAATTTGAAAAAGAATTTGAAAAAAAAAATGAAAAAATAAAATGGAAAAAAAAAGTTTAAAAATTAAAAATAATAATGCTTGCTACTGGAGCCCAGAATTTTTTTATAATAGTCCTATATTTATCTACATATATCTGCACAGGTCCACATAATGCCACAATATTTTCAACACAGTTTACGGAAATGTAATATACAAAAAAAAAAAAATAATAATGCTCGCTACTGGAGCCCAGAATTTTTGTTAATAGTCCTATATTTATCTACATATATCTGCACAGGTCCACATACTGCCACAATATTGTCAACACAGTTTACGGAAATGTAATAATGTACCTGTATAAATTACCTGTAATAAGTTAGTGGTCAGTTAAAAAATTGAAAAAGAATGTAAAAAAAAAATTAAATTTAAAAAAAATAAAAGAATAATGCTCCTACTGGAGCCCAGAATGTTTTTTAATAGTCCTATATTTATCTACATATCATATATACACAGGTCCACATATTGCCACAATATTTTCAACACAGTTTACGGAAATGTAATATAATCATTTACCTGTATAAATTACCTGTACGTGGTCAGTGGTCAGTTGCACATGCTAGCACATGCACAGGTGAATAGTCTGTATATAGCACTTACGACCTTAGGCTATTAGACAAAAATTGAAAAATAATTTAAAAAAGAAAAATGAAAAAATGAAGAAAAAAAAGTTTAAAAATAATAATGCTTGCTACTGAGCCCAGAATTTTTTTTTAATAGTCCTATATTTATCTACATATATCTGCACAGGTCCACATAATGCCACAATATTTTCAACACAGTTTACGAAAATGTAATATCCAATGAAGTAATTTACCTGTATAAATTACCTGTGGTCACCAGTGGTCAAGCACTGGACATTTGCACATGCTAGCCCATGCTAGCACATGGTTCTCCCAGTCTCTATTGTTCTCTCTACAGGCAAGGTGTACAGAGCACACAAGAAAAGGTGTACAGAGCAGACGAGAAAACAGGTCTTCATGCATTATTGTCCAGTTTGTAGAGTGCGCAAAACAAAAAAGGGAGATGACTAAAAAATTAGCTGTGCAAGAGTTGTCATTCTTGTGCAAGACACACCTTCGGTTCGTGGTCTAATTGAATGTGTTAAGTTTCATAAAACTATTCCAAAGGGTGGTCGAGTTATGGTCAATCAGTGTGCGAAACAAAAAAGGGAGATAACTCAAAAATTAGCTATGCAAGAGTTGTCATTCTTGTGCGCGACACACCTTCGGGTCGTGGTCTATGCATGTGTGAAGTTTCATGAAAATATTCCAAAGGGTGGTGGAGTTATGCTCCGGACACGAAATCAGTGCGAGAAACAAAAAAGGGAGAGAACTCAAAAATTAGCTATGCAAGAGTTGTCATTCTTGTGCGCGACACACCTTCGGGTCGTGGTCTATGCATGTGCAAAGTTTCATGAAAATATTCCAAAGGGTGTTCTCGAGTTATGCTCCGGACAAGAAGTGTCTGCGGCGGACGCGGCGCGCTGTCAAATCCATAGTATCCCCCGACGGAGTCCGGGGGATACAATTACTAAGCAGTTTATCAAAAGTATCTCAGAAAAACACACATTGAACATGCTGACCTATTTAATAACAGGTATATTCACCGTAATATTATTTTTTTTAGTTAATAAGCACAGGTTGAAGTAATGGACCGAGGTCTATAAATACATTAAATATACCTAAAAACTTCAATAAGTGAAAAAATATAAGCTCAACAAAATTCTTTACTCCCTCCTATACATACAGAATTTGTTTAGCTTATTTTTGTTCACTTATTGATGTTTTAGTTATATTTAATGTATTTATAGACCTTGGTCCGTTACTTCAACCTGTGATTTTGCATTGGGAGAGTTAGTTAACCCTTTCAACACAATGGCCGGCCCGCTTTCCCATTTACCTAAGGGTGAAAGGGATAAAGGTGAAAAGGTAACAGACAAACAGGGTATGTACATGTACTAGAACCTGTGAGTGGTGGTTTGTCCTGGGCGACATCACCAGCTCCAGTCGATGTTGTGCTCGCATCTTCATCTTCACTGACCTCCATGGCAACTTTCTTGGAATCTGAAACATAAGGTCGCAAACCATCACATAAGCCACGGATCATAATCTCTCTAAATTGTCCGACTTCTCCATAATTTGAGTTGAGGGAGAAGTTTTTCACTATATAAAACAGACATTTTGGGAAAAATGGTAGTATATTTTCTAAAGATTTTAGTGAAAACTTCTCCCTACTTTGAAGGGTTAGCTTGAACCCTGGTAAGCATGTGTAAAGTACAATTAAGAATATTCACAAGAAATCAACATTGAGTGCTTAATCCTTTTGAACCAGCAAACAGTGCAGATCCAGATGTGCCGGCTCGTAACGAGCCGTCTCATTAGGATCCGCACTTTTTAAAAGAAATTTTCATATATTTGAGAACAAAAAATACCCCCTTTTTATAAATGGACTAAATATTTGTGACGGTTGGATTGGCTGCAAAATTAACATATCACAATCCATTCCAGTTACTTAGGGGTGAACGGGTTAAGTCACCGGTAATTAATACAACCAAGCTATTATTCTGCGGCTCCACGTGTTGTCTTAAAATGTTCTGGCACCAAAACTGCTGCTGACAATCATGGCAGGCAGGAAGCTTCAGTTTTAACCCTCACTATGCGGTAGACAGAAATTGTCAATTGTTGTCTGCTGGTTTTCATTTTTGTCTTAATTCTGAACAAAAAAACAGTTTTGACAGCACATGAGAATCGTCTACAGCCAGTCTGTGAAATATCGTTGATGCAGTGTTATTAAAATGCATCATTAATGCCACACAATATATGACCAACCCAGTTGAATTCAAATAGGCAGTCGGCCAGATGGCCCATTGCTAGGGGTCCAGAAACGGCCGCTTTTATCTGCTGGTTACGGAGCGCTGTTTGTGGAGTGTGTAGTTTGCCATGTTGAATATCTGCAACCACCAACTATCACTCTAAATCCTTTTAGCCACTGATCTTGTTTTACTTATCAGACTTACTCCACTAAAACAACCGACGTGCACTTTTACCAGCAAGAGGAGCGAACGCAGGATAGATAGATCATTTCAGTAAAAAAGGCACAACATAGGTAGGGATGTTCCATTTCAGTCAACACGGTGCTACTAGTATCTATAAAAGACGGGAAAATATTATGCTATTTCTATTTCGATTTTATTATTTCAAGATCCTTAATTTCTTTGACTGTGAACGTCAACGCCCTGCAGATTATTGCTATATTTTAGTGCGTGAAACAGAAACGTTATTCCGCAAATTTTAACCGTTGAGTATAGCAGAGCTCCAGATAAGCTGCGTATTTTCGTAAATACCCAATTAAAATTGCCAAAAACCCAATTGAAATCCGAAGTAGTGAGTATCAAAAAGCAATGAGAACAATTGTGGTACCTTTATCATGCTGCAGAAAACAATAAACAGACCACCAATATAGCATATTTTTTCCATGAAAACACATCTTGGTATTTCATTAGAATTGTCTCCAATTTAGGAGACAATTCTAATGAAATGCCAAGATATGTTTTCATTTCCAAACAAACTATTCAATAATTGCTGTCTGTTGATGTGTAAACAGTAATATGATTTAATTTTACCCGATTAAAATTTTGAAATACCCATTTGCTTCAGAAATGATGGAGTAACAATACTCAATTACTAATTCCTTATCTGGAGCCCTGGTATAGTGACCTAGTGCCTATAAAGCGGGAAAAGCGGGAAGCGTGCAGCTAGCATCATATATGGCTAGCATGATGGACCGTCAAATTTCGCGGTAATCGGTCGCCGACAATGCCTATTTTATATTGTGGCAGGTCCATCAAATTTCACCCCATCAAATATATTGTTTGTACTTAATAATTTATTTTTTAAAATACAAAATTATTTCAAAACTAGTATGTTTTTGTTGTTGTTGCTTTTCAATTATTGTTTTTTGTTTTTCTGTTGATTGTTTTTTGTGTGGTGAAATTTTTCTTTAAAATTAAATGTTAAATTCCCAAAAGATACCATCACATTTTCGAATTTGGCGAACATTCGAGCGACCATTGACATATGATTGACTCAGTTTTCACACTTTTTCCAGCAGTTATTTGCTAGGCCTGCGGGATTTATTTGGAAATTGCAACGTAGATCTACCTCGAGATGCCATTTTGTTGTTGTTGTTTCTGTTGTTGTTGTTGTGTATGTCCATGAGTTCCAGCCGCTGACTTTTCGACTCGATTTGACAGTAACGGATAACACATTTTATCAGGTAGGCTTAATTAGGTTTATATTAGCCTAATACATACTGAGTGATAAGAAATCACCGCATCCTACATTGACTATAGTCTGTTTCACGAAAGCTGCCCAAAGTTTACGGCCATATAAACAATTCAAAAACAATATTGTTTTCGATAATATTAAATTAAAGGAACATTTAAGAATGAGCCTTCTTTTATTTCGTGAAATTTTGTCAAATATTGGTTTTATTACGAAAAATTGATTTCTCTATGGGAATTTAACATGGGGGGAAAAGAGGTAGAGGAGTTGTGGGAGGAGCAAAAAAAACGAAAATAATTGGAAATTGACTCCGAAATCTGGCTAGATAGCTTGGAAATGATCTAACTAAGAAAACAAAAGTTAAATTTTAAAAATCGGTCCAGTATTTAAGAAATTCTAAAAAAATTCCCCATGTTAAATCCCCATAGACATCTTCACTCTGTAAATAAAATCAATATTTGACCAAATTTCACGAAATAAAAATAAGGCGTATTTCATGAAATACGTTTACAAAATATACAATATTTCCGTAATTGTCGTTAAAAGTTGAGAGAAAAAAATCCGAGTACATACCCATAAGTGTTTACTGTTATACAATTGCACAAGAGATTTAATAAATATTTGCCAAAAAACAACAACAAAGAATGCATGATAGTGCACCAAGGTTTTAGAAAAATGCCGGGGGGGGGGGTGCTGGCCCCCAGGAATCCACACACCCATCTAGCGTACTCGATCGTTTTCCGAGCTCCATTATATTTGCGAACAGTAACTCTTGCAATCTACTCCCTGCTATGGACGGTATGGGGTAGACTGAAAGAGTTACTGTTCGCAACTAGCCCCATTGGATCACTCAGCTTTAGACAGGGTCTGGCGACATCCCTGACCGTGTTTTGAATGTGTTCCAACAATGTCATAGAAGCATCGCATGACTGCTCAGAGCCACTGAGCAACTACATATGAAGTGGTATAGTTTTGTACACACTTCTTTTTGAAGATGCTGCGATCTGTAGCCTATTTCATCAACATTGCAAAGTATGCTTATCTAGCAAAGTATGCTTTCAGGGAGAAATGTTCAATTTTAGGATAAATTTATTAATTTTTATTATACTGAATTTATTAAATTATCACAGCCATTTTGGCTGCGATAATGTAATAAATTCAGTATAATAAGTCTGCATACTTTTAATCATCAAATATATGCAGTCATTAGTTCTATATGAAATAATGCATTTCGGGAAAAAATAATGATTACTCCCTCAAAGTATACTTTGCTAGATAAGTATATTTTGCAATTTTAATGAAATCGGCTACATATTGCATATGAAACTAGTTAGTATTATGTGGCATATGCCAGTTTTTTGTCTTGTTTGCTCTTATGACGTATTGGTCCTTCGAATTGTTTATTATTCTATTTCACATGATGCAATTTCATCCGGTTTACGCTGGCCCAACTTCCTGTGAAGTTAGTTTCGTATTTACACAACGCATGGCCTACGTCAATGGCTAAATATTACGAGTTTGTGCAAATACAGTTGATTACGCGAGTAATTATACCAAACAACATAAATGGCAGAGTAGAGCACAACGTAACACTGACATGTCGATCAAACTACAGGTCAAACTGTAGGCCTTACCATTTTTTATTTGATGAAATTCTATCAAATATTGATGTTATTGCGAAAAGAAAAACTATCATATGGGAATGTAGCATGGGGTAAAAAAAGAGCTGGAGAGTGACGAGGATGGTTAACAAATTAACTATTTTGGAAAGTGACTCCAATACCTGGCTAGATACATGTGACTAAGAAATGATGCAGCTAAGAAAACAAAAGTTAAATTTTGAAAATTGATCCTCAAATTCCAATATTAATATTTTTTAAAATCGATTGTTAACCGCCATAGAAAAAAGGGGGGTGTTGGGGTGTAGGCGGGTGATGTGATTTAATGTGCTTAATGGCTAAAAGTAGGTATGCAGAAACACATGGAACAACTAGTATGTATTCATATACAACACCAACTTGTGTAGGTGATGTTCATGTTTATGTACATGTATTTACTTGTATGAACACAATGCGTTGTTTATTATAGTATGAGACACTCTAATCTCCGAACATCAGTACTTACCAATTCCTATCCTATATGCAAGGCACTGTCCGGCGGCTCATCAACCGGCTATATCAGCCCGAGCGGAGTATCGAACCATACACCTCCCCGTTGCGAGGCGGATGTCTAATGCACTAGGCCACGCCAACTATATAACGATATACACCTATACATACATGTAGCATATTGAACTCTCCCACAGGGTGTCCAGTTTAGAGAGGTTCCACTGCACGTCAAGTATATGAACACTACAATAAAAGTGATTTCTGCTTGGCTATCCTGACCAGTCATATGTTGTATATGAGGCACGCCATGGTATTTTGTACCTTCAGACATCTGCGTAATTTCATTTAATACGTTTACAAAATGTACAATATTTTCCGTAAAAGTTGACACAAATTTCAGAGTACATGCGGAATTAAATTCCGCATGTACTCTGAAAGTTTTGTTAACTTCTGAGTTTATTTATGCAAAATATGATAAATTTTGTAAACGTATTTCATGAAATTACGCAGATGCCTGAAGATACAAAATCCCATGGCGTGCCTCAATAGTATATATACTTTCCAGTGAAACCCATCAGCATGAAATACCCGTTGTTATTAATGCGCTGTTTAAAGCTGGACCACTGAAAACGCAGGCTCCTGGTAATGAAATGGAACCAATATATGGCTTTGACTGGAGAAATTGGGCGTATGGGTTTTACGACCAGTGTAGATCCAAAATCCGCATGTGCATCCTCACAGTCTGATCAGGATAATTATGCTCTGTACGCCATTGCATTAATGAAAAACCCGTCATGCGTTTAACAAGCACTACAGATCGTTATCATGCAAACGGAGTGTGCTATTTGATCGGGAGCTACACGGGTCCCAAATCTCATAAGCCGAATTTCTCCAGTCACAGCCATATTTAACCATTTGAACCCGAAATCCCGCTATAACGGTTTATGCAAAAAGTGCAGATCCAGATGAGCCGGCTCGTAACGAGCCGTCTCATCAGGATCTGCACTTTTTGAAAGTAATTTTAATATTTCTTAGAACAAAAACACCCCCTTTTCATAAATGGACGAATCTGAAAATCATTTTGTGACCATTGGATTGGTCGGAACATTAGCATATCACAGTCCATTCCAGTTCCTTAGGGTTGAAAGGGTTAATTTATCTAACTACCCGGGGGCTTCACGTCAAGTCGCCGTTCCCTCACAACGCCTACACCAAGTGCGGGGGAAACATTGGTACGTACACAAGAAGTGAAAGAGGGATCGTAGCGAGTTATATCCCGCTTAATTTATTTATAGAAATCCAGTCCAAGTTGTGTAGTTTAGGGCCTTATTGCTTGTAAAAAGGGCGAATATAGCATGATTTGTTATGAAAAGGACCAAGTATAGTGATTTCGATTAGTGTTGATCCAGTAGCCTATTTCATCAACATTGCAAAGTATACTTTACTAGAAAAGTATACTTTGAGGGAGTAATCATTTATTTTTCCTGAAATGCATTATTTCATATAGAACTAACAAATGCATGTATTTCATGATTAAAAGTATGCAGAATTATTATACTGAATTTATTACATTATCACAGCCATAATGGCTGTGATAATGTAATAAATTCAGTATAATAAAAATTAATAAATGTATCATAAAATTGAAAATTTCTCCCTCAAAGCATACTTTGCTACTAAAGTATACTTTGCAATGTTGATGAAATAGGCTACAGATCATCCTACATATCTGCGCAATCTGATCTGAGACTGCATTATTTGCCAGTTTAATATGTTCAGACATATTAATGTCAAACATATTAATGTTATTGCAATCAGTGTATACTACTCTGGGACTACTCTGTTCGCAAAGCTCATAAACGCTGAATTACAGCTTAGGACCGGATATCTATAAATATATTTGAAAAGGGAAATAACTATGTATGATCCATCATTAACTATAGCTGTGGACTTTCTGTTGAAAATTACCCGTCTGAACACGTGCTTTCAGGTGCGATGAAGCCGGTTTCCACAAGTCAACACACTCCATCCGCATCTTAACCCGTTTGTTTGTTTTACTGTCCAGAGTAGCCGAGATTGACCACAATTGAGCGATCACATTCCTTATCACGTTACCCAGCACAACTATCCGAATGTGATAAACGAAAGTTGTCGTCTGCCGCTGTTTTATATTGTGTTTTCTTTCTTAATTGAAACACGGTTCGACAAAACTTCAGCACACAAAGTGCGTGTAACACTAAAACGCTGTCAAACTAGGTTGTTGACGAGAACAACAATCAAAACAAAAATGAACATAAACAGCAGACGACACAATTGAATGCATCAATATACGGATTGACCCTTTCACCCCTAAGTAACTGGAATAGATTTTGATATGTTAATGTTGCAACCAACTTGATCTAATCGTCACAAACTGCGCAGACTACTCCATTTATGAAAAGAGGGTGTTTTTGTCCTAAAAAATATGAAAATTACTTGCAAAAAGTGCAGATCCTAATGAGACGGCTCGTCACGAGCCGGCTCATCTGGATCTGCACTGTTTGCAAACGCCGCTATGGATGGCTTTCGTGTTCAAAGGGTTAATGTGACCCGATGTATGGCAAATACGGGGTTCCTGATCTGACAGATAGTATAGAATAGCCTAATACTGAGGTTTATACCATATGTCAGACCTGATACGGACCTGAATTTATGAGTTAAAGCGGCATCCATATTGGCTAGGGATTTGACTAAATATATAATGGCGAAGTATAATATATAGACCCGAATCAGTCAACATATTAAGTTCCAGCCACATCGACAGCTAGATCCGTTTTGTCAACGAACCTCTTGCCAATACTCTACAGGCGTTATTTGTAGAGAAATCCACGGCGCGGCTAATTTACCGGCGCCAAATGTCGCACACTCCAAATTACAAATAGCCAGACATTTTTTCAATAAGACAACAATGCTGTTCTTGGCCAATAACTTTATCAAGATAATACAAACCAACTTGTAATTTTTAATAATGCTACATATGAAGTAAAACGATTGTTAGTGTCGGATGCATACGGAAAATACGGAATATAATACAATGCAGTCATATTAGGTTTTGAAGAATGTATCTAGTTGTTAACACTTACTACGCTGAATTAAATGTTGTCGTCTGCTGGAATGTTTTATTTTCAATATTTCTCGACAAAAACCTGGGTTTGACAGCACATGAGAATCGTCTCCAGTGGAGACGATTCTCATGTGCTGTCAAAACCATTTTTTTTGTTAAGAGTTAAAGCAAAAATGAAAAACAGCAGACGGTAATTTCCGTCAACAGCGCAGGAAGGGTTAAGTACCAGTTAAAGGTGCATGCACACTCAGTAGGCACAGAATGTTCTTTATAGGAATTAAATAAGTGTATAATTGTCTCACTGTTCCACCAGTTCTAAAAAATATGAGTTCCCGCTATACAGATATAATCATTTACTGTCTGTTTCACGAAAGCTGCCCAAATTTTACGGCTATATAAACAATTCAAAAACAAGATTTCTTTTGATAATATTAAATTAAAGGAAAAATTGAGAATGAGCCTTCTTTTTATTTCGTGAAATTTTGTCAAATATTGATTTTATTGCGAAAATAAATTTCCCCATGTTAAATCCCCATAGACATCTTCACGGAGTTAACATGGGGACATTTTTTTGAATTTTAGAAATACTGGACCGATTTTTAAAATTTAACTTGTTTTTTTAGTTAGATCATATCCAAGCTATCTAGCTAGGTTTCGGAGTCAATTTCGTTTTTTGACTCCTCCCACAACTTGTCCCCCATGTTAAATTCCCATAGAGAAATCAATTTTTCGTAATAAAATCAATATTTGTCCGAATTTCACGAAATAAAAAGAAGGCTCATTCTTAAATTTTCCTTTAATTTAATATTATCGAAAATAATATTGTTTTTGAATTATCTATATGGCCGTAAAATTTGGGCAGCTATCGTGAAACAGACAGTAGTAATATGTAGTGTACTTATAGTGACGCGCGGTGGTATCAGGCTATTTTCATATGCACATGAGGCATGATATTGTTTATTTATTTATAATAATTACATGCGTCACTTGAAATAATAATATTTTCTACAGATTATAAAGTATGATCATTGCACATCAAAAAATAAATACAGAGAATAAATAATAATATCCGTTAACATTTTAAGGAAACACACTACGCCCCTGATATCGGTGTGTACATTTACGTCTGATATACAATGTATAAAAATGCCAATCAATACGTGGGGTAATGGTGAATTAATGTTTATTTTGCCAGAAAATGTCTCAGATGATGTCGCTGATATAAAGAACATGTTGTGCCTACTGAGTGGGCATGTACCTTTAATTATACAATATCGGAGCAAATTATCACAGCACTCGATATTACTATAACATTATGTCGTTTGTTGAACGCGTTTCGTCTGGAAATTATGTTCAAATCGATAAGACGCATTTAGTTTTCAATTTTCAAGGAGTACTAAAACAGTTGTACAGTGGAATCTCTCTAAACCGGACACCCCTGGAGGCCCCCAGGTTGTCCGGTTTAGAGATGTTCCACTGAAAAACTGACAGATGACTACTTCAGGATACGCGTATGTGTTGTGTGATCATGAACAGACATTATCATCGGTGTTAAAGGGCAATGCACACTATCTAAATTCATCACAACTAACATTTCTCTGTGTTCGGTTTAGAGAGGTTCCATTGGACATCAAAATCTGGCTAATTGCTGGTTTCCAATACATGTACAGTGAAACCTCTCTAAACCGGACACCCTGGGATGTCCCCAGGGTGTCCGGCTTAGAGAGGTGTCACTGTAAATCAGACATTTGATCATTCTGAGCAATAGCTGTGTGCCTCGATCACGAACAGATATTACCTGAGATAAAGGACCAAGAAACTCATCAACAATACGAGCACAGATGTTTCTTGGTGTCCGGTTTATGGAGGTTCCACTGTACATTGAAATGTACATGTACGCCACGGAGATATAACAACAAAGGTGAGCATAAACCCTTAGAATGCGGGAAACGAAACTGGTCGTCTGCTGTGCCTTTTTCTATATAAAAACATGGTTTGGCAGAACTTTAGAATGATTCTAAAGTGCTTCAAAACTGTGTAATTGTTGATAAACAAAAGAAATCAATAACATTAACAGCAGACGACAAACTTTAGTTCGGCATTGTAAGGGTTAATTTGTTTCTTTGAAAATATACGGGCAACCAGATTCATTCTGCAGTTTGTGCTTATATTATAATAAAACCTAAACTGGGTTGCTCGACTATATCATATTCATGGCAATTTACACATAATTGTACCTACATTGTAAGTCTCAGTATGGGCCTCTGGAAATGCGTCTAAGAATTAATTAGTATTCCCTTTAGAAAACATGTAAATTAGTTTACAGTACCGCCTATGCTAATCTTCCTAATATTTGTCAAGCTTTTAATTTCAAAATACTTGAATAATATGCTTGAAAGCATGTTTGATTGCCTATTTCATAAAAATTGCAAGTACATGTATACTTATCTGGCTAAGTATACATTGAGGGAGTAATCATTTATTTTTCTCGAAATGCATTATTTCATATAGTACTAACGACATTATTATACTGAATTTATTACAGTATCACAGCCAGTTTGGCTGTGATACTGTAATGAATTCAGTATAATATAAATTAATAAATGTATCCTTAAATGAAACAGTTGCCGATTTCACCAACATTGCAAAGTATACTTTTCTAGCAAAGTATACTTTGAGGGAGCAATCATTTATTTTTCCTGAAATGCATTATTGCATATAGAACTAACGACTGCATATATTGGATGATTAAAAGTATGCAGAATTATTATTCTGAATTTATTACATTATCACAGCCAAACTGGCTGTGATAATGTAATAAATTCAGTATAATAAAAATTAATAAATTTATCCTGAAATTGAAAATTTCTCCCTCAAAATGTACTTAGCAAGATAAGTGTACTTTGAAATGTTGGTGAAATCGGCTACTGAGCTGCTTGATTGCGAGTTGAGATTGCCAATAGATGCTAGGAAACGTTGACATCTGGGCAAATTAACGCAGGCGTTGTGTAATAGTTCCGGATTTTTGTACGCGTTTACATAAATGTCTCATCTGGTATTTACAGACATCTGACCTCATACTGGAATATTTAGATTTTTTTTTTAAATTGATATCACGCTTTTATTACAGGTACATGCCCGTAGTCACAAACTGTTCTTTACAGGAATTAAATAAGTGTATAATTGTGTCACTATTCCATCAGTTCTAAACATTACGAGTGTCCGTTATACAGATATAATCATTTAGTAATATTTATTTGCATAAATTTAAAATTCAAATGCATAATAATGCCAATCAATACATGGGGTAATGGTGAATGAATGTTTATTTTGCCAGAACATGTATAAGATGATGTATCAGTAGCCTATTTCATCAACATTGCAAAGTATACTTTTCTAGCAAAGTATACTTTGAGGGAGAAATTTTCAATTTCAGGATAAATTTATTAATTTTTATTATACTGAATTTATTACATTATCACAGCCAGTTTGGCTGTGATAATGTAATACATTCAGTATAATAATTCTGCATACCTTTACTCATCAAATATATGCAGTCGTTAGTTCTATTTGCAATAATGCATTAGGAAAAATAAATGATTACTCCCTCAAAGTATACTTTGCTAGAAAAGTATACTTTGCAATGTTGGTGAAATCGGATACAGTGGTATAAAGAACATTGTGTGCCTACCGAGTGGGCATGTACCTTTAACCCTTTCAACCCGAAATCCCGCTATATCGGTTTATGCAAAAAGTGCAGAAGTGCAGATCTGCACTTTTTGAAAGTAATTTTAATATTTTTGAGAACAAAAACACCCCCTTTTCATAAATGGACGAATCTGAAAATCATTTTGTGACCATTGCATTGGTCGGAACATTAGCATATCACAGTCCATTCCAGTTCCTTAGGGTTGAAATGGTTAAATGTCAGGTCTAGGTGACATATACAATGGGACAGCTCTAAAACGAACACCCTGGGCGTCCCCAGGATATCCGGGTTAGAGAGGCTCCACTGTAATACATCTATTGCAGACAATAGAACATTCCACGACCGGTATCAGTGTTTTGTAATCGTCAACCGACAATGTCCTTTGAGGGAATTGAAACCGATCAAAACTGAACAAACCCGTGTTTTCTTGCTTTCGGATTTAATGATACGCGTATCCTGAAGTAGTCAATAGAGTAACTGGAATGGACTGTGATATGCTAATTTTCCCACCAATCCAATCGTCACAAAATTATTTTGATATTAGTCCATGCATGAAACGGTGGTGTTTTTGTTCTAAAACTATGATAATTACTTGCAAAAAGTGCAGATCCTGATGAGACGGCTCGTTACGAGCCGGCTCATCTGGATCTGCACTGTTTGAAAACCCCGCTATAGCGAACTTTCGTGTTTTGCAGTCGTCAACCGACAATATCCTTTGAGGTAATAGAAACTGAACAAACCCGTGTTTTCTTGCTATCGGATGTAGAGATTCTGTTGCGACAGGTACACTATCGCCTGCACTAATTTTGCCAATATTTGTCACGGTTTTTATTTCATTCAAAGTACTCGAATATTGTGCTTGGAATCGATCAACTTGATTGGTTGAGCCTGAGCTGTTGTTACACAGCTCAGGCTCAGCCAATCAAGCTGATCGATTGCGATTTGAGATTGCCAACATTATTAACGCAGGCGGTTGTGTAACAGCTATGGCGGTGTCTACGATGATGTCACCTACCAATACCACACCGCCGTACAACACTACAGCGACGCTGATCGGATGGGCAGTGCTACAACTGGCAGGGAACGCGACAGTCTGCCACAACGTCACCTCTAATAATGCATGGAATAACTCGACTGACGCTAGCTGCAACGGCACCTCATATACGGGAGATGCGTATAATACGAGTATATCACCAACCGCGGATGCGCCCAATGACGTAACATACTGGTATAACATTTGCAGGGTGCAGCTGTGTAAACATATCCCGAAAGAAACATTATCACAAGTTTGTTCCAAGCTGTATCCAGCTTTACTGAATGACATTGATGCCATTCTACCGCGGATTGAAACGGCGTCACGAGTGGTGCTTTCAATATGTTTCGCCATTATCGTAGTGATTTCTGTCGGCGGGAATATTTTAGTGATACTTACCTTCGTATTCAACAGACACATGCGATCGGTGACAAACGTTTTCATATTTTCCCTGGCTGTCAGCGATTTGGTAGCCACAGTAACACGGATTCCGTTAAACATGGATAACGTTCTATCGACGTATTGGTCGTTTGGAACTTTCGGCTGTAAGCTGCTGCCATGCATCACAACCTTCACCGTGACATGCAGCTCGCTGACGTTGTGTTGTATCGCATTCGATAGGTACTACGCCATTGTGCATCCACTGAAGCTAAAATTCGTGCAAACAGCTGAACGGGCGACAGTTTTACAAGTGATCGTTTGGTCAATTTCGGCGTCTTTAAGCATACCGCACGCGTTTCTGTACGAGATACATGACGTAGCCTTTTGCAAAGAGTTTGGTGAAGCCAAAGATGTATGTACGACGCCAAATGACAGAAACGGCGTCAGAAGAGCGTTCAGCATTTTGATTCTGTTTCTGTTTATAGCAACGTTCGTCTGTATTACGGGAATGTATTCAGTCGTCTGCTTCAAGCTATGGATTCAGCGCCCCATAGGCACGGGCGTGCAAAAAGCGAACGACGCAAGACTGGTGATTAAGCGTAAAGTTGTCAAGATGCTAATAACTGTCGTGCTGTTGTTCCTCGTCTGCTGGAGTCCCATCCTGTCGTTCAATGAGTATACAGACGAAAACCACGTGAAGATGTCTGCGGCGAGCCTGAACTGGAAGTCGTATCTAAATGTCATCTCGCTAAGTAGTTGCTGTTGGAACCCTATCGTCTACGCCTTCATGAACGAAAAGTTCCGTAAAGCCTTTAAGACGCTGCTGAGATGCCGAAAGAACTACGTTTTTCTCATTAACATCCGGGGTGTTCGCACTGACGCCATCAAAGTCTCTACGGAAAGCCGTAAAACAACTACCCAGTTGGAGCCGGGAATCATAGCGTCCGGAAGTACGTACAAGCAGACGTCAGAAACCAACGTGTAGGTTCTCCAACTCGTACGTACATGTATATGATAACATATGATATAGAGAAAGTCAAACATATACGCATATTTAGCCCTTTCAACCATAAGTAGCCTAGCTGGAATGGACTGTGATATGCTAATTTTCCGACCAATCCAATCGTCACAAAATTATTTTTATATTAGTCCAGGTATGAAACGGTAATGTTTTTGTTCTAAAAATATGATAATTACTTGCAAAAAGTGCAGATCCTGATGAGACGGCTCGTTACGAGCCGGCTCATCCGGACCTGCACTGTTTGCAAACCCCGCTATAGCGAACTTTCGTGTTCAAAGGGTTAACATGAACTATTACATGTACCAATCTGTATTATTCATTCATGATTTACATGACGTTTATCTACGTCATATAGCCTTCCATTTCAAGCACGTGTCCATGGTTTTCATATTCAATCGTATATTTACACCTTCCGTAAATTCATAATGGAGACGCCTATTCAACGTATTACGTTTATATCTCAGTACATTACATTTGCCCCACGTGATGTCGCACGACGTTGTTGATTCGTTAATGTTAACGCCGTAATTGGTTATGTACTTGTTTGAACCTCTCCGAAAATGTAAAATAAATATACATGTAAGTAATAAATCATGGACAGTTGGGTTTACTGTAGTACGAAAAACGTTTGGTATGTTTAAAGTTTACGAAAAACGTTTGGTATGTTTAAAGTTTGCGAGGAGAACATCGGACTTCAAACAGACCAAATGTTTTTCATCCTAGTCTAGTTGTAGTCTTATCGTTTTTCCAACCGTTAAGGACAAGTTCTATACCTGATCAATAGTTGATGCAAAGATAATTGCTTCGTAAATGTGATGGAATATATGTATGACACATATGTGAATACTGTATCGTTACTTTATCCAATACGCACATCGAGTGGCGAACTCGGCTATCGTTGTGTATTTAAGCCATCAGCCACGTTCACCTCTTCTGGCGTTTGACACAAAACGCAAAGTGTGAAGTAGACAATATGATATAATGTAGTTAATCACATGTAGAAAAGCCAGGACAACGAACGCCCATCAATTATATTACACCAAACAGTAAAATATGTCGGTTTTCTTGACAAGTAAGCAGTTACCTGAGTGCATTGTCCCTGGTGTCTATTCACATACTATGCGAGTAAGTATGGCTTTACCTATGGGTAACGTGTACACTAACAATAGGCTGTGCATCCGATGGAAATCATTTATTTTTAGATTGATGGGAGAAATGCTCAGATATCTCATCATTTGCATAGTTTGCTGGTATATTATTTATAGCTTGCCGTTGTCATATCTATCTGTGATGTAGTGCATCAATTTTATGTGATTTACTGTCACATTATTTGCTGTATGTGACAAACGCACGAAGTGATGAAACTGTACGATGGCTTGTAGATAGAAATATGGCGGAGGTGGCAACTCAAACTACCATATAGTATACAGTAAGAAGACAATATTCACATATGTTATATTCATATATTACATCACTCTTATGAAGCCATTAGCATTGAAGACAAGTGTATATATCTATGACCTAATTCTTTAACACCACTGTTGACAATACGAATATGCATATACATGCATCTCAAAATAATAATGGTGAACTTAATGACAAACAGTGTCGCTACTGATCCTATTTAATAGACATGCATGTTGACCATCAAAACCATTGGACACACTTCAATGGCAGCAAGTCACTGTTTCTCAAACATTGTTCAATGGTTAATTATCACGTTATCGGTCATTGCTAACGATTTGACAGAGACTGCGTCATACAAGCAAGAGCTAACTGATTAGAAATGGTTTCCATGTGGTGTTTATTTGTATAACACTGCAATTATGACAATCATATCTTGAAATGCCACTTTCAATGATTCATAACCGGTTAAGCCAGATTTTACTTTAAGTAAGAGACTCATATCCGTTCCCCAGAGTATCAGATTCTGTCTTCAAGGATAGCTGAAAAGAAAGTTTAAGCTTTTACAAGTACGTGTGGCATAGCGAAACAATGTTGTAATAACATGAATAACGGACATCGCTTGACAAAAATATAATTCGTATACATAGGAAATCTGAAACCGCATTGCAAGTCAACATTTGTGTTTATTTCGAGATTTTTAGGCTTCCTATTTCACTCGAGGAAAAAGGAAAGTAGACCAAAGGGATATGATTTTATAACATTTGATTCCATGATGATACTCGAAAGGACGAATATATTCATGGAAATTGTACTACAATAGGAATACATGTACATGTACGTGTACGCTTGGTCATATAATTACACCTAAATTTATACATGGTTCATCCAGAGCCATATACCGATGCTATAGTGTGTTCATTGAGTAACACTTGTGCTGTATATAGAAACAGACGGATTGGACAGTGTATATGTTAATGAGAACGTAACATCTGGCGCATCCAAGACAACAAACATGAATGTGACAGATGTATTTATGAATGTCTCGGGAACGGACGAGAATGTAACTGGTGTGACAGAAACCATGGGCAACAGCACGGACGCTCCAACATTTCATATACATGTATTCGAAATGCTCATCTGTGAAGGATCATTTTGTTCCGATCTCCGCCCGTCCAGCTACTGTGGCAAGAAATTTCCGACAATCCTGGCCAAAATCGTCGACTCCATGAAAGACCCGGATGGCGTTTCCACGGAAACCAGGATAATCCTCACGATTCTGTATAGCCTTATCACCGCCATGTCTTTGATCGGCAACTGCTTGGTGATCTTGACATTCGTCCTAGACAAACACATGCGCTCCGTTACGAATGTCTTCATTTTTTCCCTCGCCGCGGCCGACTTGATGGTGACAGTGGCGTGTGTGCCGTTTAATCTGGGAACCGTGTTTTCCGCCTACTGGATATTCGGACGATTCGCGTGTAAGCTTGTGCCGTTTTTCATGACGTTCTCAGTTGCGTGTAGCTCCTTGACGCTATGCGCCATCGCGCTAGACAGGTATATCGCCATCCTCCATCCACACAAGATGACGTTCCTGCGGCACACCAAGCCTTCAGGTATCTTCCTCGCAATTATCTGGATAGTGTCCGGACTTTGTAGCGCCCCTAATGCCGTTTTCTATGACCTCACAGTTGTGGAGCACAAATGTAAGCCGGCAGGCCATGAAGATAACTACATATGTCACTGGCCAGACAATCGATACAAGATACCGCTCGAACTCTGGGTGACCCTTATCTTTCTGTTCATCTTGCCGTTCGCTTTCATGGCGCTAACCTACGGACTAATCGGCTACCGACTGTGGATCCGGCGGCCGCTCGGTATACGCCGCAACTCGCACGACAACAATGCCATGAAAAAGAGTGTGATCAAAATGCTGGTGATTGTCATGCTGGCTTTCGTGATTAGTTGGTGCCCGATCATGGTGCTCAACTCGGTCGTGTTGACGGTGACCGACGTCAGTCTGTCCGTGACGACCGTCATGTACCTGAAGGTGTACTTCCAGTGTCTGAGTATGGTGAGTTGCTGCATCAATCCCATCATCTATTCCTTCATGAATAAGAACTTCCGCACCAAGTTCGCCAACTACCTCTGCTGCCGATCATCCAACCGTATATTCGCCGCCGTAATACACAGCACTTTGCGCGAAAAGCAAACCAGTACTCACGTGGTGGACCTTCCTGCCGCCATTATGCCCAGAAATGCATCTGCGTAACCGGAATCGTTTCAAAATACAATGTCTGTGTGCATGGCCAACATGGCAAACATGAACATAGATAAAATACATTAGTTGTGGACAGTAACTCTGCAAAACTCCCGTACTGTCTGTAGCGTATAGACACACCATGTGATTTTGTATCTTCGGACATCTGAGTAATTTCAGTGAAAATGTTTACAATATTTTTTCATAAATAAAGTCAAAACAAAATTGTCAGAGTACATGTGGTATTATATTCCGCATGTACTCTGAAGCTTGTGTCAACTGTTGACGCCATTGACGGAAAATATTGTAAATGTTGTAAACGTATTCCCAGAAATTACGCAGATGTCCGAAGGTAAAAAAATCACATGGTGTGTCTCATGCTACGGACGGTACGGGTGTTTTGCAGAGTTACTGCCAGGAACTATAAAGGCATTGGGTACATGTATGTGCGTAGAAAATGAAGATTTGATTTCATTTATTGGTGTTTAACAGCCTATAAATAGCTAAGATCATAAGATCATTTAAGGCGGGGCCAACGGGTTGGATCCCGCATTTAACCTGCTGCATTGGGGGGAAAAACTCCCAACACCAGAACGGAATATTTACATCGAGAAAAATATATATTTAGCCCTGAAATTAGAATAACCTGCATAGGCCTGGTGCCAGGTCCATACCACACCAAAGACAAGAAAGTGAAGAAAACAGATAATTAAACAATTGTATATTTGAATAGTTTTGAACATACATGTACCTATTAGCAACTTAAAACTCGGGACTTCGTGGACCAGTGTTTACAGTAGTGAGACATAAGCAACTAGTTCGTAGAATAGAAACTTTCTAAATGTAGTATACATGTAGTCTGTAGCCGATTTAACCAAAATTGCAAAGTATACTTACCTATCAAAGTATACTTTGAGGGAGTAATCAATTTCCCGAAATGCATTATTTCATATAGAACGAACAACTGCATATATTTGATGATTTTTACAATTATGCAGAATTATTATAATGACTTTATTACATTATCACAGCCAAAATGGCTGTGATAATGTAATAAATTCAGTATAATAAAAATTATCAAAAATCCTTAAATTGAAAATTTCTCCGTCTGTAGCAAGATAAGAATACTTTGCAATATTGGTGAAATCGGCTACTGGTCATTTCACAAAAAAAAAAAGATTTACGTTGTACACATTGTTGTTATAAATGGCGGGAATGTACCATGAATATGTATTCCCTCAGTTTTACAGTCTGTTATAATATCTATGTAAATAAAATACGAACTCACTCATTTGATTTACTGGTATTTAACGGCCTGTCAACAGCTATGGTCATTTTAACCCCGGTATCGGGGCCGTATCCGATATGTTACAAGTTGTGATGGGGGATAAATATATTCAACCCTGAAATTAGAATAACCTGACCTGGTGCCAGGTCCTCACCACACTCAGTCACTTAGTGCCAGACCCCAAAAGTAATAGGATTAATACTAGGATTAATTATAATCTTATTACGTATAACCGAATTCAACTCTCACGTACCAGAAAGCCAAACATGTACCTGGGGGTCAAACTAGGGATATCGGGATTCCGGTAAGGATGAATCCCATCGTTAAATGTACCCTTCGCATGCTCCCAACCAACCACCCTGGCACCCAACCGACTCACTGACGTTTGATCAATTAACCTGTTGCATTTGGTCGATATATATATACCATGGGCGGATTCAGGGGGGGGGGGGCGGACCCGGCGCGCGCCGCCCCCTAAAATTCGCCGAGTAAATATTTTTTACAAGTTAAAAGGCACGTTTCATGCCAAGTGCCATGTATTCCATGCATTTTTCGGTCGTTGTCTTATTGTTTCAAAATTTAAACGTTTTCAATCAAAAATCATGTCTAAACATACTGTGACAGTGTCAATATATTTGCTCCAAAATGCGCCAGAACGCAGGAAATGCGATGTAGATTTCAAAATAATTCCGGGGGGAAATGCCCCCGGACCCCCCTAGCGCTATCATGAGCTCCGCTCGGTCGACCATTTTGCAATACTTGACTATATTATTGAACGAGCTTAGCTCGTTCGATAATATAGTCAAGTATTGCAAAATATTTAACCCCCCCCCCCCACCCCACCCCTTAACCCAAAATCCTGGATCCGCGCCTGTATGCTTCATGTAATAGATCTATGGTATGTTCAGTCCATATAGGAACAAAAACAAATGATACATATTTGTTAATCTGAGACACTTCTACGACACGGTGCCCCTAAGTAACTGGAATGGATTTTGACTTAATTGTGTAACCATCACAAAATGATTTTCAGACTAGCCCATTTATGAAAAGGGGATACGTTTCGTTGTTAAAATATGAAAATTACTTTCAAAACGTGCAGATCCTGATGAGACGGCTCGAAACGAGCCGGTTCATCATGATCTGGACTGTTGCATAAACCGATATAGCGGGGTTTCGGGTTCAAAGGGTTGAGCACATCGGATGTTCAGTTTCCAGCAGTTTTACTGTAGAAGATTACAAAGTTCTCAATAGTTCCGTCCGTATCAATTTGATTTAATGGTGTTTAACGGCCTGTCAACAGCTAAGGTCATTTTAGGCCGGGTTAATGGGGTCGAAGCACGTATGTTACCCGTTGTGGTGGGGGGTAAATCCAAAAATCAGAACCGAATATTTACAGAAAAATATATATATTCAGCCCTGAAATTAGAACAACCTGACCTGATGTCAGGTCCTCACCACACAAGATTCACTTAGCCTCACTCACTAAAAGTAATAAGATTAGTACTAATCTTACTGCTTTTATAATGAACATAACCGGATTCAACTCGCAAGAAGCTAGAAAGCCAAAATGTGTACACTTCGCATGCTCCTAAGCAACCATCCAAAGTTCCGTCCGAAAGGGGAAATAATCCATTCGAAGAGGAAATTTAATCACAATCACGATGCGCCATTCATTTTAGACATCTACCTTTACAATGTGAGACATAGCGGTTACATCATAACATTTAGATAATTTAGATCCGAAACAAATAATACATACACTTTTCGTCACGTTTAATTTATTTTATTTATTTAATGCAATAAAGGTACTTAATGGTCTGTCAACCGCTAAGGTAATTAACCTGATATGTAGCCGATTTCATCAACATTGCAAAGTATACTTTCTAGCACAATATACTTTGAGGGAGTAATCATTGATTTTTCCGAAATGCATTATTTCATGCAGAACTAACGATTGCATATATTTGATGATTAAAACTATGCAGAAGTATTATACTGACTTTATTACATTATCACAGCCAAAATTGGCTGTGATAATGTAATAAATTCAGTATAATAAAAATTAATAAATTGATCCTAAAATTGAAAATTTCTCCCTCAAAGTATACTTTGCTAGGAAAGTATACTTTGCAATGTTGGTGAAATAGGCTACTGGTGCATTGTCCTCAACACACCAGTCACTTAGCCCCACTCCCAAACAGCGACATGAGTAGTACTCATCTTACTACTTTTATAGAGGGCTTAACCGGATTCAACCGTCAACACGAACGCCAAACTAGAAATGTGGCCTGTCGGCACACGAATGTCCCCGCTGGCAGCCAAAGAAAACGAGGCACATTTGAAAACACAGAGGGCCAGAGAAGCGTGGATTTGTCACAGCATTAAAGCAAACCATCAGAGCAATGCGGGACGATCGTGGATTCGTCACAAGGCAGTAGAGGATCATTAGAGCAATGCGTGTGTGCAATATGAAGCAGATCCGTGAAAGGGAACAGAAATTATAAGAGATTTACCCGGGCGTTAATATTTCGAATGCACCAAGTATGTGACCTTGACCCTGGGCTTAGCAGGGGCGGGACGAACGTGGATTTGTCACAGGTAGTAGAGGACCATTAGGGAAATGCGTGTGTGAAATATCAAGCAGATCCGTGCAAGGAAATATAAGGTACTAGAGAAAGTGATCAGGGGCTCACGTATACTCCCGGCCGCCGCCTGGAACAACACATATAACAAGAGTGCCGAAGGTCACAAATATACGCCCGTCGAGGCAAGGCCATTCAACAAGGGGAGATAACTCATCTTGACATAATAAACATGTAAACCTAATTTGGTTACGATCCGGGATGTAGAACTCGACTTATTGCGTGGACAAGAATACGGAGTCCGAACATTAAAAATGGCCGCCAAGGGGAAATAAGTCATCGGAAATTCAAAATCAATAGACTTCTTTGTCTTGCCGTGATACCGAATTTGGTTATGATTGGTCAAGTAGAACTTGAGTTATTGCGTGGACAAGGATACAGAGTGCGAACATTAAAAATGGCCGCCAAAATCAATAGGCTTCTTCGGCTTGCCGTGATAAACATGTATACCAAAATTTGGTTATAATCCGTCAAGTAGGACTCTAGTTATTGCGTGAACAAGCTGTGCCCGCCCGTACAAGAGGAATACATAATACGTCCCGTTTTTTCAAACGGGCGTATACAAACTTTAACGCAATATTTAAAAAACTTAAACTCACATTTCTAAGTAATTTGATATTGGACATGAAGGCCGCATGGGTGTGGTATGGGATGAAAATATGGATGATGATAAACAAGTATATGAAGTTTGAAGTCAATCCGGCTTACCGTTGCAGAGATAATTGGTACCCGAAAACTTTAACGCAAATCTTATGAACGCAACTTTCTAAGTAATTTGACCTTGATATTGGACATGAAGGCCGCAAGGGAGTGGTATTGAATGACAATATGGATGATGATAAGCAGGTATTTGAAGTTTGAAGTCAATCCGACTTACGGGTTACAGAGATAATGGGTATCCAAAAACTGTAACATGGACGGGCGGACGGACGAACGGACGGAAAAACAGACGGAAGGAATTACGAATAGTATATGCCCCTCGACATATTTCGTATGCCGGGGGTATAAGACATTTACCCGAGCGTTAAGGTTTCGAATGCACCAAGTATGTGTTTGTTTTTGTTTGTTTATTGGTGTTTAACGGCCTATCAACAGCTAAGGTCATGTAAGGCCGGGCAAAAGGGTTCAATCCCGTTTTAACCTGCTGCATTGGGGGGGGGGGGATCCCAAAATCAGAACGGAATATTTACATGGAGAAAAAATATATTCAGCCCTGAAATTAGAATAACCTGACCTGGTGCCAGGTCCATACCACACCCAGTCACTTGGCCCCTTCCCCTAAAATAAGATTACGAATAATCGTAATACTCACATAAGGGGTATAACCGGATTCAACTGTCACATACAACATGCGAAAGACGTATGTGAGGACCAAACCAGGTCTCCAGTCGGAATTCCGGTAAGGATGAACCCCGATCGTTAAATTACCCATGGCTTGCGCTCACTTGCCACCCACTCACCAAGTATGTGACCTTGACCCTGGGCTTATCAGGGGCGGGACGATCGTGGATGCGTCACAGGGCGGTAGAGGACCATTAGGGAAATGCGTGTGTGAAATATCAAGCAGATCCGTCCAAGGAAGCAGAAGACATTTACCCGCGCGTTGTTTCGAATGCACCCAATATGTAACCTTGCCCCTGTGCTTAGCGGGGGCGGGACAATATAATTACCGGAGCGTTTTGAATGTACCAAGTATGTGACATTAACCTTGGGTTTGGTGGGGTCCCGAAGATCGTGGATTTGTCACAGCATGATAGAGGACCATCAAAGAAATGCTGTGTGAAATATGAAGCAGCTACACGAATGCTCCCTGTGCCTCAATGAAAATGCATCTACTCTATCTAGTACGGTTTCAAACTGTTACGAGTTACAAGGTTGATGACGGACAGAGCAGAGGGGGGCATCTGCACAGTCTGATCATGATCTGCATTGTTCGCCATTCCATCAATGAAACACGCGTTCTGCTTTTAACAAGGAAGGAATATAGATTGTTATCAGGCTACAGAAGTGTGCTACAGAAGTGTGCACAGATCCCATAAGCTCCATTTCTCCAGTCACAGCCACATTTGCGAACATGGGAATTTTGTTCAATAGCATTGATAAGGTGAATAATAACAACACATACTGTGGAAAATATATTGTATTTACAATTCTGTAACAAGTTGATATCCTCAACAACATACAATGCAATCTCAACATGACACAACATTATGGAACGCCAAATCTACATAAACTTAAACAATTAATGCTAGCTCTAAATAATTAGAGCTAGCATTAAATATTTAGAGCTAGCTCCAAACTGGGACTAAAGATGAATGTATGGTTCCTGCTCAAAATTATTTAGAGATCTCTTCAAATGATTTGGAGCTAGCTCTAAATATTTAATGCTAACTTTATTTATTTAGAGATATCATTAATTATTTGAGTTTATGTAGATTTGGCGTTTCTGGAACGCCAAATCTACATAAAATCAAATAATTATTGCAGCTCTAAATAATTAGAACTACATGTAGCATTAACTATATAGAGATAGCATTAAATATTTAGAGCTAGCATTAATTATTTGAGTTTATGTAGATTTGGCGTTCCATACAGCATGGCTTACTGATTCACTATAACCATTCCCAAGGACAGGAATTTTCACATCACTCTCACTTTCAATTCAAGTCGTTTCTCTGGCTAAATGTACATGTCATGTACGGTGCGCAAACATGTTTTCCAGCAGGATACTAATTTACAGTTATCAGAAAATACCAGCATTTCTTTTTATTTTGCTTTGTTTCTTATTTGTTTATTTGTGTTTTGTTTGTTGGCCTATCAACAGCTAAGGTCATTTAAGGCCGGGTCAATGGGTTTAGTACTAAACCCGTATATTACCTTTACAAGTACATGTACATGTTCAAGTACATGTACAAATGGAGGGGGGGGGAGGGTCCCAAAATCAGAACTGAATATTTACAATAACAAAACTATATATTCAGCCCTGAAATCAGAATAATCCTGATCTGATGCCAGGTCCTCGCCACACCAGAATCACTTGGCCCCTCCCAAAAGCAGTAGGATCAGTAATAATCTTACTACTTTTATAATGGGCAACAACCCAATTCAACTCCCAGGTAACCAAAGAGCCAAAGAGAAAAATGTACCCGAGGGCCAAACCAGGCAAATCGTGATTCCTATAAGGAGGTACCCCTACTGTTAATATACGCCGTCGAGTTCGCCCGACCAACCACTCAGTCTGGTAAGGATGAAATCCATCATTAACTTCACCCTTCACATGCTACCAACCAACTGCCCGCTGTCAAACTGAAATGTATCACTTCTCTCATATGTGATCTGCCACATCAAAAGTGGCTTGTTAGAGTTTTCAAAAACGTAATGACACGCATCATTATCAAACAGGATCATGCACATGAAGATCTGCTAGGTATACTGGCAGACATCTGGGGGCCGTTTCACTAAACTTTGTACGACTAAAATGTTCGTACTGCAAAATTATGATACTCTGTAAATTTCACAATAACAATGTTTTCTTGGAAACAATTATTGGATTTACATTTATTGAGCATAGGCTGCATATGCAGCCTATGCTCATTAAATGTAAATCCATCAATTTAAATTTACAGACTATTCAAAATCTGCACTTTCAAACATTTTAGTCGTACAAAGTTTAGTGAAACGGCCCCCAGTTTACAGAATATACTAGTAAGCTGCATTATGTTACATGTAAGCAATTCAAGTGATTTTGAACTGCCATTAATAAATGATAGGTATTGGTGTCATTTACCTATCATTTATTAACGGCAGTAAAAATCACTTGTTAGAAACTGTATAGGTGTTGATTATGAACAGTGCAGACCCTGATCAGCTTGCAGTGACTACAATGTACTAGGATTACCAAACCGGACATCTACATGACATCAGACACTGGGATTTGATAATTTACCCTGTATTGGGACTCAATGTGAATGTTATTTTGAACAGACATGTTACATACATATTACCCAATGGTGGTGTGGCAAAAGTAAATCCATACACAAATAGAAAGTAGTAGATACAGTGCATACATCAGTAGCAAAACAAAATATACAATATGTATAACATAACCATGTATCTCCTACATCTGTACATAGATCTGCGATATATTTTAAATGTCACAATATAAAAAGCAAAACACAACGGAAACAATATATTTGTTTGTTTGTTTGTTTATTAGTGTTTAACGGCCTATCAACAGCTAAGGTCATGTAAGGCCGGGCAAACGGGTTCGATCCCATTTTAACCTGCTGCATTGGGGGGAAAATCCCAAAATCAGAACGGAATATTTACATCGAGAATAAATATATTCAGCCCTAAAATTAGAATAACCTGACCTGGTGCCAGGTCCATACCACACCCAGTCACTTGGCCCCTTCCCCTAAAATAGGATTACGAATATCGTAATACTCACATAAGGGATATAACCAGATTCAACTGTCACATACAAAATGCCAAAGACGTATGTGAGGGCCAAACCAGGTCTCCAGTCGGGATTCCGGTAAGGATAAACCCCGATCGTTAAATTACCCATCGCATGCTCCCACCTGCCACCCACGCTCATTAAATGTAAATCCATCAATTGAAATTTACAGACTAATAATTCCAGGACAAAAATATTTACACAATTCCCTAACATTTGATTGGTCCGTAGCAAGTCTCTGTCCAAAATGTATATCCCAGTAAACTCCCATGCCGAACTACTTTCCGTAACCGTCAGGCGCAGTTAAAATAATTCTTAAGAAAACGGAAAATAAACCCATTTTCTTGATGAATTTATTTCAAATGCTGGAATTATAAAGAATGAATGTACGGGGCACCAAGTGGGGGGTGGGGGGGGGGGGGGGCACCAAGTGGGACATGGCTCAATTTTGTCAACAAAATTCATTTTTGTGCCACAAAATTCAATTCTGTGTCACAAAATTCACTTTTGTGCCACAGAATTCAATTCTGTGTCACAAAATTCAATTCTGTGCCACAGAATTCAATTCTGTGTGTCACAAAAGAATTCAATTCTGTGTCACAAAATTCAATTCTGTGCCACAAAATTCAATTCTGTCAATTCTGCACACGCATGTAAGAAGGACTACCATTGGTCAGAAACTGCACTGGAGAAATGGGTCACGGTCGCCGATCTACACATTCAATGTCGATGATTTATTTCTCATTCTGCCGATGATTTCATTTCTCATTCTGCCATTTTGCTTCAACTATCTCCAAACAGTCAAACGTTGACAAACCCATTCGTATTTAAACTCATTTGCGTTATAATTGTACACATAATTCATGTACATGTAGATCTCCCGCGAGTACTGACGTCATTTAGTGTGTTATCGCAAGGTACATTTGCCCCAGTTAAATCAATAATACACGCGCTGTGGCCTGTGTTCTGACTGCTGTCTGTGTTTATAAACAGAATGTGTGTATTGGGCCATTTGAGGAAACCATTTGTAGTATTTGTGTAGATACCATGGATACATGTACTAAGATGGTGTATACTGTAATAATGCATGTAGACACATAGTTGCGAACACGTAACTTCGCAACTAGTAGACACAGATCCAATACCATTTGTTTCACAAGGTTAGATCTACTGTTAGAATACGACGTCATCTAATGTCATTTTCAAGCATAAAACGTTACCTGATAAATAGAATACCAGGCTAGTGTATTTTAATATCAAGTTTATCAGGCTCGGCTCGGAAACGGTAGGAATTCCTCAGCAAGCCTCGAAATTCCTACGCGTTTCCTAGCCTTGCCTGATAAACTTGATATCAAAATACACTAGCCTGGTATTCTCTATATATGGTCTAGCTATGTCCCGGCTACTTTATGTTTGACCCTGTTTACATAATTGAGGGAAAATTCTGAATATTTTTCTTATTTCTCCTTCAAAGTGTATATGCTTATATGGTGTGACCACTCATTTGTAATCATAATATAACCAAAATAACTGTCCATAAAGAAGTATAATATTGATATATTGGGTTATATTTTCGCATTGAAATATTTAAACCTGCAAGTGTACTCCACCATCTAGTAAAATGGACTAAGACCGATCTCAACCAATCAACGTAGAGATGACATAGACTATCCTACGCAAACTAATTATTGTGGACAAAAAATGAATTCTGTCCTACAAACTGAATTTTCTTCACAAAACTCAATTCTGTCTTACAAAATTGAATCCTTTATAACAAAAAATGAATTTGTATACGAAACGTATGCAGAATTGAATTTTGTGACACAGAATTGACAGAATTGAATTTTGTGACACAGAATTGAATTTTGTGATTTTTAGTGTTACAAAACTCAATTTTGTACACATAATTAACCTGTCCTGCATGGCGCCCCGTATGAATGACCTTTTTGTGGAATTTATCGGGGATATAAACTTGGAAAAGTCGCGGGAATACTGGACGAGGCCTTCCGGCCTTCGTCCAGTATTCCCGCGACTTTTCCAAGGTTATACCCCGATAAATTCCACAAAAAGGCCATTCATTTCTATATTCAAAATCTGCACTTACAAACATTTTAGTCGTACAAAGTTTAGTGAAACGGCCCCCAGTTTACAGAATATACTAGTAAGCTGCCATTAATAAATGATAGGTATTGGTGTCATTTACCTATCATTTATTAACGGCAGTAAAAATCACTTGTTAGAAACTGTATAGGTGTTGATTATGAACAGTGCAGACCCTGATCAGCTTGCAGTGACTACAATGTACTAGGATTACCAAACCGGACATCTACATGACATCAGACACTGGGATTTGATAATTTACCCTGTATTGGGACTCAATGTGAATGTTATTTTGAACAGACATGTTACATACATATTACCCAATGGTGGTGTGGCAAAAGTAAATCCATACACAAATAGAAAGTAGTAGATACAGTGCATACATCAGTAGCAAAACAAAATATACAATATGTATAACATAACCATGTATCTCCTACATCTGTACATAGATCTGCGATATATTTTAAATGTCACAATATAAAAAGCAAAACACAACGGAAACAATATATTTATCAACAGTCTGTTTCACGAAAGCTTCCCAAATTTTACAGCCATATAAACAATGCAAATACAACTATAAATGTGGCCTGTCGGCACACGAATGCCCCCCCGCTGGCAGCCAAAGAAAACGAGACACATTTGAAAACAAGGAAACAGAAATTATAATAAGCCATTTACCCGATCGTTAAGGTTTCGAACACACCAAGTCTGTGACCTTGACCCTGGGCTTAGCGGGGGCGGGACGAATGTGGATTTGTCACAGGGCGGTAGAGGAACATTGGAGCAATATGCGAGTGTGAAATGTGAAGCAGATCTGAGGAAGGAAACAGAAATTATAAGCCATTTACACAAGTTTTAAGGTTTCGAATACACCAAGTCTGTGACTTTGACCCGGGGCTTACCAGGGGCGGGACGAATGTGGATTTGTCACAGGGCGGTAGAGGACTATGGGAGCAATGCGACTGTGAAATATGAAGCAGATCCGAGGAAGGAAACAGAAAGTATAAGTCATTTACCCGAGCGTTAAGGTTTCGAACGCATCAAGTCTGTACCTTGACCCTGGGCTTAGCGGGGCAGGAGTCACATGTGGATTTGTCACAGGGCGGTAGAGGACCATCGTAGTAATGTGTGTGTGAAATGTGAAGCAGATCCGAACAAAGAAACAGAAATTATAAGCCATTTACCCGAGCGTTACGGTTTTGGGACGGACGTACGGACACCGGTAACACTATATGCCCCCCTCACCATTCGGTGGCGGGGACATAAAAATGTGGCCTGTGGCCTGTGAATGCCCCCGCTGGCAGCCAAAGAAAACAAGACACATTTGAAAACAAGGAAACATAAATTATAATAAGCCATTTACCCGAGCATTAAGGTTTCGAACGCACCAAGTCTGTGACCTTGACCCTGGGCTTAGCGGGAGTGGGACGAATGTGGATTTGTCACAGGGCGGTAGATGAACATTGGAGCAATGCGTGTGTGAAATGTGAAGCAGATCCGAGGAAGGAAACAGAAATTATAAGTCATTTACCCGAGCGTTAAAGTTTCGAACGCACCAAGTCTGTGACCATGACCCTGGGCTAAGCAAGGTTGGGACGAATGTGGATTTGTCACAGGGCAGTAGAGGACCATTGGAGCAATGCGAGTATGAAATGTGAAGCAGATCCGAGGAAGGAAACAGAAATTATAAGCCATTATCCTGGGCTTAGCAGGGGTGGGATGCATGTGGATACATGTGAAAAACAGTATATTACTCTATCCTATTCACATGCTGATAGCCTGTGATTCTAACATGATAACATTCGCCAAAATGTAAACATATCTTGCTATTAAAGTACACTTTGAGGGAGAAATTTTCAATTTAAAGGTACATACCCACTCAGTAGGCACAAACTGTTCTTTATATCAGAGACATCATCATTAATTCACCATTACCCCACATATTGATTGGTATTATTATATATTTTATATCAGACGTAAGTTTCCACACTGATATCAGGGGCGATAACCGTGTTTCCTTAAAATGTTAACAGACATTACTATTTATACTCTGTATTTATTTTTTGATGTGCAATTATCATACTTTCAGGTGACGCATCAGTATAAATCATTAAAAAATACCATGCCTCATTTGCATATGAAAATAGCCCGACACTAACGCGTGTCATTATCAGTAAAATGAACATTACTGTAATAGTCTGTTTCACGAAAGCTGCCCAAATTTTACGGCCATATAAACAATTCAAAAACAATATTTTTTTCGATAGTATTAAATTAAAGGAAAATTTAAGAATGAGCCTTCTTTTTATTTCGTGAAATTCGGTCAAATATTGGTTTTATTACGAAAAATTGATTTGTCTATGGGAATTTAACATGGGGGAAAAAGTGGTAAGGAAGTGTGGGAGGAGTCAAAATTTGGAAAAAATGTGGAAATTGACTCCGAAACCTGACTAGATAGCTTGGATATGATCTAAGAAAACAAAAGTTAAATTTTAAAAATCGGTCCAGTATTTCTAAAATTCAAAAAAATTTCCCCATGTTAAATCCCCATAGACATCTTCACCCACTCCGTGAAGATGTCTATGGGGATTTAACATGGAGAAATTTTGTTTTCGCAATAAAATCAATATTTGACCAAATTTCACTAAAATAAAAAAAAGGCTCATTCTTAAATTTTCCTTTAATTTAATATTATCGTAAAAAATATTGTTTTTGAATTGTCTATATAGCCGTAAAATTTGGGCAGCTTTCGTGAAACAGACAGTAAATGAATATACCTGTATAGCGCGCACTCGTAATCTTTACAACTGGTGGAATAGTGACACAATTATACTTATTTAATTCCTATAAAGAACATTTTTTGCCTACTGAATGGGCATGTACCTTTAAGGATAACTTTATTAATTGTTATTATACTGAATTTATTCATTTAATATGACAGCCATTTTGGCTGTGATAATGTAAACAAGAGGGCCATGATGGCCCTAATTCGCTCACCTGACTCCATGAACACCAGAGGAGAATGTGACATTGAGTTCATATGACATGTGTTTTAAATAAATTGTGCTATTTTTAGATGGCGGTCATCTTGGATTAAGCGATGACTCTCATTTTACCAAATCTGAAAATGCTTCACCCAAGGATCTTAACTTGCTATGAAGTTTGGCCAGCATCGGCCATGTGGTTCCTGAGAAAAAGACGTTCAAAATCTCGAATAAACAGACCTTTTGGCGGCCATCATGGATGACATAATCATCAGATCATCAAAGCAATCGCCTCATCGATACCTTCAATTTGATATATGACATGAGCATATTCGGTCAAATATTCGTCAAAATCCGGCTGGCAGTTCAGGAGAAGATTTTTTAAGAATTTGTGCTATTTTTACAAATCTGAAAAGGCTTCACCCATGGACCATAACTGTGAATTTTGGCCACCATGGGCCATGCGGTTCGTGTGAAGAAGAATTTTGTAATCTCTAATAAAAGAACGACCTTTTGACCTTTCAGCGGCCATCCAATTTCGACAATAAATGCACCAGAGTGATCGCCTCATTCATACCTTCGATTTGATATATAACATGACCATATTCGGTCAAAAATAAAATTTGACCTGAATTTCACCCCATGGGCCACACCCATTTTTGAACCCAGAGTCACCATTTTAACAACTTTGAAAGAGCATTGTACATCGATCATTCCTACCAAGTTTCGTCCAAATCCGGCCAGCGGTTCATGAGAAGAAGATTTCTTAAGAATTTAAGCTATTTTTAGACGGCGACAATATTGGATTAGCGATGACCTCTATTTTAACAAATCTGAATAGGCTTCACCCATGGACCATAACTTGGCTACCATGGGCCAAGCGGTTTATGTGAAGAAGAATTTTAAAATCTCTAATACAAGAACGACCTTTTGACATTTCGGCCGCCATCTTGGATGACATAACCAGATATATGACATGACCATATTCGGTCAAAAATAAAATTTGACCCCAATTTGACCCCACGGGCCACGCCCATTTTTGACCCCGCGGTCACCATTTTAACAACTTTGAAAGAGCATTGTACATCGATCATTCCTACCAAGTTTTGTCGAAATCCGTTTGTCGGTTCTTGAGAAGAAGATTTTTGAAGAATTTGTGCTATTTTTAGACTGCGGCTATCTTGGATAACGTAATGACGTCATTTTAACAATTTTGTAATCCCCCTACCTAAGGACCATGACCATGAAGTTTGGTGACTATAGGCCCAATGGTTACCGAGGAGAAGACGTTTGAAAATATTCACGGACGATGGACGGCGGACGACAGACACATTGCGGTAACAATAGCTCACATGAGCTTCACTCAGGTGAGCTAAAAAATCAGTATAATAATTCTGCATACTTTTAATCATCAAATATATGCCGTAGCTAGTTCTATATGAAACGATGCATTCGGGAAAAATAAATGATTACTTCCTCAAAGTATACTTAGGTAGATAAGTATGCTTAACAATTTTGGTGAAATCGGCTATGTAAAGAATCTGATTAAACTAAAAGCAGTAAGTCTAGAAACAAAAGTACAGAAAGACGTTTGTGTAAAAATATTACCACACAAAATGTTGTTTGCTTCAAGGAACGTTAATATTACATTCTTGACCATTCTGCTTATTCTAATATTTATAAGAAGATACACGTAGTTTACATATACTCGTACAAATAAACCATTTAATATATAAATTGCAATATAAATGGAAGGGCCGAGGACGCAATATTAGCATTACATGAATCAAATAAATTGAGTGCGTCTAAATGTACCAGATAAGGTACAATATACAGCATGTGTTTCACGCAGTAAGTAAAGAAGCAGGCTGAAGTATTTATTAGGTATCAAGCTTTGCTTTGGCCCAATACATATAGAATAGTAGGTTAGTGCCGTAAATGGGAAAAAATATCTGGCAAGGCTCAGGAAACGGGATGGGCGAGGCTCTGCCGAGCACATCCCGTTTCCGTGCCGCGCCAGATATTTTTTCCCATTCGCGGCACTAACCTACTATTCTATTTATCCCGTCAACACATACAAATGGCTGTAAAATGCAAAAATGGTATTGACTGGATATCAAAAATGTTTCACGGCACCGTGTTTCACGGCACATACGCACTGTGTTGACGGGATAAATACCGACTGACAACCCATTGTTGTATCCCACATCAAGTAGATACGGGTAAATAGAACATCATGCTAGTGTCTGTTGATATCAAGGGTAGCAGGCTCAGCTCGGAAATGGTAGGAATTCCTCGGCAAGCCTCGGAATTCCTACACATTTCCTGGCCTTGCCTAATAAACCAGGTGTTCTCTATGTATCATCTGGGGGACGTTTCACTAATCTTCATACGACTAAAATGTTTGCAAGTGCATATGATCAATAAATGTAAATCCAATAATTGTTTACAAGAAAACGTTGTTAATGTGAAATTTACAGACTATCATAATTTGCTCTTGCGAACATTTTAGTTCTACAAAGTTTAGTGAAACGGCCCCCTGGCATCAGGATGAAGCCATTTGAGCAATTATCAATGAGTGCAGATCTCCACCCATACATGTACATATAAAATCCAATATACATGTAACAGTTCTGCATACATGTGTTTTGTAGAAGTAAATTACATTTCGTACAACCATTGAGAAAGTTCAGATCTATTACATATAATAGTAAAATGACATAAACTATATTGTGCAAAACATGTAAAATAATTATTAATATACGCTGTTTAATCATAATTACAAACATACGTAACAAATATCACGACTATACAGTGAAACCTCTCTAGACCGGACAACAAGAAAACGCATGTGATCTTATTTTTTATGAGTTTCTTGGTCATTTATCTCAGGTGATAATGTCTGTTCATGATCGCATACCACTAGGACTCGGAATGATCAAATACCTGATTTACAGTGAAACCTCTCTAAGCCGGACACCCTGGGGACCTCCCACTGTACTGGGGACCTCCCACACTGTACTGGGGACCTCCCACACTGTACTGGGGACCTCCCACTGTACTGGGGACCTCCCACACTGTACTGGGGACCTCCTACACTGTACTGGGGACCTCCCACACTGTACTGGAGACCTCCCACACTGTACTGGGGACCTCTCACACTGTACTGGGGACCTCCCACACTGTACTGGGGACCTCCCACACTGTACTGGGGACCCCACACTGTACTGGGGACCTCCCACACTGTACTGGGGACCTCCCACACTGCAATGGGGACCTCCCACACTGTAATGGGGACCTCCCAGGGTGTCCGGTTTAGAGAGGTTTCACTGTATAAGCATTCACATATTTTTTATTGCATATATGATACTATGTGATGGCATGTACAGCATGGTCAGTGTGCAACTGCATCATACACATGGACAATAACTGAAGGGGTCGGTGGAAGAAAGGGGCTAACATGAGGGAGTTAGCCCCTTTCTCCACCCACCCTCATTATAGGAATGAATGGCTTTTTTGTGGAATTTATCGGGGTATAAACTTGGAAAAGTCGCGGGAATACTGGACGAAGGCCGGAAGGCCTCGTCCAGTATTCCCGCGACTTTTCCAAGTTTAAATTCCACAAAAAGGCCATTCATTCCTTACAATTCCAGCATTTGAAATAAATTCATCAAGAAAATGTGTTTATTTTCCGTTTTCTTAAGAATTATTTTAATTCCGTTTTCTTAAGAATTATTTTAACTGCGCCTGACGGTCACGGAAAGTAGTTTGGCATGGGAGTTTACTGGGATATAAATTTTGGACAGACACTTGCTACGGACCAATCAAATGTTAGGGAATTGTGTAAATATTTTTGTGCTGGAATTATTTATAAGAAATTTAACAGAATTAAGGTTTTGAATACATCAAGTGCAATGTATATGACTTTCTGGGTTGAGCATATACAAGGTGTATGCTCATGTGGTTACAACAACAACAACAAGTACTGAAACTTCCAGAAGCCCTCCGATTTAAAGTACATATTCTTTTATTTTATCCTCATTATGTAACGGATGTTGATGAAATTAAGCTGTTAAGCTGTGATAATGTAAAAAAAATGTGGTGTTAAGCTGCATTTGGTGGTCTCGGTACTTTGGCCCAAACTTCTGTCGTTTTTGTGAAGAATTGTAGTAGACACGGAAATAGATTCTTCGCAAAAAACGACATAAGTATGTACCGAACTCCCCGGACCACCAAATGCAGGTAATGAACAAGCGTTTGCTGCGCCTTATTTCATCAAAATCCGTTGCCTATTAAGAAAAATATCAAATAATAAATACTGGAGTGGGTGTGCTTTCAACACTTTGAGCCATTGTTGTTGTAACCACGTGATCATGCACCTTCACATAATAGGTATGCGAGTCCAGCACACAATCAAGTCCTAGTGTGCTAGCAAGTCTGAGCTACAGCAGAATCATTATAAACCGGCCATCACTCCCAGGGTGTGTGGTTTAGAGGTCCCACTGAATAACAATGTGAATGAATAATCTCTCCATCAAGTTCATAGAAGAATGTACAAGGAATGCAACAAGAATAAATACATTTGTGGAATGTTACGAAGTGAGTATATTGCAAACATGTATATTATGCACTCAGACACACAACGTGCCACAAGCAATCAATGGTAAAATGTGGCTGTGACTGGAGAAATGGGGCTTATGGGTTTTGCGACCAGTGTAGATCCAGATCAGACTGTGCATCTGCACAGTCTGATCAGGATCTGCACTGGTCGCCATTCCATCAATGAAACACCCATCAAGCTGCTAATAAGAAATATAGATTGGTATCACACAACAGGACTGTACTATTTGATTAGCAGCTACATTGGTCACAAATCCCATAAGCCCCATTTTCCCATCAGCTCCATTTGTTACTGGAGAAATGGGGCTTGTAAGTATTGCGACTTGTGTTGATCCAGATGAGCATGTGTACCCGCAGTCTGATCAGAATCTGCACAGTTCGCCAGTCTATCAATGTAACATGTGTAATGCTTCTAACAAGCAATAAAGATTGCTATCTGGCTACAGGAGTGTGTTATTTGATCTGGAGCTACACCTGTAGCCTATTTCACCAACATTGCAAAGCATACTTATCTAGCAAAGTATACATTGAGGGAGAAATTGTCAATTTAAAGATAAATTTATTAATTTTTATCACGATACTGAATTCATTACATTATCACAGCTGTCATACCGTAATGTAATAAATTCAGTATAATAATTCTGCATACTTTTAATCATCAAATATATGCAGTCGTTAGTTCTATTTGACATAATGCATTTCGGAAAAAATAAATGATTACTCCCTGAAAGTATACTTTGCTAGAGAAGTATACTTTGCAATTTTGATGAAATCGGCTACAGTCGCAAACTCTGAATTGAATCCCATAAGCCCCGGTTTTTTTCCAGTCACAGCTACATGTGCCCTTAATTCGTCTAACTACTGAGATTCTAACTTGATTGGAAGAGTATGCAAGCTGAATATATGTGAGTTTCATACACGGGTGAATAAAACATGCTACAATTTGGCATACTGTCTTAAAATCAGACCAATTTGCAGAGATATAAGAGGTACAAAACTTCTATACCCCAGTAACTGTAAACGGTTAGCAAAATGTCACAGGTGGAAGACACGGAGCTGCGACTAAAAAAAATACCAATACCCCACCCACCTGGCGTCGTACTGTACGCTACGTTTCTTAGAATTACCCCACCCACCTGGCGTCGTACTGTACGCTACGTTTCTTAGAAACGTAGTGCACAGTACGACACTAGGTGGGTGGGGCAATAGGATTTTATCAATGGGCATGGCACAGATCCGAGTCATGCACTTCTGCAACATACCGACAATTCTTACATGATTAATTGTATACTTCTATATTTATCTTGTATCTAAGTATCTAAGTTTAACGTTGCCGGATCATCAATTCCTGTTGTTTTGTTCTCATCGCTGTTACTGGCGCCACCTGTTGCCTGGTTACCATTGCCATGGATACTACTGTAGGAATGATTATCATGGTCCTCGTGTAGTGTTGTGTAGTTGTATTGGTTGTCTTCCTCAGTGTCACCTGGCAAGCCGGTTACCTAGGAAACAATTCAATAGAGAATACAGCAAAAATATATAGTTTACAGGTATTTTTTTACAGTTTTTAGTAATTTATGTATCATGACAAACATAATATAGTCATTATTACAATGTAGAAAAGTGAATAGGTTTAATGTGCCAGCAACAGCTAAGGTCATGTAGTTATGGGAAGAAAATAGTGAAATATGTTTTTCTAGCTTAGTGTTAGGATTAAACTCATGACCTCCGGTACTGAAGTAAGTCCAATGCTGTACCCGCTAGGCTACAGTCCATCACTTGTAAAACTAAGAATACACTGTTAAAAGTACCTGAATTACTTCACGTCCATTGAAATTACATTAATTATCTGACAAGGTAAATCATGTGGGTGGCAGCAATTTAAATTTCGCAAAAAATAGCTGATTCTACGTCAACACAGGATCTTTGAGAAATTGAATTGTTTCGCGAATTTCTATAAACTGCAAAAATGATCATGTTGATCTGGGTAATTTCTGGTCTAAACACAAGTTTTGTTTGTGGTCATGTATTTCACACCGGTATGTGTTTCACACCATTGGCCGATCGTAGTGTGCATGTATGGTGGATGCAGATCTAACAGTACTGAAGATAAAAGGTTGCCCAAAAATATTAACCAAATAAATTAACTACCAAGTAAATTAGGAGCAAAAGTAGGTCAAGGCATTTGATGGTAATGTGTAGCGTACTACTGGCTGATCATAGCATGTCCAGTGGAACTTCTCTAAACCGGACACCTGTGGTCTTATTTTTGATGAGTTTCTTGGTCATTTATCTCGGGTGATAATGTCTGTTTGTGATCGCATAGCACACAACTATGGCTCAGAATGATCAAATGTCTGATTTAAAGTGAAACCTCTCTAAGCCTCTCTATTTTATTATACTGAATTTATTACATTATCACAGCCAAACTATTATACTGAATTTATTACATTAGCACAGCCATTTTGGCTGTGATAATGTAATAAATTCAGTATAATACTTCTGCATAGTTTTAATCATCAAATATATGCAGTGGTTAGTTCTATATGACATAATGCATGTCGGAAACAATAAATGATTACTCCCTCAAAGTATATTTTGCTAGAAAATTATATTTTGCAATGTTGATGAAATAAGCTACAGGATGAGATGCAGACAGCAGACTACTAGAAGGAGTGATGGACAATGGTATATACAATGCTATATTTCGTTGTTTTTTTTTCAACTAGTGTATAAATCAAAATGACCAAAAAGTGAAAGTGAATGGGTTTAACATCCCAGCAACAGCTAACTTAAAGGTCATGTAGACACAGGACCTATGTTTAAAAGTCTCATCGGAAAGACCAGGGGGCCCGTTTCACTAAACTTTGTACGACTAAAATGTTCACAAGTGCAAATTTATGATCGTCTGGAAATTTAAATTGATGTATTTACATTTATTGAGCATAGGCTGCATATGCAGCCTATGCTCAATAAATTTAAATCGAATAATTGTTTACAAAAAAACATTGTTAATGTGAAATTTACAGACTATCGTAATTTTGCAGTTACGAATATTTCAGTCGTACAAAGTTTAGTGAAACGGCCACCAGTGGGCCGGGGATGGAAATACTATGAAAGGATTTGTTCATGCCTAGGGCAGGGATTGAACCCACCTCGGTGTTGAAGGCCTATGCTCTAACCCTCTAAGGCCACAACCTATCCCTAACACTGCCAGCACTTTAGAATCATTTCCGACATGCTCTGACAGCACTTTAGAATCATTTGGACTTGGTTCTAATGTGTTGTTAAACCATGTTTTTATTGAGAAAAAAGACTAGATATAAAGCAACAGCGGACGACAATTGTTGTGTCTGGGTATGGAAGGTGTTCGAGCCAATTCCCACCCTTAAATATAAGCCGAATCGACAATTGTTGTGTTTAGCAGTCTAAGGGTTAAACTGACCAGGGCCAACCTACCTTAGAGCTATCTGCATACTATGGATTTTCAAATGCAACAGGCCGGTTGAATGGAACTTTTGAACCCCGCTTCCGTCTGTAAGTGAATATAAATTGATTTAACAGAATATTATAGGTTTATCACATGCAACCCTTGTTATGACGTGCTGTAACCCATTTCATAAATGTGATTTGACACACGTGCAATAACACTTGGAGCGAATTTAAGGCCATAGTAATTTCTCTCTCTGTGAAGCGTCCGCATGCGGGTAGGTTTTAAAAGTGTCTTCTGTGAAAACACATCCTCAATGTGTATGCTATTTTACACTATGAAAACTGATTTCAGGATTTGGCCAAGTAATAAATACGTTCATAAATGTCCACTTAATATTTTCTTCTTTTTTCTAAACTTTGTTGGCAGAAATTTAAATTTATGCTAAAAACTTTTTTAACATAAATTGACCTTTGTTTTTTTCAAGGCCTTATTTGTTTTTACTGGATATGTAGGTAGGTTTTAGTCAAATGGGTGGACACTTAACATAGAGAAAAGATATGGTATGGCCTAACGCTATGCCAAACAAACAAAATGAAAACATTCCAAATGACATCCCTAATGGTGCGACAATGCAATTTATTTTGACGTTGACATGATCGTGTTTTAAATGTCATTAGGAGCGTCCCTGTCAGGGACGCTCCTAATGACGTTTAAGACACGATGAACAGGGACTCCCTGACTAAGTAAAATTGCTGCAAGTGTTAGCTAATGCTCCAATATACCATAGTAATATGAACTGCTTACAAAGAGCATGAACTGATAACATCACAGATTTATAGCATGTTACATGTTTATTGCTAGTACTAAAACTATTTTTCTCTGTGGAGATTTTCATCTACATGGCGAAAATAGTCAATGGCGTCTTCGCACTGAAACATATCGGATATCTCCAAGTATTCTATTATTTGGAGTGTGAGGTCATGTGACAAACAGAATCTCAAAATTTGATATGAAATTTATGAAAATCTTCAGCAAGCTGTGCGTGACTTAATTATTTCATACATCTCATATCATATGGAAACAAGTTAGATCCTCTATGTATTATCCTATTCAACCCTACAGGTCAAAAAGCAAACTTTTGAGACACGCCATGCAATTTTGTACCTAAGAACATGTGCGATTTTTCATGAAATATATTTACAGAAAATGTGATATTTTCTATAAATGACGTCGAAAGATGAGGAAATTTTCATAGCAAATGCGGAATCGAGATATCGCACATGTTCTTAGGTACCAAATCGCATGGCGTGTATCATTTATATACACCGTAGATGCCAAGGAGCCAGACATAACAAGACACGTCATGAGCATCTACAGTGCTTGTCTGTGTTTCAGATATTTCTAAAAATGTCATTTATCTGATTAAGGACCCGTTCTATACCTGATCATCGTTTGATTCAAAGATAATTGCTTCGTAAATGTGATAAAATATATGTTTTACATATATGTGAATACAGCCTCGTTACTGTATCCTATACGGCACATGGAGTGGCCAAATCGGCCACCTTTGTCTGTTCCAGCCATCAGCCAGTTTCACCTGTTCTGCCGTTTGACAAAGAACTCAAAATATAACAGACTCATATCAATTATATTACACCAAACTGTAAAATATGTCAGTTTTCTGGACAGGTTTTGCCTGTGTTTTTAACAACATGAACCGCCATTATAAATAACCTCATACACAGAAAATCGTACAGTGTATCACTTTTACCTGGCAAACCACACAACACATACCATAATAGCCACTACCATGACTACTGTACTCTGTTATTAGCTATCAAATCCAGTGACATGTAAATAGTTACACAAGTATATTGTCTCTGGTGTCTACTCATCTACTATGCGAGTAAATATGGCTTTACCTATGGGTAACGTGTACACTAAAATAGGCTGTGCATCAGATTGAAAAGTTTACATATCAAAATTTAATTTCAGATTGATGGGAGAAATGCTCAGATATCTCGTCTTTTGTATAGTTTTCTGGCGTAATATTTATAGCTCGCCATGGTCATATCTGTCTATTATGTATTGTACCAAATGTTATTTGGTTTACTGTCATATTATTTGCGGTATGTGTCCAACGCACAAAGTGGTGAAACTGTATGATGGCTTGTACATACAAAGATTGCGGAGATGGCAACACAATGCTCCATAAGGTATACAGTAACAAGACAATACTCACATATGTTTTATTCATATATCACATCACTCTTATGAAGCAATTATCATTGAAGTCAAGTGTATCTATCTATGACCTATTACCTTAATGGAATAATCTAGAAATGAGCATTGAAAAGTGAAAGTGAATGGGTTTAACGTCCCAGCAACAGCTAAGATCATAAAGAGACGGAGCCACAGTTGAAAGTCTCATCCGACAGACCAGTGGGATGGAAATACTATGAAAGTATTTTTCAATGCCCAAGGTGAGGTTTGAACCCATAACGTCCGGATTGGAAGTCAGGCGTTCTAACCCCTAGGTCACAACCCATCCTTAAATGAGCATGGAACTATCCATGTCAAATATTTAGGGATGAAAGGGTTAAATACATGTATTTAATACACGAGTGTTATCAGCATCAATATAAAGAAATTTAGCATATAAAATAAAGAATAAAGGCAGCAGTTTTGCAACTACAGCTTTAACTTATCCTTTGAATAAATGTTCATGAAATGTGTTAAAAACTTCATGGATACACGAACAGTAATGAGATTGTTTTCACCTTTTTCTCACCTATTCAGTCATAGATCCCAATCCTACGGAGCCCCGCAGGGGACGTAGAAATATTTTTGTCATTAATTTGTTCCCACAAAATAACAATTTGTTTCCTCAATTTAACAATTCGTTCCCACGAATTAACAATTCATTCCCATGAATTAACAATTTGTTCCCTCAATTTAACAATTCATTCCCACGAAATAACAATTTGTTCCCAAGGGAACGAATTGTTAACTCGTGGTAACAGATTGTTATATCGTGGGAACAAATTGTTAATTCAAGGGAACGAATTGTTAAATTGAGGAAACGAATTGTCATTTCATGGGAACGAATTGTTAATTCGAGGGAACAAGTTGTTATATCGTGGCAACGAATTGTTAATTCGAGGGAACAAATTAATAAATTGAGGGAACAAATTGTTATTTCGTGGGAACGAATTAATAAAAAAAATCCATTTCCCCTGCGAGCCTCTGTACAATCCATTATATCACCTGTGACCCAACCTACACAAACCTTACCTGTATATAAACAGAGCAAATATTCCGATCGCCACCAGGACAACTATCCCCAATACAAGGCCGACCGCCAAGCCAACGCCGTTCTTGTCTCGCCCTGTGTACTGAGCTGGGGGAATTGGTGTGCTTCTCGCGGCTAATGGAAGAGATCATTGATTGATTGATTAATTGATATTGTGTGTACGTCCATTCAACAGCAAGGTCATATGAGACAAGCCATGTGATTTTGTGCCTAAGCAGATTTTCATGGATAATATTTACCGGTACAGTAACTGCGATATTTTCTGTAAATGACATCAAAATATTAGAATTCTGCATTTGCTATGAACATTTTGCCAACTTTCAATGCCATTTGCAGAAAATATCATAAATTTTGTAAATATTTTTCATGAGATATTCCAATTCTTCTTAAATACAAATTGACATGGCATGTCTCATACCGGTATACAGATATAATTCCAGCACAAAAATATTTACACAATTCCCTAACATTTGATTGGCCAGTAGCAAGTCTCTATCCAAAATTTATATCCCAGTGAACTCCCACGCCGAACTACTTTCTACAGGTGCGCTGTCAGTGCTGTCAGTGTAAACAAATGGCTGCCGTCTGTCAAAATAAACACATTTTCTTGATGAATTTATTTCAAATGCTGGAATTATAAGGAATGAATGGCCTTTTTGTGGAATTTATCGGAGATATAAACTTGAAAAAGTCGCGGGAATACTGGACGACTAAACTCCCACGCCGAACTACTTTCCGTAACCGTGAGGCGCAGTTAAAATAATTCTTAAGAAAACAGAAAATAAACACATTTTCTTGATGAATTTATTTCAAATGCTGGAAACGCTGGAATTATAAGGAATGAATGGCATTTTTGTTGAATTTATCGGGGATATAAACTTGGAAAAGTCGCGGGAATACTGGACGAGGCCTTCCGGCCTTCGTCCAGTATTCCCGCGACTTTTCCAAGTTTATACCCCGATAAATTCCACAAAAAGGCCGTTCATTCCTATAACATTTCACTAAAAAGAAAATTTCTGAAAAGAGGAAAATTCACACCCATGGATGCAAGTACATGTACATGTAATCATTTGCAGAAGCATATTTGTGACTGCATGAGGTGCTAGACTGGTATCCAAATGTGATTAGACAGGTTTATATGTGTCTGTAACTGGAGAAATGGGGCTTATGGATTGTGTGACCAGTGTAGATCCAGTTACAAGGGGTTTAGGACTGGTGAACCTAAAATACATCGTAACTCTGCAAGGTAAACACTGCATCAATACAACACGAGAAAACACCAAAACCCAGAGTGGTGCATTCGTGATACATGTCAGGCCAGATATTTAGGTATAAAAAGTGTTAACCCTTTTGACACAACAGACCTCTATCAACGATTGCAAAAAGTGTAGATCCAGATGAAGCTCGTAACTAGCCGCCTCATCAGGATCTGCACCATTTGTGAATATTTTTTTCAATTTTACAAAATGACCCTCTTTTCTGTATAATGAATGCCTGAAACTTAGCATATCAGTCACTTAAGCATGAAAGTGTTAAGTGTTATAAACAAAGCATAAAATAAATTGAACTGGTTTAGCAACTGGGTTAGTGTATGGAACCGAATTGACCTGAGTATGAAACATGGTACATACATGTATGTAATATAATTAGTTTATACAACATGGAAATCACATATAAATCCCATTATGCGCCTGGACATCCACAGCATTCATAGTGGCTTTGTCTGTAGTGTAACCCTTATAATGCTGAATTAAAGTTTTCCATACGATGTTTATGTTATATTTTCCATTTTCCTCAATAAAAACATGGTCTGGCAGCATTTTAGAATCATTTCCATTGGAAATGATTCTAAAGTGCTGTCAAACCATGTTTTATTGGGAAAGAAGACAAAATATGAAACAATAGCAGACAATAATTTTGGTTCCCGCATTCTAAGGGTTAAATGTCAAAGTGTTACATTGAAAATAGCAAGAAACTAAGCAACATGAATGACAAACTTGCATGTGCAATGCGGCCGTTGCCCCATAAACGCTTGAAAGGTACATGCCCACTCAGTAGGCACAAACTGTTCTTTATTTTTTCAGGTGACACATTTAATTAGGGTAAATAATTAAAAAAATTCATGCCTCATTTGCATATGAAAATAGCCCGATACCACCGCGGGTCACGATCAGTAAAATAAATATTACTAACTGATTATACCTGTATAGAGGGCACTCGTAATGTTTAGAACTTGAAATAGTGACACAATTATACACTTATTTAATTCAAATAAAGAACATTTTGTGCCTACTGAGTCGGCATGTACCTTTAAGGTAATTTATTTTCCACATCAGTAGCCTATTTCATCAACATTGCAAAGTATACTTTACTAGCAAAGTATACTTTGAGGGAGTAATCATTTATTTTTCCTGAAATGCATTATTTCATATAGAACTAACAAATGCATATATTTCATGATTAAAAGTATGCAGAATTATTATACTGAATTTATTACATTATCACAGCCAAATTGGCTGTGATAATGTAATAAATTCAGTATAATAAAAATTAATAAATTTATCATAAAATTGAAAATTTCTCCCTCAAAGTATACTTTGCTACTAAAGTATACTTTGCAATGTTGATGAAATAGGCTACTGATCAAATAACACACTCCTGTAGGCTGATAACATTCTATATATCTTGTTAGAAGCATGACTGGTGTTTCATTTACAGGGAACCAAATTATAAGAAAGCTCAATAATACAGGTACCAATCTGACAAAATTTGGCTTAATCCATTATTGGCCACAGGCATTCGGCGTGTTTTGGCTTTCGTCGGTATAACTCTATATATATGAACAAGGCTTTTAACTTTGGTCGGACACAACCTTGTATCATAACAAAATAACATGTTTAAAATTGTAATTTTCTTTGCATTCTATGTATTTCTGCAGGATAACAATAATTCTCAAATGATCAAACGAACTTGCCACTACAATATTGACGTTAGAGTCTTACATGTAATCACATCATTTCACTTGTTATGATACGAGGTGACCGACCTAGGAAAAGCAGCTGTACTTCGATATTCTTTGCATAATTATGTTCTAACAGTGCTATTTTAGTAAGGTAACAATAATTATGAAATGAAAATGTGCACTTTCTGACAGAATATTCACATTAGCATTAATAAATCGCGGAATTTGTTATGATACAAGATCGTGTCCGCCCAAAGTTAGAAGCATTGTTTATATATCGATGGTCTAGTAACATAAGTTCGTAACTGCTATGCTAAAGCATAGCACTTACGACCTTATGTTACTAGACCATCGATATATAGAGTTATACTGACAAAAGGCGAAACACGTGCACGCTGAATGCCTGTGTTATTGGCTAGATACAATTACAGTAGTATGAATTTTTTGAGATTTATTTTCGCCATTTTCTATATTTATTCTCAAAAGTATATGTTGTTACCACTCATCTGAACCGACTCGACGAGACGTTTCAGATGATTGATAACAACATATATGTAGTTGTTTCTGGAATATATACCATTTATTTAACCAGGTGAATTGATTATCGTGAAATAGTGCACAAGTGATTGGGTCCTTATGCAAAACGAATCAAGTTAGCACAGTGAACCATGTTTATTTAGGTGTAGGACCTAATTACGAGTGCGTTATTTCAAGATTTATAATCATCTCACCTGGTGAAACAAACATTTTCTTATGTGACATTTAAAAGAAATACAAGCAAATTAAGCATAAAATATGGCCAAGGGTTGAGCGAATTAGTCTCTGGAGATGGATTGTAGTGAAGGCGACTGCCTCACGATTCAGAGGTTGTGTCCGAGAGCATCATGTGATTAGTTGAAGGACACACATCAGTGTGATGTTACTGATGTAATTTCTCCATAGACAATCACGAGAGTGGTGTAAACCACAGGCATTCAGCGTGTTTCGGCTTTCATCGGTAAAACTATATATGAACAACAAGGCTTCTAGCTTTGGTCAGACACGACCTCGTACCATAACAAATTCCGCTATATTATTAACGCTACTTTAAATATTTTGGTGGAAAGTGCATATATTCATTTGAGAATTATTGTTATCTTAATGAAATAGCATAGTTAGACCATAATTATGCAAAATATATCAAATTATAGCTGGTTTTTCTTGGTCGGACACAACTTATTATCATAACAAATGAAATAATGTGTTTAAGTCTCTAACGTCAATATTGTAGTGGCAAGTTCATATGTTCATTTGAGAATTATCGTTATCCTGCAGAAATACATAGAATACATAGAAAATTTTAAACATATTATTTTGTTACAATAAACAACAAAGCAAATGGCGTTATTTTAGTCTCAAGGGAAGTAATCATTGTAATATATTCAGTATTACCAGTGCCGTTCAATTATAGCAGTACCGATGAAAGCCAAAAAACGCCGAATGCCTGCGGTGTAAACTACTGCTTCTCTACAGAAGTGGTGTAATTTGCTGTTATATTTTGGTAAATTACTGGTTGAAATGATATTATTTCAACATAAATATCAGCAAAATACATACATTGATGCAATAAGGTATGTTGGTTATTCCAGAGCTAGGTCCGTACATACTGGTCGTCAATAAAATTAGTCCCGATTTGTCAGATCACGCCCATTATCAAAGTCGATAACAACAAGGGTATTAACAATGAGCAACACGCCCAATATCGAAGTTGATAACAACAAGGGTAATAACAATGAGCAACACGCCCAATATCAAAGTTGATAACAACAAGGGTAATATCAATGAGCAACACGCCCAATATCAAAGTTGATAACAACAAGGGTAATATCAATGAACAACAGGGCCCCAATATCAAGTGAAACAACAAGGGAAATATCAATAGCAACACCCAATATCAAAGTTGATAACAACAAGGGTAATACAATGAACACTCAGTGGTAATAAAACAATGAGCAAAAAAACATAAATGACGTTGAATAACCCCATCAAAGGGTCAATAACAATGAGCAACAACGCAATCAATATCAAAGTATAACAACAAGGGTAATAACAATTGAGCAACACACCCAATATTCAAAGTTGAACAACCAACAAAGGTAATAACCAATGAGCAACACGCCCAAATATTCAAAGTTTTATAACAACAAGGGTAATAACAATTGGAGCAACTCGCCCAATATTCAAAGTTTATAACAACAAGGGTTAATAACAATGACAACAGCACCCAATATCAAAGTTTATAACAAACAAGGGAATAACAAAGGAGCAACTCGCCCAATATCAAAGTTTATAACAACAAGGGTAATAACAAGAGCAACACGCCCAACCTATCAAAGTTTGAACAACAAGGGAATAACAATGAGCAACCACGCCAATATTCAATGATAACAACAAGGGTAAAAATATCAATTGAGCAACGGCCCAATCAAATCAAGTGATACCCCCAAAGTTGATAACAACAAGGGTAAAATCAATGAAGCAACTCGCCCAATTTGAAGTTGATAAACAACAAGGTAGTAATATCAATGAGCAACTGCCACTATTGAAGTTGATAACAACAAGGTAATCAAAATGGCAAACTCGCCCAATATTGAGTTGGATGATAAACAACAAGGGTAATATCAATGAGCAACACGCCCAATATCAAATTTGATAACAAAGAGGTAATATCAATGAGCAACACGCCAAATATCAAAGTGATAACAAACAAGGGTAATAACAATGAGCAAACTCGCCCCAATATTGAAGTTGATAACAACAAGGGTAATAACAATGAGCAACTCGCCCAATATTGAAGTTGATAACAACAAGGGTAATATCAATGAGCAACTCGCCCAATATTGAAGTTGATAACAACAAGGGTAATAACAATGAGCAACTCGATCAAAATTATAAAAGGGAATGATTAACTCAAGGGTAATACAATGAGCAACTGCCCAATATCAAAGTTGATAAACAACAAGGGTAATTAACAATTGAGCAAACAAGGCCCAATATCAAAGTTGATAACAAAACAATAATAATAACAATTGAGCAACTCCGCCCAATATCGAAGTTGATAACAAACAAGGGTTTTAACAAAAATGAGCAAACACGCTCAATATCAAATTGTGATAACAAAGTTGATAACAACAAGGGTAATACAATGAGCAACACGCCCAATATCAAAGTTGATAACAACAAGGGTAATAACAATGAGCAACTCGCCCAATATCGAAGTTGATAACAACAAGGGTATTAACAATGAGCAACTCGCCCAATATCGAAGTTGATAACAACAAGGGTAACTAGAAATGTGGCCTGTCGGCACACGAATACCCCCACTGGCAGCCAAAGAAAACGAGGCATTTTTGATTATAAGCCATTTAGCCGAGCATTAAGGTTTCAAACGCATCAAGTCTGTGACCTTGACCCTGGGCATAGTGTGATAATCCATGCATCGGTGTAGAAGATATAGAGCGGAAGGGAATTTCAATAGGTTTGACCTTTGACCTTCAACTGTGACCTTGACCTTGGACGTAGGTGCGTGGTTATTAATCGCGACACACCTTCTCATCATGAGAAACATTTGTGCCAAGCCATTTGATAATCCATGCATCGGTGTAGAAGATATAGAGCGGAAGGGAATTTCGATAGGTTGACCTTTGACCTTCAACTGTGTTTGTTTGTTTCTTTATTGGTGTTTAACGGCCTATCAACAGCTAAGGTCATGTAAGGCCGGGCAAACGGGTTCGATCCCATTTTAACCTGCTGCATTGGGGGGAAAATTCCAAAATCAGAACTGAATATTTACATCGAGAAACAATATATTCAGCCCTGAAATTAGAATAACCTGACCTGGTGGCAGGTCCATACCACACCAAAGTCACTTGGCCCCTTCCCCTAAAATAGGATTATGAATAATCGTAATACTCACATAAGGGGTATAACCAGATTCAACTGTCACATACAAAATGCCAAAGACGTATGTGAGGGCCAAACCAGGTCTCCAGTCGGAATTCCGGTAAGGATGAACCCCGATCGTTAAATTACCCATCGCTTGCACCCACCTTCCACCCACCCTTCAACTGTGACCTTGACCTTGGACATAGGTGCGTGGTTATTGATCGCAACACACCTTCTCATCATGAGAAACATTTGTGCCAAGCCATTTGATAATCCATGCATCAGTGTAGAAGATATAGAGCGGAAGGGAATTTCAAGAGGTTTGACCTTTGACCTTCTACTGTGACCTTCACCTTGGACGTAGGTGCGTGGTTATTGATCGCGACACACCTTCTCATCATGAGAAACATTTGTGCCAAGCCATTTGATAATCCATGCATCGGTGTAGAAGATATAGAGCGGAAGGGAATTTCGATAGGTTTGACCTTTGACCTTCAACTGTGACCTTGACCTTGGACGTAGGTGCGTGGTTATTGATCGCAACACACCTTCTCATCATGAGAAACATTTGTGCCAAGCCATTTGATAATCCATGCATGGGTGTAGAAGATATAGAGCGGAAGGGAATTTCCAACAGACCGACCGACCGACCGACAGACCGACCGACCGACCGACAAGCTGACTCCTATATACCCCCTCAAACTTTGTTTGTGGGGGTATAATAACAATGAGCAACACGCCAATATCAAAGTTGATAACAACAAGGGTAATAACAATGAGCAACTCGCCCAATATCAAAGTTGATAACAACAAGGGTATTAACAATGAGCAACACTGCCTGCCTGTAGCTATGGGGAATAAGAACAACAACAGTGCGGGCATGCAGGTAACAACACTACCTGTGATGAGCCTGTTACAGGGTGGCAGGGTTGGTTCCTCAGTTGGAGCTATAGACATGATAGACAGATGGTCATGTGTATTGTCCACACACAGAATACAACAGCTAAGGTCACAATTAACCCTTAGACCGCTATCTTATTTTTTTTGTCGTCTGCTGTTTATTTTCTACTTTCAATTTTTATCATCAAAAACATGCTTTGACAGCACTTTAGAATAATTGACGACATGCTTTGACAGCACTTCAGAATCATTTCCATTGGAAATGATTCTGAAGTGCTGTCAAAACATGTTGTTATTGAGAAATAAGGCAAGATATAAAAGCAACAGCAGACGACAATTCTTGTGAGTAGCGGTCTAAGGGTTAAATGATTTTAGGTTTGCCCAACCTTATTTTACAAACATGGGTAGGAAGTTTGTTAAATTATTTCTCTTTTTTCTCATAAAAAACCAAAATTGATTCTTTGTGCATATTCAATCATGGTAAAAACAAATAAAAAAATATTTTTACTTTTACACTGAAAAAAAGAATGAGTAGGCATATGTTTTTCAGGTAGGTTACATTTGTGCAAATCAACATACATGTAGTTTTTATTATGGCCTAATACTTTTAACCCATTCAACACTACAAGTCTCTAATATTTTAAAATCGTGTAGATCCAGATAAGTTTGCTCGTTAAGAGCCGTCTCATCTGAATTTGCGAGTATTTGTCATTATTTTCAAGATTTTGATAAAATAATCCTTTTTGATCTGGAAAGGGTAAATATGCAGTATGATCTCTGTAAACCATGTGTGAATAGGTTGTATATTTTTATAATTCCAGCACAAAAATATTTACACAATTCCCTAACATTTGATTGGTCCGTAGCAAGTCTCTGTCCAAAGTTTATATCCCAGTAAACTCCCACGCCCAACTACTTTCCGTAACCGTGAGGCGCAGTTAAAATAATTCTTAAGAAAACGGAAAATAAACACATTTTCTTGATGTATTTATTTCAAATGCTGGAATTATAAGGAATGAATGGCCTTTTTGTGGAATTTATCGGGGATATAAACTTTGAAAAGTCCCGGGAATACTGGACGAGGCCTTCCGGCCTCGTCCAGTATTCCCGTGACTTTTCCAAGTTTATACCCCGATAAATTCCACAAAAAGGCCATTCATTCCTATAGTAAAACCAACGTGCACGTGGTAGTGCAGAAACAGAGAATGGCACAGATTTTGGTAATTAATGCTTTCACCCAGCCCATCCCGCATCAACTACATAAGTTTCTTGGCTACTGCCTTAATCGATATTATGCTGATTTTGTATAATAACAAGGGAGGGTCTCACTCATGTAAAAAGTAGGTCAATGTCACCAATATGCCAACATCCATCAATGTAAGGAACCTACTGATAATGTTTGGTACATCAGGGGTCCGTTTCACTAAACTTCGAACACTAAAATGTTCATAAGTGCACATTTAGGATTGGTGGAGCGCCGTGGCGTAATGGTTAGTGTGTCGGACTACTGATCCAAGGGTCGTGGGTTCGAGCCTGACTAGCGGCGTGCGTTGTGTCCTTGAGCAAGACACTTTATCCACACTGCTCCAGTTCACCCAGCTGTAAATGGGTACCGATAATTCGTAGTTGCTCTGTAAATACGAATTACCGGCTTCTCTCAAAAATCTCTACCTCCGTTCTTTCTCCCATTCTTGGGAGACGGCATGCAAGGTCCTAGAGCCAGTGCCGCCGTTAAATATAAGCAAAAAAAATAATAAAAAAATTTAGGATTGTCTGGAAAGTTCAATTGATGGATTTACATTTATTGAGCATACGCTGCATCTGCTGCAGCCTATGCTCAATAAATGTAAATCCAATAATTGTTTACAAGAAAATGTTGTTAATGTGGAATTTACAGACTATCATAATTTTGCACTTACGAACATTTTAGTCGTACAAAGTTTAGTGAAACGGCCCCCAGAATGACATAGCAGTCTATGAATTTTGATCAGGGTGTACACTGTTTGTTGTTGAGATGGGAATACATTTCTGATGACCCTAATGAAAACATACATCTGTACCAAGCCAAACGAGTGTAGTGGCTGACCAGGAGCTACACTGATCAAAATTCAGTAATCCCCTTTTGTAATAATATCAGTTCAAATATGGACCAGCTATAAAGAAATTATTTCCCTGTTTTACCAATACAGATTTTGAAAAAAAATGCAATATTTTCCATAAATGATATTGAAAGATGAAACAAAATTCAGAGCGTATGCAGGGCTCAAGCTATTCCTGGAAAACAGAGAGCAATTTCATTGCAATCATTTTTAACAGAAATGTATTCTTTTATATAGTGAAACACTTCTACCTCAACTCAAAATAGGGAGAAGTGATACCATTTAGGGAGACAAAATAATCCACATTGCCCTGTTATGAGGATTTCAGGTCATCAAGTTGACACAAAATCTGAAGCTCAAGTTTAATTTTGCATGACCTCTTCATTTTGCTTCAACTTTTGACATCATTTAAAGAAAATATAAGCCTGATTTTTCAATATACATAATAAACATTGACCGTAATAAACATAACTATTTGGACACTATTTATTTTTGGAAACCCCTATAAAAATAGGGGTTTCGTGAAACAAATTGTAGCCGAAGATATTATTATTGTGATAAATCAATACAACAATACTAACCCTAAAATTGTGACTATCTCTGTTGTAGGAAACCAGATATTTATATGTTTCCAAGAATAAATCTGAGAATAAATTATGTCCGAAAATTTAGGGTTATTATGGTAGTAACATTTTCGTTTTGCACCACTCACCTATCCCTGTGGTCACTTTAATCTTGTCACTCTGCTCTCCAGGTCCGTCCACACTGTGTGGGGTCACAGATATTGAATACTCTGTACTGGGCAGCAGGTCGGCTAGTCTGTATGATACCCCCGTCGTGTTGGCCTTAATGAAAGAATGAGATCACAAGTTGGAGCTTACCAGCTAGGCAACAAGTTAGCGTAATAACCCTAAATATTTGGACACCATTTATTTTGGGAAACCCCTATAGGGGTTTCCCAAAACAAATTGTGTCCAAATATATTGTTATTGCTCTAAACATTGGGACATTCCTTGTTGTGGGAAACATGATATGTGTATGTGTTCCTAGAATAAACTGTGTCTGAATATTTAGAGTTATTTCGGGTATACATGTACAATCTAGACTAATTCCAGCACAAACATATTTACACAATTCCCTAACATTTGATTGGCCCGTAGCAAGTCTCTGTACAAAATTTGTATCCCAGTAAACTCCACGCCAAACTACTTTCTACAGGTGCGCTGTCAGTGCTGTCAATGTAAACAAATGGCTGCCGTCTGTCAAAATAAACACATTTTCTTGATGAATTTATTTAAAATGCTGGAATTATAAGGAATGAATGGCCTTTCTGTGGAATTTATCGGGGATATAAACTTGGAAAAGTCGCGGGAATACTGGACGAGGCCTTCCGGCCTTCGTCCAGTATTCCCGCGACTTTTCCAAGTTTATACCCCGATAAATTCCACAAAAAGGCCATTCATTCCTATATTGGCCATCGTTTGAGAAACACACACTCTCTCACCCCCACCCCGATAGTCAAGTAGACCTAACATGGACAAGGATACAGTTTGAAAATAAAATGAAACAAGGGCATCTTATCACTAAGCTAATCCCCTCGCTGGCAATCTTGCTAATATTTTAACTTTTTTAATTTTTGCCTTGCAAACAAGGTACGTGTTTAAGTCCTCAGTGACATTGATCTTGAGAGGTCGGAGGTGGGTCGTAGGCAAACAGAAACAGAAGTTATAACAAGAGTGCCGCAAGTCACAAAATACGCCCGTCGAATATGGGCCAGACAGCGAAGATGCAGAAATGTGAAGCTGTCACCAAGGCAAGAAACATTAATGAGAATTTGAAAGTCTATAGCATTATTTCATCATCTTGTTGTGCTAAACATGTATACTAACTTAGGCAGAGATAGAAAAGTAGAGTGTAAAGTAGAAATGATAGGGAATTGCATACAATAAAATAGAAAAATTGGCTAAGTTAAAAAGGTGATATTTTTTCGGCATAAAAACACCAAGGTGCACATCTTCAATATGTGTAGAAGACGTGTATATAGTTTCAGAACGATCGACTGAACGGTTTCGGAGGAGTTGTGTACACAAACTCTTGTACCGTATATAGAATTGTATAGAAAAATGTAGAAAAAATGGCTAAGTTAAAAAGGTGATATTTTTGTTAAAAAATATTTTTTCGGCATAAAAACACCAAGGTGCACATCTTCAATATGTGTAGAAGACGTGTGCATAGTTTCAGATCGATCGACTGAACGGTTTCGGAGGAGTTGTGTACACAAACTCTGTACCGTATATAGAATTGTATAGAAAAATGTAGAAAAAATGGCTAAGTTAAAAAGGTGATATCTTTGTTAAAAAATATTTTTTCGGCATAAAAACACCAAGGTACACGTCTTCAATATGTGTAGAAGACTATATGTGTATAGTTTCAGACACAGGTGATGGGAACAACTAATCTGATAGTCTGTTGTATACGTGTATATCTATATATATACACCGTCATGTGATTTTTTATTTTCCCGTCACCTGTGGTTTCAGATACTTTTCTAAAAACGGTCGTATAAAAATACATTTACTCCAACGTTAAGTTTATGATGTTGATCTTAGGGAAAGGGGTGGGGGGGGGGAGGGGGCTGGGGTCATGGATTTGCTGTAGCACAATAGAGGATCATCAGATGAATGCATGTATGAAATATCAAAGCGTTCCCTGTAACAAAACAGAAGTTACACAACATTTACCCCAACGTTAAGTTTATGAACATGCTAATTTTGTAACCTTGACCTTGGGGTAAGGGTTCGGTGTTGGGTCATGGATTTGCTACAGCATGCTAGAGGGTCATCTGAGGAATGCATGTATGAAATATCAAGGCGTTCCATGAAAGGAAACAAATGTTATAAGACATTTACCCCAAAGTTAAGTTTATGAATGTGCTATGTTTGTGACCTTGACCTTGGGGAAAGGGGTGGGGGTGGGTCATGGATTTGCTATAGCACGATAGAGTATCATCAGATGAATGCATGTATGAAATATCAAGGCGTTCCCTGTAAAGAAACAGAAGTTATAAAAAGACATTTACTCCAACGTTAAGTTTATGATGTTGATCTTGGGGAAAGGGGTGGGGGGAAGGGGGGGGGGGGGGGTGGGTCATGGATTTGCTGTAACACAATAGAGGATCATCAGATAAATGCATGTATGAAATATCAAAGCGTTCCCTGTAAAGACACAGAAGTTGCACAACATTTACCCCAACGTTAAGTTTATGAAAATGCTAAGTTTGTGAGCTTGACCTTGGGGTAAGGGTTGGGTGGTGGGTTGTGGATTTGCTAAAGCATGATATAGGGTCATCTGAGGAATGCATGTATGAAATATCAAGGCGTTGCGTGAAAGGAAACAGATGTTATAAGACATTTACCCCAACGTTAAGTTTATGAATGTGCTAAGTTTGTGACCTTGTCCTTGGGGAAAGGGGTGGAAGGTGGGTTATGGAGGATTTGCTATAGTACGATAGAGTATCATCAGATGAATGCATGTATAAAATATGAAGGTATTCCCTGTAAATAAACAGAAGTTACACAACATTTACCCCAACATTAAGTTTATGAATGTGCTAGGTTTGTGACCTTGACCTTGGGGTAAGGGTTGGGTTGGGAGTCGTGGATTTGCTACAGCATGATAGAGGGTCATATGAGGAATGCATGTATGAAATATCAAGGCGTTCCATGAAAGAAAACAGATGTTATAAGACATTTACCCAAACATTAAGTTTATGAATGTGCTAAGCTTGTGACATTGACCTTGAGGTAAGGGATGGGCGGTGGGTCATGGATTTGCTATAGCACGATAGAGTATCATCAGATGAATCCATGTATCAAATATGAAGGCGTTCCCTGTAAATAAACAGAAGTTACACAACATTTACCCCAACGTTAACTTCATGAACATGCTAAGTTTGTGACCTTGCCCTTGGGGTAAGGGTTGGGTGGTGGATCGTGGATTTGCTACAGCATGATAGAGAGTTATCAGATGAACGCATGTATGAAATATGAAGGCATTCCCTGTAAATAAACAGAAGTTACACAACATTTACCCCAACGTTAAGTTTATGAACATGCTAAGTTTGTGACCTTGATCTTGGGGTAAGGGTTGGGTGGTGGGTCGTGGATTTGCTACAGCATGATAGAGGGTCATCTGAGGAATGCATGTTTGAAATATCAAGGTGTTCCATGAAAGGAAACAGATGTTATAAGACATTTACCCCAACGTTAAGTTTATGAATGTGCTAAGTTTGTGACCTTGACCTTGGGGTAAGGGTTGGGTGCTGGGTCATGGATTTGCTACAGCATGATAGAGGTTCATCTGAGGAATGCATGTATGAAATAACAAGGTGTTCCATGAAAGGAAACAGAAGTTACAAGACATTTACCCCAATGTTAAGTCTGTGGACGCCGACGCCCCGACGCCAACGATAAGCTCTTCTGCACTTTGTGCAGGCGAGCTAAAAATGAAAGGTGTTACTAACGTATGAACATACACACATATGTACGAACATGGACTAACGCTATATCCCATGTTGCCTATCGGCGAGCGGAAAATAAAATTGGCCACAACAGGCAGATAACTTATTAAATATTTTTGAAAATCCATAAGGTTTGCCAAATTTGCCAAAATTTTGTCATATTTGCCAAATTTTGTAAAAATTTGTCAAGCAGAACTTTACTTATCGCATGGTTTATCAGGGATTCCGCTGGGGAAATACAAAATTATGCAAACAGTGCAGATCCAGATGAGCCGGCTCGTAACGAGCCGTCTCATCAGGATCTGCACTTTTTGCAAGTAATTTTCATATCTTTGATAACAAAACACCCCTTTTCATAAATGCACTAGTCTGAAAATCCTTTTGTGACCATTGGATTGACCGTTGGATTGGTTGCAAAATTAACATATCAAATTTCATTCCAGTTTCTTAGGGGTGAAAGGGTTAAAGATAAGGTAACATATTTTACAGCAGCATGAGGACTGTATAACATACCATGTGAAATTCACCCAAGGGGGTGGTCGTGCGATAGTAGATCTGGTACATGGTGACTGGCACCTTGCTCATTGGGCTGTTCCAGCTGAGCTCAATATTCAGGCCATCTACATGGTAGACCAGGTTTAATGGCTTGCTTGGCGTTATTGCTGGAAATAACGGAAATAATCATGCATTCATTATGTACTACAGTGCTGTCTATAGCTGACAAAAATCAGGTATGTAGTGGTGCCTAAAATAATGCGACGGCAGACTAGTGGGTTTGGGGGGGGGGGGGGGGTCAACATAGACCTTGACAATAATTCTGCCATGGAAGCTGCGTCGCGCCTGCTGAGGCATTTGACCGTAACATGTTCATGAGCATGTGCTAAAGTAAGCATCACAAAAACCGTCAGAGAAGTGCATGCTTAAAACACGAAAAAGGTCAAGGTTGAAGAAACATTTTTACTTAAAAAATGGCTAAGTGTTTCCACAATGATGTGAAGGTTAAAATGGTCATGGTCATATTAATGGCAGTATGAGTGTGTTCCAAATGCTTCCATGCATCAAGTGTCCAAATATTGAAGCAATCCATCAAGTAATATCAATGTTATACAATGATGAAGAAACTTGTACAAACTTTTTGACGCAAAAAAATGGCAAAGTGTTTCCGCAAACATTTGAAGGTACAAAATGTCAAGGTCATGTTAATAGGGGCATGAGTGTATTCCAAAATGTCCAAATATTGAAGCAATCCGTCAAGTAATATTAAAGTTAAACCATGGTGATGAAGCTTGTACAAACCTTTTGGCATTTCGGACGATGACGACGCCGACGACGGAAGAAGCGGCGACTATAGTCGCGTCTTCTGCTAAAGCAGGACAACAACTAGAAAATGTGTTCATAGAACACGGATGCCCCACATATCGCTTTGATAATAAATGAGGCCAAATTCCAAGTGAATTTTTTTTTTACCTGAGCGTTAAAGTTTTTGAAGCACCAAGTATGTGACCTTGACCCTGGGCTTGGCGGGGCCGGATGAACGTGGATTTAGCACAGGGCGGTAGAGGACCATTAGGGGTTAGAGGGACCATATTAGAAGCAATGACGTATATGAAGTATGAAGCTGATCCAGTGTGAAAGGGAAACAGAAATTAATAAGATATATTTACCCGAGCGTTAAAGTTTTTGAAGCACTAAGTATGTGACCTTGACCCTGGGCTTGGCGGGGGCAGGACGAACGTGGATTTGGCACAGGACAGTAGGGGACAATTAGAGCAATGCTATAATGAAGTATGAAGCAGATCCGTGATAAAGAACAAAACAGAAAATAAAATAAAGATATTTACCATTGAGTGTTAAAGTTTTTTGATAGCACTAATGTATGTTGACCTTGACCCTGGGCTTGGCGGGGCAGGCACGAACGTGGATTTGGCACAGGGACAGTTAGAAAAGGACAATTAGAGCAAATGCGTATAAATGAAGTAATGAAAGCTGATCCGTGAAAGAAAAACAGAAAATTAAATATAAGATATTTACCCGAGCGTTAAAGTTTTTGAAGCACCAAGTATGTAACCTTGACCCTGGTCTTGGCAGGGGCAGGACGAACGTGGATTTGGCACAGGGCAATAGTGAACCATCAGAGCAATGTGTATATGAAATATGACACAGATCGGTCGAAGGATGAAGAAATTAATGGGGGGGGGGGGGGGGGGGGGGGGGGGGGTAGGAAGCATTTACCCGAGTGTTAAAGTTTTGTGACGGACGGACAGATGGATGGACGGACGGACGGGAGGACGGGACGCACGTTCCTACGAATACTTGTTGGGTTTTTACTGTATAAAAATACCCAACAAGAGTACCCAACACTATCCTAACCCTACCCAATAAGATCCCCGTACACTTACAACAAGTACCCATTCGTGTGTGCGGACGGACGGACGGACGGACGGACGGACAAGGGTAACACTAAATGCCCCCTCTACTATCGTGGTGAGGCATAAAAATATTCCAAAGGGTGTTCGAGTTATGCTCTGGATACGAAATCAGAGCATGAACCAACAAAGGGAGATAAGTAAACAAGAATTGCGCGGAATCAAATGCCTCGCCTTGTCCCGCCTTGACCTCGAGCCTGGGCCCGAAAGCAATTTTCACTGGCCCGAACATATTATACAATTATTGACTAGTGAGCCATGGAATATCAGATTATATTCTATGGCTCACTAGTCAATAATTGTTTTATTATATGATAATAGTCTGTATATAGCACTTACGACCTTATGCTACTAGACAAAAATTTAAAAAGAATTTGAACAAAAAAAATGAAAAAAAATAAATGGAAAAAAAAGTTTAAAAATTAAAAATAATAATGCTTGCTACTGGAGCCCACGAACGTGGATTTGGCACAGGATGGTAGAGGACCATTATAGCAATGTGTATATGAAATATGAAGCAGATCGGTCGAAGAATGAAGAAATTATGAGACATTTACCTGAGCGTTAAAGTTTTGTGACGGACGGACGGACGGACGGACGGACGGGACGGGACGGACGGACAAGGGTAACACTAAATGCCCCCTTCACTATCGTGGTGGGGCATAAAAATGGTGTTTCATACATTGTAGAGACTTTTGTTGGTAGAATATTGGTCTTGAAACAGCCAGTAACAAACAAGAATTCCACGGCATGAGTGTGTTCCAAATGCTTCCATGCATCAAGTGTCCAAATATTGAAGCAATCCATCAAGTAATAGTAATGTTATACAATGATGAAGAAACTTGTACAAACTTTTTGATGCAAACAATGGCTAAGTGTTTCCGCAAAAATGTGAGGTACAAGAGGTCAAGGTCATGGTAATGGTGGCATGAATGTGTTCCAAATGCTCATATATATCAAGTTTCCAAATATGACGCACCTGATGACGACGGAAAAAGCGGCGACTATAGTCGTGACTTCTGCAAAAGCAGGCATGACAATTAGATGGCCGTGGGCAGCATATCACGCCCACCGAGGTCTTTGATGGTCCCAGTATGCATGTATCTCGTTAGGGCAAACAGATTGGGCAAATATTGGGTACTTAAATACTTTCACGTAGATTTTATAAAAACATTAACGCAAATTTGACAGTAATTTGAATTTTACCTTGGTGATAAAGAAGTATATGAAGGTTCAAGTCAATTGGACTTAGCGTTGTGGAGATATTGGGTATTTAAATACTTTAAACACATATTTAAACCTTGACCTTGGGCATGAGGGCCTCATGGATGGGAAATTGAATGAAAATATGGATGATGATAGAGACATGTGAAGTTCCAAGTCAATTGATCAAGGGTTCTGGAGATATTTGGTACTAATTGACATGGGGGCCGGCCGCATGGGTGGCCTATAGAATAATAGGGTTGTGAAGATATTGGGTACTTAACAACTTTAACAGATTTAACAAAAAAACTTTAACGTAAATTGACCTTGATAGGCATGGGGGCCACATAGCTGGGCTACAGGCTATGCGAAGTTTCAAGTCAATTGGGTTTCAAGCGGCAGCCAAAGAAAACGAGGGCACATTTGAAAACACAAAACTTATAATAAATTTACCCAAGCTTTAAGGTTTTGAACACACTAAGTATGTTTGGTTTAGCGGAGATCTAAGGATCGTGGATTTGTCGCAGTGTGATAGAGGACCATCAGAGGAATGCAAGTGTTAAATATGAAGCAGCTACGTGAAAGGAAACAGACATTATAATAAATTTCCCTGAGCATTAAGGTTTTGAATGTGACCTTGACCTTGGGTTTAGCATGGGCCCGAGGATCATAGATTTGTCACAGCATGATAGAGGACCATCAGAGGAAACACTAAATGTTCCACTCTCAATCGGTGATGGGGACATAAATGATCTATGTACATGTAAATTAGACCAACCTGTAACGGTGATGAACGCCTGATTGGACATGTTGCTGCTACCATGATGATTGTGGGCGATGACCCAGATACTGTAGGTGGTGCCTTTCTCTACATTTGGTATACTGTATGACATCATGGTATCACTCTACAATAACAAGGTGATCAACATGGGCATTTATCAGGTAACTAACTTTGTATTGGCCAAATATGTACTGACTGATAATTCCAGCACAAAAATATTTACACAATTCCCTAACATTTGATTGGTCCGTAGCAAGTCTCTGTCCAAAATTTATATCCCAGTAAACTCCCACGCCAAATTACTTTTCGTAACCGTGAGGCGCAGTTAAAATAATTCTTAAGAAAACGGAAAATAAACACATTTTCTTGATGAATTTATTTCAAATGCTGGAATTATAAGGAATGAATGGCCTTTTTGTGGAATTTATCGGGGATATAAACTTGGAAAAGTCGCGGGAATAATGGACGAGGCCTTCCGGCCTTCGTCCAGTATTCCCGCGACTTTTCCAAGTTTATACCCCGATAAATTCCACAAAAAGGCCATTAATTCCTACAATCACATAATGTTGTATCAGGTATTGATCTGATGTGAATATCCGGGTCACAAAAAATTTGGCGTTTCATTGGTCGAACGGTGTCACTGTAATGACGCAACATAAACAAATCCGCGTTCTTGTCAACAAAACCATGTCCTAATTGCTCATTCTGTAGCATCAAACGTTACCTGATAAATAGAATACGAAGCTCGAGTATTTTCATAGCAAGCTTATCAGGCTCATCAGGCTCAGCTCAGG
>CM055267.1:66929562-67060579 GCA_029237695.1 Conchocele bisecta
ACAAATCCCATAAGCCCCATTTATCCAGTCACAGCCACAATTTACCCTTCGTAAATGCCCTTTACCAGCCACTCACTGGGTGTACAGGTTAACCCTGTCAACCCTAAGTAACTGGAATGGAGTTTGATATATTAGTTTTCTGACCAATCCAATTGTAACACAATGATTGTCAGAGTAGTCCAGTTGTAAGAAAGGGGTTCTATACAGTTTGCAAAGACAACTATAGAGGTATGTAGTGTTGAAAGGGTCGGCTAACTGGATCTACACTGTTGCAATGGCCACTATAAAGGTCTGGGGCCCGTTTCACTAAACTTCGTACCACTAAAATGTTCGTATTTAAAGTGCAAAATTATGATAAATTTCACATTAACAATGTGTTATTGAAAACAATTATTGGATTTACATTTATTGAGCATAGGCTGCCTATGCTCAATAAATGTAAATCCATCAATTGAAATTTACAGACTATTCTAAATCTGCACTTACGAACATTTTAGTCGTACAAAGTTTAGTGAAACAGCCCCCAGTAGTGCTGAAAGAGTTAACTACTCACAACTTGAGCATAATGCACCATCTGTGTGTTATTGTAGTAGATCTTGTAGTTCTGAACCTTGTGCGCGTTCTTCTCCGGCGAATTCCACTTGACAAAAATAGTGTCCGCCTTCATCTTCACCACAACTCTCTGTGGCGGGCTGGGGATGTTCTCTGGAAATCATAGACAATAGGCTTATTGTACAAATGAGACACGCCATGTGATTTTGTACCTAAGAACATGTGTGTTTTTTCATGACATATATACAGAAACTGTGATATGTTCTGTAAATGACGTCGAAAGATGATGAAATGTTCATAGCCAATGCAGAATTCAATTCCGTATTTGCTATGAAACTACATTTACGGAAACTATCGTAAATTTTGTAAATAATTTTCATGAAACATCACACATGTTCTTAGGTACAACATCGCATGGCGTGTCTCGTATGGAATAATCAAATGTCTCGTCAGCCCAATGTAGGCTAGTGACAGGCCTTGGTATAATGAATATATGTGCCACAATTTGTCAACACTGTGATTACTGCCTTTGCGAATGGGACAATGCGCAAATGAAGAAGGTGAAGTAGGACTAGAACATAACGAGGGTTGTCGATGTACACATATGTTAAATGTAGGTCAAGGTCAAATATAGGTCAGGGGTTGTTGATGTACATCACTAGGAGATGAAGTTGTCCAAGTATGGTTGGTGTAGGGCCAGGAGTATTCCATGTAGAAGGTCGACTAAAAACCTTAATCAAGGTTGACTAAAAACCTTAACCAAGGGGAATTAAGTAAGTAATTCAAGAGGAAATGTAGGTGAAGGTCAAATATAGATCAGGGGTTATTGATGTACATCCCTATGATAAATAGTTGTCCAAGTATGGTGTCTGTCTGTATGCACAACAGTATTGCATTTACAAGCTTGACTAAAAACCTTAAGCAAGGTTGACTAAAAACCTTAACCAAGGGGAATAAACTAAGTAATTCAAGGTTAAATGTAGGTCAAGGTCAAATATAGATCAGGGGTTGTTGATGTACATCATTAGGAGATGAAGTTGTCCAAGTATGGTTGGTGTAGGGCCAGGAGTATTCCATATACAAGCTTGACTAAAAACCTTAACCAAGGGGAATTAACTAAGTAATTCAAGAGGAAATGTAGGTCAAGGTCAAATATAGATCAGGGGTTATTGATGTACATCCCTATGAGAAAAGGTTGTCCAAGTATGGTGTATGTATGCACAATAGTATTCCATCTACAAGATTGACTAAAAACCTTAACCAAGGTTGACTAAATCAATGAAGTTGTCCAAGTATGGTGGGTGTAGGGCCAGGAGTATTCCATATACAAGCTCGACTAAAAACCTTAACCAAGGCGTGACGGTGATGCCGACGCCGACGCCAGGGTGACTACATAAGCTCTACCTATTCTTCTGGAACAACACTAGCTACAAACTCAACAAGGCCATTTTAGTTATGGCTTGTCACATATGAGAAACACCATGTGATTTTGTACCCAAGAACATGTGCGATTTTTAATGAAAAATATTTACAAAATTTACTATACATTCCATAAATGATGTCAAAAGTGACAAAATTTGCATAGCAAATACAGAATTGAATTCCGAATTTGCTATTAAAATTTTGTCACCTTTCAGCGTCATTTACAGAAAATATCCCAGTTTCTGTAAATATATTTCATGAAAAATCACAGGTATAAAATCACATGGCTTGTCTCATATGTCATGATGACAAACATTGAGACTGTGCAATTGATCACAATCTGACATGGTATACAATGTCCCACTGTCCCTGTTTGGCCAGAGTAGGAGCAGTAACCATGGTAACATACCGAGTCCATTCTCCAGGCAGTCGAAGATCGTCGCCTCATGGCTGAGGCATTTCACCAGTTCCCACGTGTCGGTGTAGGCCGGCGTAGAGCCGGAACAGAATGGCAAACAGTACTCAATCACACCATTCTTCCTACAACACTGGCTGTGGTCCCGCGAGTCTGTGATGCAAATACCAGCAAAATGTGAAAGGGTTAACCCTTACTACGCTGAGTTAAATTTTGTTGTCTGCTGGAAATGTTTTATTTCAATATTTCTCGACAAAAACCTGTTTTGACAGCGCATGAGAATCGTCTCCACTGGAGATGATTCTCATGTGCTGTCAAAACAATTGTTTTTTTGTTAAGAATTAAGACAAAAATGAAAAACAGCGGACGCCAAGTTCTGTCTACAGCTTAGTAAGGGTTAAAGTCTAACTCTTTCACCCCTAAATATATAACATGGTAAGCTCCATTTTAATTTTTGGACTATTCCATTAACCAAACTACAAATGTGGTCGGTCGGCACACAAATGATCCCACTGGCAGACAAAGAAAGCGAGGATATTGCGTGACAAAGGCATGTACCGTAATTATTCTAATAGACGCACAGGTTTTTATTAGAATCATCACTGGCTCCGAAGTCCTGGGTGAGCGTTTAATACAGGTAAGAGTTATTCTGCGAAGGGAAAAATGAAAACGATTTTCAACTGTAGTTCTACTTCTCAACAAAACATAAAAAACATAACAAAGGTATGTTAATTTCAACGTATACCGGACTTGATGGTGCTGTCTGTCAGTTTATGGACATTTCGGACCAACATGTTTCGGCCCACTTTTGGTCATCATGGTACAGTCGGTAACACAGTTAAACGACTGGTAATATATATATATCAAGCCTTTGGACGTTTCGGCCTGTATCAGTGTGATTATTGTCGGCATATGTCCATGTCTAGAACAAGTCTTTTTTTGGCGCATCTCCAAGGAAATTTCAGCCAACAATCCAACATGATGTCACTTTGACCCATATTATACAAGATGAGTTTGAGATGTCCACAAACATATAATTCCAGCACAAAAATATTTACACAATTCCCTAACATTTGATTGGCTCGTAGCAAGTCTCTGTCCAAAATTTATATCCTAGTAAACTCCCACGCCAAACTACTTTCCGTAACCGTGAGGTGCAGTTAAAATAATTCTTAAGAAAACGGAAAATAAACACATTTTCTTGATGAATTTATTTCAAAAGCTGGAATTATAAGGAATGAATGGCCTTTTTGTGGAATTTATCGGGGATATAAACTTGAAAAAGTCGCGGGAATACTGGACGAGGCCTTAAAAAATTACAATTTTCGAAAAAAAAAAAAAAAAAAAAAAAAAAAAAAAAAAAATAAATATATATTTTTTGATTTTTTTTCGAAAATTGTAATTTTTTATCGCTTCGTCCAGTATTCCCACGACTTTTCCAAGTTTATACCCGATAAATTCCACAAAAAGGCTATTCATTCCTATCCTATAGTAAATTCTGAAAGCCCAGCATCTGTGCAAATAGCTACTGCCGATGAGGAGATTACTACGAAGCTCTGCAGGGGACATGGATTATTTTTTATTAATTCGGTCCCACAAAATAACAATTTGTTCCTCAATTTAACAATTAGTTCCCTCGAATTAACAATTCGTTCCCACAAAATGACGATACGTTCTCTCAATTTAACAATTCGTTCCCACGATATAACAAATTGTTAATTTGTGGGAACGAATTGTTAATTCATGGGAACAAATTGTTACATTGAGGGAATGAATTGTTATTTCGTGGGAACGAATTAATGAAAAAAATAATTCTACGTCCCCTGAGGGGCTCCGTAGATTACTGTCACCGTGGGAACGAATTAATGAAAAAAATAATTCTACGTCCCTCAGGGACATAGAATTATTTTTTTCATTAATTCGTTCCCACGAAATAACAATTTGTTCCCTCAATTTAACAATTCGTTCCCATGAATCAACAGTTGAATTTCACTTCCGCGTTTGAAAGCGAAAGCAGGTTTTTTCCAGATTTGCGAGGTATTTACTAGAAATAAATCTACTTGTTCATCATTGAGCTCCGATTTTGTTCCAAGTACGCACTGGGCATTTATTAGTGGAAATTATTTGGAGAAAATCGGTGAAATGTCAAGACTGGGGGAGGACATTTATTGGAGCATCATTATGGCAGCTAGGGCCTCTATTAGAATCATTATGGTAACTTGAAAACAATGTTGATCAAGAGTTACGATTCTTGTCGAGAATTTATCACAAAATGATGGAGAATCATTAAAGCAATACATGTGTAAAATATGAAGAAGTTCTGTGAAATGTAACAAAAATTATAATATATTTACCTCTGTGTCAATGACAAGTATGTGAATGTCTTGTGATGTTGACCTTGGGATTAACTGGGGCCATGGAATTGTGGATATGTCACAGCATGATAGATAACCATTAGAAGAATGCATAAGTGACATAGAAATGTGGCCTATAAGTACATGTACACAATGCCCCGGCTATCAGCTAAAGAAAACAAGGGCACATTTGATCAGGGCTCCAGATAAGCTGCGTATTTGCTTAAATACCCAAATAAAATTGCCAAAAACCCAAGTGAAATCAGAAATAGCGAGTATCAAAAAGCAATAAAAACATTTGTGGTACCTTTATCATACTGCAGAAAACAATAAACATATCTTGGTATTTCATTAGAATTGTCTCCTAGGAGACGATTCTAATGAAATTCCAAGACATGTTCTCATTTCGCAAACTGTTCAATAATTGCAGTCTGTTGATGTGTAAACAGTAGTGTGATTTTATTTTACCTAATTAAAATTTTAAAATACCCAATTGCTTCAGAAACGATGGAGTGACAATAATCAATTACTAATTCCTTATCTGGAGCCCTGTTTGATAAGGCAGAAGGCCGATGGTTCATGGGTTTGTTACGGCAGGATAGAGGACCATCAGTGCTCTGAACATGTGAAATATGAAGCTGTAATGTGAATGGAAACAGAAATTATTATAGGAATGAATGGCCTTTTTGTGGAATTTATCGGGGTATAAACTTGGAAAAGTCGCGGGAATACTGGACGAAGGCCGGAAGGCCTTCGTTCAGTATTCCCGCGACTTTTCCAAGTTTATATCTCTGATAAATTCCACAAAAAGGCCATTCATTCCTTATAATTCCAGCATTTGAAATAAATTCATCAAGAAAATGTGTTTATTTTGACAGACGGCAGCCATTTGTTTACATTGACAGCACTGACAGCGCACCTGTAGAAAGTAGTTCGGCGTGGGAGTTTACTGGGATATATATTTTGGACAGAGACTTGCTACGGGCCAATCAAATGTTAGGGAATTGTGTAAATATCTTTGTGCTGGAATTATTTATAAGAACTTTAACAGAATTAAGGTCTTGAATACATCAAGTGCAATGTATATGACTTTCTGGGTTTAGCAGGTATTTGTCACAGCATGATAGAAGACCATCAGAGGAATGCACGTGTGAAATAGGACCCAGTTATTAAACTCATTGACTGATTTCATAACAAACTTGACATAGCCTTGTTTCTTATACAATCAGTAATCTTGTTTAATAAAATCATATTAAACCACTCATATAAGATGCTCTATGGCTGTTAAAGGGATAAAGAATACATTATAATTACCTGCGGCACAAGCAATATATTCCGGGAGATGATTGGCACAATGTGCCAAGGATGAGTCATATATGATGGTGGTTATGTCGATGTCGAAGGTGCAGATGTTTGTAATACAACTCTGTGGCAAGCCTCTAGCCTTGCAGCAACCTGTCCAAGAATGAGATGAAATTATGTTACCGACACAGTTTCGTGGAGGGAATCAAGCCGAATGCAGGTGCGCTTTTTGGATATGTGAACAGCCAAAACATGCAATTTTGCCTAGATTCAGGCAAAATTAGCCTGTGTTTGGCTGTTCACATATCTAAAACACACACCTGCATTGGGGTTGATTTCCCTCTACGAGTTTGATTTATCGACGACGAGACTTAACCCTTCCTACGCTGTTGACGAAAATTGCAGTCTGCTGTTTTTCATTTTTACTTTAATTCTTAACAAAAAACTGGTTTTGACAGCACATGAGAATCATCTCCACTGGAGACGATTCTCATGTGCTGTCAAAACCAGGTTTTTGTCGAGAAATATTGAAAATAAAACATTTCCAGCAGACGACAACATTTAATTCAGCGTAGTAAGGGTTAATAATTGAGTTATTCATTTGGAAAAGGGGAATCAGTGTTTTTTTCTGGGGGATCAACAGAGAAACAGAAGCTACCAATGAATATGAAATATCACTGATCCTACAGCCAAGTGCATCACCAACCCAACCCAATTACAAATGTTATAATGTGAATAATTAAAGAATGGTTAAAGAAAATAAATCATCTCACCTGGAATTAAAGGGAAGTTAAGATTGATCTATAACAAGAGTGCCGCCAGTCACAAAATATGCCGGTCGAGGGATAGATTGACAGAAAGCTGTTGGAGGAGTTGATTACACAAACTGTATACCCTATACAGGATTATATGCGAAAGTGTAGAATTTTGTGAGAATTTTTTTTTTTTAAATAAAAAAAACAGCATAGTGTACATGTTCAATATGTGTAGAAGACACGTGTAAAATTTTAGATAGATTGACAGAAAGCTGTCACACAAACTCTATACCCTATACAAAATTTTAAGTGTACAACCAGATGGCCGTGGTCCGCATGTCGAGCCCGCCGAGACATTTGATGGTCTCAGAGACTATTTATTTGAAGCTTGAATAAAGGGTTGTGGAGATATAAGGTATGTAAAAGCTTTAACGCAAATTTTAAAATCACATGACCTTGATCTTGGGCATGTGGGTCGCATGGGTGTGCTATAAAATGAATATATGCATGATGAAAAGGAAGAATGGGAAGTTTGAAGTAAATTGGAGTAACAATTGTGGAGATATAAGGTACATTGTATTTAAAAACGTTAAAACAGATTTTATATTTGATATTGACCACAGGGCCCGCATGAGTGGGACACAGGATGAATATATAGATGATGATCAATAAGCATACAAAGTTTCAAGAAAATCTGACTAACGGTTACAGAGATAGTAGGGAATCTGAAAACGTTAACGCAAACGTGATATATGATTTATGCTTCAAACACTGATTTTCTGCCCGCCGCCCGCCCTCCAGTAAAACATACATGTAATACGTCCGCATAAAAATTTATAAAAGTGGCACAATACTATGGGATCCAAGTCAAGTCATTCATACAGATAAGCAAACACAATATATCGTACGACATAATTGCTACCAACACGCTCGGGGAAGTGACTTTGATCTCAATGTTATATAGCCTACATCTGCTGTCTGATACAGATCAAATACGGTATTTGTACATTCATCGTAAGTGAACATCACCTTTGACCTGTAGCCGATTTCATCAAAATTGCAAAGTATGCTTATCTAGCAAAGTATACTTTGAGGGAGTAATCATTTATTTTTCCCAAAATGCATTATTTCATATAGAACTAACAATCGCATATATTTGATAATTAAAAGTATGCATAATTATTATACTGCATTTATTACATTATCACAGCCAAAATGGCTGTGATAATGTAATAAATTCAGTATAATAACAAGAAACGAGGCAAAGCCACGAAGGCCAGGTTTTTTCCAAGCATAGACACTTGGATAACATAATTATACCCACTTTTTGTAGACTAGATGGCCGTGGCCTGCATGTCGCGCCTTGGGGCGAGGCATGGACACTAAAAAAATAGATATAGTAGATGGAAAAACTTTAACGAAAAAAACAAAAAAAAAAAACTTTAACCGGACATGGACGGAAGGACGGACGTATGCCAAAATGCATAAAATGCGCTTTCCGCAAGCATGAAGTGCGACAATGATGATAAACACCCATGTGAAGTAATCAAGGAATGGGTGGGAAGCAGTTTGCAAAGAGATAATAGGGTACACTAAAAAAAGTTTAAACAAAAAAATTCAAAGTAATTTTGACCTTGACACTTTGCGTGCCTCAGGGGCCGCACGGTTGGGGGGTAGTAATGAAAATATGGACGATGATAAACACCCATGTGAAGTTTCAAGGAAATGGGCGAAGCAGTTGCAGAGATATAGTATAACGAAAAAGTTTTAACCAAAAAAACAAAAAAACTTTAACCAGACGTACGTTAAAAAGTTAACGTTGAAAATGGCTAAGTCAATTACGTAGAAATAATAGGTGAAGGTAAAAAAATGGTCAAATGTAGGATAGTTGTATGTGGTAGGCACCCCTTGGTTATGAAGCTGTGAAAGTTTGGTGGTCCTAGGTGGTACAGTACCAAAGAAATGGACTTAAACACGAAAACTTAACATTGTAAACGCGAAAACTTAACATTGAAAATGGTTAAGTCGACTGCGCGGAAAAAATGGGTCAAGTTAAAAAAAAAGTAACATGTTGGATAGTGATATGTGGTGGGCACCCCTTGATTATGAAGCTGTGAAAGTTTGGGGGTCCTAGGTGGTACATACAGTACCAAAGAAATGGACTTGAACACGAAAACTTAACATTGTAAACGCGAAAACTTAACATTGAAAATGGCTAAGTCGACTACGTGGAAAAAATGGGTGAAGATAAAAAAAAAGTAACATGTTGGATAGTGATATGTGGTGGGCACCCCTTGATTAATTGAAGCTGTTGGAAATAAGTTTGGGGGGTCCTTAGGTGGGTTACATACGAGTTCCCAAGAAAGAAAATGGGACTTGAACACGAAAACTTAACATTGTAACGCGAAAACTTAACATTGAAAATGGCTAAGTCGACTGCGCGGAAAAAATGGGTCAAGTTAAAAAAAAAGTAAATGTTGGATAGTGATATGTGGTGGGCACCCCTTGATTATGAAGCTGTGAAAGTTTGGTGGTCCTAGATGGTACAGTACCAAAGAAATGGACTTAAACACAAAAACTTAACATTGTAAACGCGAAAACTTAACATTGAAAATGGCTAAGTCGACTACGCGGAAAAAATGGGTGAAGATAAAAAAAAAGTAACATGTTGGATAGTGATATGTGGTGGGCACCCCTTGATTATGAAGCTGTGAAAGTTTGGTGGTCCTAGGTGGTACAGTAACAAAGAAATGGACTCAAACACAAAAACTTAACATTGATTGTGGACGCCGCCCGCTGCCCGCCCGCCCCGCCCGCCCGCCCGCCGCCCGCCCGGCTTTCGCCAATCCAATAGCCTGGATTTTTTTTCTCAAAAAACCTGGCTAAAAATTAATAAATTTATCCTTAAATTGAAAATTTCTCGCTCAATGTATACTTTGCTAGATAAATATACTTTGCAATTTTGGTGATATAGGCTACTGGTTAACTAACCTGCTGTATCCAAGTCAGGAGTCACCGATGGCAGTGGCGGCAATGTTGGGGTTACATCTGGAACAAATAAGCCGTAAATGTAATGATTTCATGTGAGACAAGCCATGTTATTTTATTAAGAAGATGCACAAATTTTCATGAAAAAAATCCACACTGGCTCTGAATATTTCGTCAACTTTCGAAATTATTTGCAGGAAATATGGTACATTCAGAGTTTCAGGAAAACTCATTGTGCATTTCCATAATAACTCCTAAATGTTGCTTTCATCAGACAGTGGTGAATCAGTAAAAAATGATCATAAAATAATCCATAAATAGTATAGATCAACCAACGACAAGTCATTGTTCTTTATGGGATCCACTAATAGTAGCATGAAACTTTTGAGGGGAAAAAATCCCTATGTTCTCTATTTCATCTCGAAAGTATATGTTGTTACCACTCATTTGAACCGTCTCAACAAGACGGTTCAAATGAGTGGTAACAACATATACCTTTATGATTTTCAGACATGATGAACATAGCCTGTTTATCTCACTTGGTTATGGTTACACCCTACAGATCATAGAACCAACAGTTACAAACACTGTAGATCCAGATCATAATGAGCTCATCAGGATCTGCAGTGTGTGTCATAATTTTCAGGATTTTGAACAGTGGTCGTTTTTTCATTAACCCTTTCACCCCTACGTGACTGGAATGGAATTTGATATGTTAATTTTGCAACCAATCCAATCCAATCGTCACAAAATTAAAAGGGGGTGTTATTGTTCTAAAAAATATGAAAATTACTTGAAAAAAGTGTGGGTCCTGATGAGACGACTGGTCACGAGCCGGATCATCCGGATCTACACGGTTTGCCAATACCACTATACAGACCTGTGGTGTTGAAGGGGTTAATGGAACTGTCTAAAATTAACAATGTCACATTACAGATTTACGAGTGAAGGGTTAAGAAAACCTACTTCTTAATGTGTCGGATATTCCTTTATCCTTGCCGAGCTTGTTCTGCCCAATACATGTATATACGCCGTAATCGTCGTCGACGACGCTATGTATCTGCAGGGTACTGATGGTCAGTCCGGTGTCTAGCTGCGTCACCAGAGGGTGTACAAAGTATTTATTGTCACCCACCAATGCTTGGCCATCCTTGCTCCAACTAATAATTGACGGGAATCCTTTATAATCACAGCGTATGTAAGCATCCATCCCAAGGCCAGGTAAAATCGTATCATTACCATGGTCTATGTGGACCGCCACGGGAATATCTGAAAAGCATAATAATGACGGTTATGATTTAGCAAATGGTTTAACTATTTCACGGGAATGGATTCTGATATGTTAATTTTGCAACCAATCCAATGGTCACAAAATGATTTTCAGACTAGTCCATTTATGAAAAGGGGGTGTTTTTGTTCTCAAAAGTACAAAAATTACTTGCAAAAAGTGCAGATCCTGATGAGACGGCTCGTCACGAGCCGGCTCATCTGGATCTACACTATTTGCCAATACCAATATACAGACATGTGGTGTTGAAAGAGTTAATATCCCAGCAAAGGTAAGACCATATCTTGCTGTGACTGAGGAGAAATGGGGCTGCTGGGTTTTGTGTCCAGTGTAGCTCCTGAGGAAATAGCTCACTTCTGTAGCCTGATTGTATGTTTTAGAAGCAGGACAGGTGTTTCATTGGCGGAATAGTGAACAGTGCGGATGCACAGACTGATCTGGTTCTACACTGGTCGCAATTCATAGCCTCATAATTCCAGCACAAAAATATTTACACAATTCCCTAACATTTGATTGGTCCATAGCAAGTCTCTGTCCAAAATTTATATCCCAGTAAACTCTCATGCTGAACTACTTTCTGTAACCGTCAGGCACAGTTAAAATAATTCTTAAGAAAACGGAAAATAAACACATTTTCTTGATGAATTTATTTCAAATGCTGCAATATAAGGAATGAATGGCCTTTTTTTGTAATTTATCGGGGATATAAACTTGGAAAAGTCGCGGGAATACTGGACGAGGCCTTCCGGCCTTCGTCCAGTATTCCCGCGACTTTTCCAAGTTTATACCCTGATAAATTCCACAAAAAGGCCATTCACTCCTATAATAGAGACGGGATGATTTGGGCAAGGATTTGACAGCTCCACATCATACGGTATCCAAGGTGTGGGCTCAGTGGGACAGTATATCATCTTCTATTGCATCTCCCATTTAGGCCATTGGCTGAGAAAATGGATCATGCAATGTTCATTACCAGCATATCCTCGGATCAGCCTGTGCATCCATGTAATTTGAACAGGGCCTATGCCGTTCACCATCAAGTCACTGCAGCAGGCTGCCTGCCATAAGCAAAATGATTAGATTCTAGTCCTACAGAGTGAATGCACTAGGCGACTAGGATCTTCAATTTGTGCAAATGTCTTATGAAGGTACCTTTTTCAGCTGGGGGCCCATGTAACAAAACTATTTCAGAACAACTTCCACATTCACATAGCCTGATAAATTGACGGTGGGTCTACATGGTCTATAATTAGTGTCACGTGGCAATTATCTTTCTCACAAATTGTTTACATTGAATATGGGTAACATATAATGCCAGAATTTCCCAACTAAATTTCAATGAAGTCTATGTATACAATCAGAGAACCAGTTAAGGTGCGTAATTTGATCAATTTTGTGGGGAATTTTGTTATTTCTTCACCAAAAATGGCAAGTTGAGACGATTCTAAAGAACTCCCAACTTGCCATGTTTTGAGCATCTTAACTGGAGCTCTGACAAAATTGAAAAATAAAATTATGTACACTGGTTACATAGTTCATAGGCTCACAGATGATGTACACTGGTTACATAGTTCATAGGCTCATTTGTGTCCAGGGGACTCACAGATGATGGACATTGTATACTTACAGCGGACACTGACAACAAGAGACTTTGATGTCGTGACATCGTCGTAATATTGCACCAAGCAGGTATAGGTTCCGGCAGAATTTTCATCTAGGTTTTTAATCACGTAGCGGCTGTCATAGCTCATAGTCCGTTTGTTGTGAATCCAGCTGAAGCGCGCGATTGTTTCGCTCCCAATTATAAGACACTGCAGTGTGGTCTGGTCACCTTTGTCAAGGATTCCACTCGGGTCATTGGTAACCATAATCTCGTAGTTCGCTGTTGAAGGTGACAAGAATTATTATACAAATAAACAACATTTATTTCAGAATTAATATAATTAATCTCGGCAACAGTCACGTTTATTTAAAACAAAAAAAAAGGCCTTAAACCTCTCTGAACGGTCAACATAATGACGCCAACGGCCACGTCAAGTTCAACAAAAGCAGCCAAAAACCTCTGAACGGTCATCATATTAAATGGACATTAATTTTGCCAGACATTGCGAATCGTGTCAAAACAATATTCCAATATAGCCGAGGGGTATGAAATCAAGCGCGCCGCATAGCGATAATCGGTCGGTAAATGATGTGTAAACAAAGAATGCTGTGTGTTGAGATTGACCATGCATCTGTCATATCTGACCATGCTGACAGCCTTTTTGACACTGTTTGAAGTGGATTAAACAAACCATGTATCCAAAGGTAATTACCGGTACCGGTAAGTGTTGTTTGTTTTCTGTGAAGTTCTATCGGTGATGCGCATGCATTTTTCTTGTTAATGCAAATGAGCCTTTGTTGCAAGAAAGCAAAAAATAACGGACCTGTTCAAGAAAGTTTGAATTGTCAAAATAAAATAACAAGAATTCCGCGAAATCAAATGTCTCGCCTTGTCCCGCCACCTTGACCTCGAGCCTGGGCCAGAAAGCAATTTTCACTGGCCCGAACATATACAATTATTGACTAGTGAGCCATAGAATATCAGATTATATTCTATGGCTCACTAGTCAATAATTGTTTTAGTATATGATAATAGTCGGTATATAGCACTTACGACCTTATGCTACTAGACAAAAATGGAAAAAGAATTTGAAAAAAAAACAAGAAACGAGGCCACTTTTTGTAGACTAGATGGCCTGCATGTCGCGCCTTGGGGCGAGGCATGGACACTAAAAAAAGAGATATAGTAGATGGAAAAACTTTAACCGGACACACGGATGGACGGACGGACGGACGGACGGACGGACGTATGCCAAAATGCCGACTATATCGCGCTTTCCGCAAGCGGGTGCGACAATGATGATAAACACCCATGTGAAGTATCAAGGTAATGGGTGAAGCAGTTGCAGAGATATAGTACACAAAAAAATCAAAGTAATTTGACCTTGACATTGGGCACAGGGGCCGCACGGTTGGGGGGTAGAATGAAAATATGGATGATGATAAACACCCATGTAAAGTTTCAAGGTAATGGGCGAAGCAGTTGCAGAGATATAGTATAACAAAAAAATTTAACCAAAAAACTTTAACCAGACGTACGTTAAAAAGTTAACGTTGAAAATGGCTAAGTCAATTACGTAGAAATAATAGGTGAAGGTAAAAAAAATGGTCACATGTTGGATAGTTGTATGTGGTGGGCACCCCTTGGTTATGAGGCTGTGAAAGTTTGGTGGTCCTAGGTGGTACAGTACCAAAGAAATGGACTTAAACACGAAAACTTAATATTGTAAACGCGAAAAGTTAACATTGACTGCGCGGAAAAAATGGGTCAAGTTCAAAAAGGTAACATGTTGGATAGTGATATGTGGTGGGCACCCCTTGGTTATGAAGCTGTGAAAGTTTGTTGGTCCTATGTGTTACAGTAAGAAAGAAATGGACTGGAAAACTTAACATTGATTGTGGACGCCCGCCCGCCCCTTGGTTATGAAGCTGTGAAAGTTTGTTGGTCCTACATGTATGTGTTACAGTAACAAAGAAATGGACTGGAAAACTTAACATTGATTGTGGACGCCGCCCGCCCGCCTGGCTTTCGCCAATCCAATAGCGTGGATTTTGTTTCCCAAAAAAACTGGCTAAAAATGGAAAAAAAGTTTAAAAAAAAAAAGTTTAAAATGATTTTTTTTCCAAAAAAAAAATGGCTAAAAATGGAAAAAAAGTTTAAAAAAAAAAGTTTAAAAATTAACAAAAAAATAATGCTCGCTATTGGAGCCCAGAATTTTTATAATAGTCCTATATTTATCTACATATCATCTGCACAGGTCCACATATTGCCACAATATTGTCAACACAGTTTACGGAAATGTAATACCCAGGTATAATAATTTACCTGTATAAATTACCTGTAATAATTTAGCTGGACATTTAGTGGTCAAGCTGGAAATTTGCACATGCTTGCACATGCAGAAGTGTTCAACTGGAGAAGGCTATTGTTCTCTCTACAGGTAAGGTGTACAGAGCGCACGAGAAAACGGGTCTTCATGCATTAATGTTCAGTTTGTAGCATATAAAGAAATAGAGTTTGACCTTGACCCTGGAGCCCGGATTTTTTTTTAATAGTCCTATATTCATCTACATACCATAGTAAAGGTATGTATAAAGTTTGATGACTGTAGCTGATAAGGTGTTGAAGTAATGACCGCAACACGAAAACTTAACATTGAATGATGACGACGACGACGACGACACCGCCGACGACGACGACGACGACTCCGGAAAAGCAAAACCTATGTCTTGCTTTCCGCTTCGCGGCACCTTGACCCTGGAGCCCGGAATTTTTTTTAATAGTCCTATATTCATCTACATATCATAGTAAAGGTATGTATAAAGTTTGATGACTGTAGCTGATAAGGTGTTGAAGTAATGACCGTAACACGAAAACTTAAACATTGAATGATTGCGATGACGACGACAGAACGCCGCCGACGATCGACGACTCCGGAAAAGCAAAACCTATTGTCTAGCTTTTCCGCTTCGGCGGGCAGAGGGAAAAAACTGGATCCACGGTGTCATCGGTTGATGACATATGTGTTCAAAGTGAAAATTGTTGATTCCTTTAAACATTTGGATTACTGATTACCATGGTTACTGGATTATTTGTTGAAGCCAAATTGTGTAAAGTATTTCTTTTTTAAAATTTCTATTTTTTTCCTTGAAAATATATGCAGTGACTCGCCATTGGAATGAATAATTGTTATTGGTCACTTCAGAAATTCAATAAATAAATTTTCTAAATACATGTATGATGTTTTGTTTTCTGTGAGATTGATGACTGTCAATTGGTGGCCCCTCTCTCCAACAGTCACCTCTCTACAACAGCCAATTTTAGTCCTTCCGGTTGTTGGCTGTTGTAGAGAGGTTGGACTGTATCTGTTTAACAGGCAGTCGTAATGTTTAAACTGTTGGAATCGTTACATCAGAAAACAGTTATTTAATTCCTATCAAGAACATTTGGTGCCTACCAGATGGGATCCCAACTTGCACATCTATGTAATCTCATCAGGATCTGCAGTGTTCACCATTCTGCAGGTGAAACTCCTGGCATTATTCCAACAAACAGTATAACTGTGATATTTTCTGTCAATGATGTTGATAGTTGAACAAATTTTCATAGCAAATGCGGAATTCTATTCCACATTAGCTGTGAAAATTTCAACCATCATTTACAGAAATATTGTCAATGTTGAAAATACATTTCACGAAAAATTACATATCTTCTTAGGTACAAAATCACATGGCTTGTCACATATACTTACGGTGGAGTGTTGTCATCACGTCGATTGACGGCGATGGAAGACTCATACCGTGCTGGTTCATTGCCAACACAGACACTGTGTATCTTGTAGATGGGTCCAAGCCCGAGAATGTGTGCTGTAGATTGCTTTCATTCTGAAATTATAACAGTCCGTGTTCAACCTAGGAGGGGCCATGGAGCCATGTGATATTTTCTGTAAATGATGTCGAAAGTTGACAAAATATTCGCAGCAAATGCGGAATACAATTCCGCATTTGCTGCGAAAATTTGTCCACTTTCGACATCATTTACAGAAAATATCACAGTTAGCATCTAGTTAAGTACATACTCACATGGTTTGTCTGAAATGAAACTGTGAGTGGGTACAGTAGATGCTACTATACATATGAGGTTGTGACTGGAGACATAGGGCATGTGTAATTGATGACAAGGTGTGCTCCAAACCCATGAACATGTGTTGCAGATAGTGTTCAACCTGTGATGATATTAAATACACCAGAGGCGTCGGAAGTGGGGCGGCAGGGGCGGCCACCGGCGTCTCAATATTTGGACCAAAAATAAAAGGTGTCTCTTAAATGCAGCAGCATGCAGGAAATGGCATCTAGTGTCTCTTAAATGCAGCAGCATGCAGGATATGGCATCTAGCCCCCCCCCCCCCCCCCACCCCCAAACACTAACTTACTTCGCTCGGGTCGACATTCTCCGCCCCAATATTAATTTGCTTCCAACGCCTCTGAATACACAGATCCATAAGCATAAGCAGCTGTGTCAGAGTAAACTAGATGCTGCTTACAACTGTGGTTGTGACTAAAGAAATGGGGCTTATGGTATTTGTGGACAGTCTGGCTCCAGGTTTCCTCACACACATGCAGCCAGAAAAGGAAATATGTAGGTACATGTAATAACAGGTTATATACTGGTGGAATGGCGAAACAGTGCACACTGATCAGACTGCGCAGTCTGGGCCTACATGGTCACAAAGAGAAGCCCCATAGCGCTAATCACAGCCACAAATAACAAGGTCTTCAAGTGGACATTTGAGACATGCCGTGTGATTTTGTACCTTCGGACATCTGCGTAATTTCATGAAATATGTTTACAAGATTTACATTATTTTCCGTAAATTGTGTCAAAAGTTGACAAAACTTTCAGAATATTTGTCAAATTTTTTACTTTATTAATGAAAAATATTGTAAATTCTGTAAACGTATTTGATAAAATCACATGGCATGTCTCATTATAGGAATGAATGGCCTTTTTGTGGAATTTATCGGGGTATAAACTTGGAAAAGTCGCGGGAATACTGGACGAAGGCCGGAAGGCCTCGTCCAGTATTCCTGCGACTTTTCCAAGTTTATCATCCCCGATAAATTCCACAAAAAGGCCATTCATTCCTTATAATTCCAGCATTTGAAATAAATTCATCAAGAAAATGTGTTTATTTTCCGTTTTCTTAAGAATTATTTTAACTGCGCCTGACGATTACGGAAAGTAGTTCGGCATGGGAGTTTACTGGGATATAAATTTTGGACAGAGACTTGCTACGGACCAATCAAATGTTAGGGAATTTTGTAAATCTTTTTGTGCTGGAATTATTTATCGATGGCCCAACCTTGATCAACATATCCTAGCATGACTCATCAAAGTCACTCAGACACTTCAGAAAGATATTGTGTTTGAAGTATTTGATCTATTTATCAGCAGTGCCCTGCATCATTGTTACCAGTAGGGCTCCAGATAAGGAATTAGTAATTGAGTATTTTCACTCCATCATTTCTAATGCAATTGGGTATTTCAAAATTTTAATTGGGTAAAATAAAATCACACTACTGTTTACACATGAACAGACAGCAATTATTGAATAGTTTGCTTCGAAATAAAAACATGTCTTGGCATTTCATTAGAATTGTCTCCTTGGAGACAATTCTAATGAAATACCAAGATGTGTTTTCATTGAAAATAAGAAACATATGCTATATTTTTGGTATGTTTATTGTTTTCTGCAGCATGATAAAGGTACTACAAAATTGTTATTGCTTTTTGATACTCGCTACTTCTGATCTCAATTGGGTTTTTGGCAATTTTAATTGGGTATTTAAGCAAATACGCAGCTTATCTGGAGCTCTGGTTACCAGTCTCAAAGCTGCCGGCAAGTGGGCTTAATACAATTTCTCATGTAGGCCCCTACAACCACTTCTCTCCTTCATAGTCAATACACCAACATTACCATAATACCCATAAACATTCCAACACAAATCATTCCGGGGACACACACAGTAAATTTAATACATGGTTCAAACATTTATGGTTAGTATGGTTGTACTTAATTCTGGGAAACATACATTAATGTATGGTTTCCCCAGGCGTGGATCTGGAGGGGGGCTTCTGGGGTTGCAAACCCCCCCCCCCCCCCCATCCGCAACCCCCCCCCTCCCGTTCTGCCACAGAGTTTACATAGATCAGAGTTTACCACCAGTTGGTGTCTGAATTTAAATGCTGTAAAACACAGGAAAGTGCATTTCGAAGAGCTCAAAAATAGGACAACTCCCTAGTTGCGAACGGTAACTTGCAATTACTCCCGTACGGTACGAGAGTAGATTGCAAGAGTTACCTTCGCAACTATAGACACCCCCACCCACCCCCGTTCCCCAAATGCTGGATCCGCCCCTGTTTCCCACAGTAAGAAATGTTCCAATAGTATGGTTAGTATGGTTGTACTTTATTTCAACAACAGTGTATTTGGATACAATTTGTAATTTGTATTTGATAGGGGTCTCAAAACAAATATTGTGGATACAATTTGTTTTGGGGAAGCCTCTATTTAATATAATAAGGGTTTCTTAAAACAAATCATTTCCAAATAAATGTATTTGAATACAATTTGCTTCGGGAAAACAAAATGGTGTCCAAATATTTTGGGTTGTTACAGCAACTCACAATAATTCGCTCTATCCTGGAGTGAGTGATCCACAGGCGGAGTTTGTATTGACAGCTATCACAGTTGTTGGCTGGCACGTCCCATTGTACGGAGATAATCTCATACGTCACATTGGTTACTCTCACATTCTGTGGTGCGGTCGGCAGCAGACCTGAAATTATGTAAACCATTGATGCATTCTAATATACACTACTAACACAAGTTTACATCGCTGAATAAAAATTTGTCAGCTGCTGTTTATTTTTTATTTTTTATTTTTCTCATCAAAAACATGCTTTGACAACACTTTCAAATCATTTCCAATGCATATGAAGATATTAGCTGATGGTAAACAGAAATTATATGTGATTTGAGAAACTGTTACAAAAACTTTCAAAACTAGAAATGTGGCCTGTCGGCACACGAATGCCCCCGCTGGCAGCCAAAGAAAACGAGGCATATTTGATTATAAGCCATTTACCCGAGCGTTAAGGTTTTGAACGCACCTCGACCCTGGGCTTAGTGGGGGCGGGACGAATGTGGATTTGTCACAGGGCAGTAGAGGACCATTGTAGCAATGCGTGTGTGAAATGTGAAGCAGATCCGAGAAAGGAAACACAAATTATAAGCCATTTAACTGAATGTTAAGGTTTCAAACGCACCAAGTCTGTGACCTTGACCCTGTGCTTAGCAGGGGCAGGACGAGTGAGTGAGTGAGTGAATAGGGTTTAACGTCCGCTTTTCTGACATAGAGGTACAAGCCTCAGGGAGTCTACACGCAGACGGGTCAACGGGGTCGTGTCCAGTATCCACCTGTCCGAGGGGGGTAAATCCCAACTTCAGAACTCAATATTTACAATCAAAATATATATTCAGTCCTGAAATTAGAACAACCTGATCTGGTGCCAGGCCCTCGCCACACCAGCATCATTTATCCCATCCCCTAAAAGTAATAGGATTAGCGCTAATCTTACTTTTATATATGGGGCATAGCCTGACTCAACTCTCACATACAAAAAATGTACATGAGGGCCAAATCCGGTATAGTGGGTTCCGGAAAGTATGAACCCAATCGTTAAGCCAGTTTAGTCGCCTTTTACGACAAGCAATGGCTACTGCAGCACTATTCTCAGGATCAGTTGATCCCGCCCCGGTGCCTGCACGAGGCCTAGGGGCAGGACGAATGTGGATTTGTCACAGGGCGGTAGAGGACCATTGGAGCAATGCGTGTGTGAAAGTTAGTGTAGGATTGAGAAACGCACACGCAAGTAAACAATTAAAGTGGAAAAGGTGAAGGCCAAAGGTGAAGGTCGAAGTAATGGGTGGTGGAGTGTGTAAGGCATGTTCATATGTATCATGTGTATAAATATTTAAGCGATTGGCAAAAGTATTGAGAAGTTAGTGTAGGATTGAGAAACGTGCACGTAGATTTGTCCCAAAGTGCCAAGCAAACATTTAAAGTGGAAAAGGTCAAGGCCAAAGGTCAAGGTCGAAGTACTGGGTGGTGGAGTGTGTAGGGCAGGTTCATATGTATCATGTGTATAAATATTTAAGCGATTGGCAAAAGTATTGAGAAGTTAGTGTAGGATTGAGAAACGTGCACGTAGATTTGTCCCAAAGTGCCAAGCAAACATTTAAAGTGGAAAAGGTCATGGCCAAAGGTCAAGGTCGAAGTACTGGGTGGTGGAGTGTGTAGGGCATGTTCATATGTGTCATGTGTATAAATATTTAAGCGATTGGCAAAAGTATTGAGAAGTTAGTGTAGGATTGAGAAACGTGCACGTAGATTTGTCCCAAATTGCCAAGCAAACATTTAAAGTGGAAAAGGTCAAGGCCAAAGGTCAAGGTCAAAGTACTGGGGGTGGAGTGTGTAAGGCATGTTCATATGTATTACGTGTATAAATATTGACATAATATGTGAAGCCATGTAGAAGTTACTAAAGAATAAAGTAATATCGGGACGTACGTACGGACGGACAGACGGGACGGACGTACGGACGGACGCCGGTAAGACTATATGCCCCCGTACCTTTCGGTAGCGAGGGCATAAAAATAAACTGACAGATGAATGGACGTACGATCAGTAGCGAGGGTAATTGTATTAATGTGTAACGATGTATAGTTACTAAGTAATGTATGTGTGCAATATGAAGATATTAGCTGAAGGCAAACAGAAATTATAGATGATTTGAGAAACTCTTACAAAAACTACCAAAAAACTAGAAATGTGGCCTATCGGCACACGAATGCCCCCGCTGGCAGCCGAAGAAAACGAGGCATATTTGATTATAAGCCATTTACCCGAGCGTTAAGGTTTTGAACGCACCTTGACCCTGGGCTTAGTGGGGGCGGGACGAATGTGGATTTGTCACAGGGCGGTAGAGGACCATTGTAGCAATGCGTGTGTGAAATGTGAAGCAGATCCGAGCAAGGAAACATAAATTATAAGCCATTTAACTGAATGTTAAGGTTTCAAACGCACCAAGTCTGTGACCTTGACCCTGTGCTTAGCAGGGGCAGGAAGAATGTGGATTTGTCACAGGGCGGTAGAGGACCATTGGAGCAATGCGTGTGTGAAAGTCAGCTAGTGTAGGATTGAGAAACGCGCACGTAGATTTGTCCCAAAGTGGCAAGTAAACAATTAAAGTGGAAAAGGTGAAGGTCGAAGTAATGGGTGGTGGAGTGTGTAAGGCATGTTCATATGTATCATGTGTATAAATATTTAAGCGATTGGCAAAAGAATTGAGAAGTTATTGTAGGATTGAGAAACGTGCACGTAGATTTGTCCCAAAGTGGCAAGTAAACAATTAAAGTGGAAAAGGTGAAGGTCAAAGGTGGAGGTCGAAGTAATGGGTGGTGGAGTGTGTAAGGCATGTTCATATGTATCATGTGTATAAATATTTAAGCGATTGGCAAAAGTATTGAGAAGTTATTGTAGGATTGAGAAACGTGCACGTAGATTTGTCCCAAAGTGCTAAGTAAACATTTAAAGTAGAAAAGGTGAAGGTCAAAGGTCAAGATCGAAGTACTGGGTGGTGGAGTGTGTAAGGCATGTTCATATGTATCATGTGTATAAATATTTAAGCGATTGGCAAAAGTATTGAGAAGTTATTGTAGGATTGAGAAACGTGCACGTAGATTTGTCCCAAAGTGGCAAGTAAACAATTAAAGTGGAAAAGGTGAAGGTCAAAGGTGGAGGTCGAAGTAATGGGTGGTGGAGTGTGTAAGGCATGTTCATATGTATCATTGTGTATAAATATTTAAGCGATTGGCAAAAGGATTGAGAAACGTGCACGTAGATTTGTCCCAAAGTGCTAAGTAAACATTTAAAGTAGAAAAGGTGAAGGTCAAAGGTCAAGGTCGAAGTACTGGGTGGTGGAGTGTGTAAGGCATGTTCATATGTATCATGTGTATAAATATTTAAGCGATTGGCAAAAGTATTGAGAAGTTATTGTAGGATTGAGAAACGTGCACGTAGATTTGTCCCAAAGTGGCAAGTAAACAATTAAAGTGGAAAAGGTGAAGGTCAAAGGTGGAGGTCGAAGTAATGGGTGGTGGAGTGTGTAAGGCATGTTCATATGTATCATGTGTATAAATATTAGATTTCTCCCAAAGTGCCAAGCAAACATTTAAAGTGGAAAAGGTCATGGGCAAAGGTCAAGGTCGAAGTACTGGGGGGGTGGAGTGTGTAAGGCATGTTGATATGTACATTTGTATGACGTGTATAAATATTGACATAATATGTGAAGCCATGTAGAAGTTACTAAAGAATATGGTAATATCGGGACGTACGGACGGAACGGACGGGACGGAACGAACGGACGTTCTTACATTAGGGTACTTATGTGGCTTATCACATGTTAAATATTAGCCACATAAAACGATTTTTAGCCACATAAAACCATTTTTTAGGTGGCTAATTGTAACCAACCCTATCCTTTAACAAGTCTATAACCCTGTGGGGCTAGCCACATAAGTACCCTAATGTGTGCCCGGGACGGACGTACGGGACGGACGTACGGGACGGACGCCGGTAACACTATATGCCCCCGTACCTTTCGGTAGCGGGGGCATAATAAATGGACGGACGGACAGACAGACGGACAGACAGACGGACAGACAGGGCGAAACCTATAGGGCACCGCAAATTCTTGGCGGGACCCTAAATATATATTAATTTCATAATTAATAGAGGTAACGACATGTAAACTTACTTGTGTGTACGTAATATAATTATGTGCCTTAAATAATTCTGTCATCAAATGTTATGACGTCATTACTTTGTGCATAATGTTTCTTGTGTCCCAGGTGGTGCAACTAAGTACCGTATTCTGCCGATTATAGGTCGATCGCAAGAGTGCATAAGACGCACCCCTATTTTCAGTCCAAAATCTGGGGGAAAATGTCTACATGAGATTATAAGATGCACCCAATTTTCCTAACAAACTGAAACAAAAAATTAAAAAAAATTTGCCAAGTTGTTGTTGTTATTTATTCCCCCGCACTGTTTTTTTATTCGTACCTTGGACGTTTTTGTCTGTATTTTCCCTATCATAGTTTGCTATGTCCGTAATTTGCCGACTCTATGTCCGTGATTCCCTGGTCTGTATTTCACCGTTTTCTAGTATCTTCAATTACACTGTGAACTCGGTAGTACACGCTTCACTATAACACGTGCTCGGTTAGTACACGGTTGTGCATTGGCTCCTGATTTTTTTGCCTATTTGTATATCAAAATTGTGTTAAATGTGTAAGACTATTGTCATAAATCGTGTTATATTTGCGATCATATTGAGCTGAAAGTGGTATTACCTTGTTAATTATTGATTGCGGTATGTATTATCTCTTTTTGACACCATTTACGGAAACTATTTTCGAAATCAATATCAGCGAAATATGGCGACAGATCTGCGTATAATTCAGAGTGTTTTTTTTTTTTTGAACCGTCTTGACGAAACCGTTTAAATGGTGGTCACGGCATATACTTCTGAGTGCATAGAAGGAAAATATTTAGGATTTTCCACAAACATAAGCATATCCTCAGCATGAAATGGGTTACTGATTGCCCCCATGATTGCCCCCAGGATGAAAGCCGCACGTTCGCCACATCAAAAGGCGTGTTGACCAATCAGTGCAATTTCAAAACATAGCCTAAAGGTCACACAGTTTACAGCCTCGTGCTGAATGATGACATAAGATAAACACCTGTTAGTTATCGATTTTGTTTCCACAAAGCAACACACAACTTTCGCCTACAGTATGTAATATTTCAAAATCAGTTGTATCTTCCGTAAATGATGCTGAAAGCAGCCTATAGCTATAATGAATTTGCATTGTCCACTGACGTAATTATAATGTTTTTAATTAGAGATTGGCGAACATTGTAAACCATGTGCAGACTACACGAATCCACCGCCTGGTCTGGCCGCTAATGCAATAAGCCGGGATTTGTCAGAGATAGAGACCCAATTCACATAAACACGTTTGCCGTGTATTAAATAGACTCGGTAGTATTGTTTCACTGGGTACCAGACAGGGTACCAGTTTAGTGACGAATACGTAACTGACGTCAGCAACCGCGTGTATTGATATTTGATATGGCTTTGTGTTGTAAATCTTGACACGCAGTGTGTTTGATGTCGGCCGGCTGACTTAGGCTTGCCACTTTCATCAGCAACGTGTAAACACACAGTTTCGAAACTAATGATGGAATTTTATAACTTGCGAGTTGCGTGGAATTGCATAATGCATATTGGGATTTACCATTAATGGCGTCATGCAATATTTTTCACGGCAAAATGACACCGACTGATATGGGCCAGGTAAATGTTTTCAAAAGATAATTAAAATGATAGAGGCCAGATTGTGATTCGGCAGAGAAAATGTCGACCGAATGTGACACAGCATCGAAACCACAGGCATTCGGCGTGTTTCGGCTTTCGTCGGTATAACTCTTATATATATATATATATATATATATATATGCAGTTATACCGATGAAAGCCGAAACGCGCCGAATGCCTGTGGTCGAAACGAGTAAGGAGCGAACTGTTTAGAATACGAATCTGAGGATACTTTTCCAATTTCAAGCGGATGTTACCGCAAAGACTAACAACAACAACAAATATCGAAACAACTTTATTTTATGAATTTTTTGTCACTTTTGTCGATATTTCGGGGTGGAAAAAAATGCTCTTGTATCCAAACGTGTGAATAAGATGCTTTGTGGGATGAAAATCAGGGTAAAAAAAGTGTGATTTATAATTGGCAGAATACGGTACTACAGACACAGGTGGAAGACTCGGACCTATGATACCAAAAAAATGCCTATTAAAAAAATCCCATTACGCCACCCACTTGATCTCGTACAGTACCATCTTCTATATAGAAAGGTGATAAAGAATATGGCTATTATAGAAAGAGCCCTCTCTTTTCTGACTCGCACAAACACAATAAACATCGATTAAATGTATGACTTATGTCTCTGGCAATCGATAAAGGTATTAGGTGTGTGAATATACTCACTTCAAATCGCTGTTTCCAGCATTTATTCAGTTATTCGTATTTTGCATACCCCATCCAAAGTGAAATTTGCGTGTACTAAAGAATCTCACACAGAATCGGAGGCCGTCCGACGTGGATTATCGGTCATATTTGGCCGATAGCTGATCGCCAGCTCAAACTGACGTGCACCGATCACCGATCTAAAAAACACTTTTTTGTCTCATTTCGTTCATTATCTGGAACCGGGTCAATGCACCATCTTCCATAATACAACCACCGAAGCGTCTATGTAAGAACATCTCTGATTGGCTAAATCTAAACTGTGATGACGTCATTCAACCTATTTCGGGATTCCGGAAGACATAATCTGATACGCCGCGGAAGCGGTATCGCGCCTGCCGAGGCATTTGACCGTGAACATTACAAGTAAATAAATGACCTTCACCTTGACCTTGAGAATTTGGATGTGGGCGTGTGTGTAATGAAGCATCATCCCTAGACAAACATTGATGTGAAATATTATCAAAGTCTGGCAAGGGGTTAAAGAGATATTGTGAAAAAACAATAACTTTAACGAATTTCTGTTACAAAACCGGTGAACATTGAAAGTAAATAAATGACCTTGACCTTGAGAATTTGGATGTGGGGGTGTGCGTAATGAAGCATCATCCCTAGACAAAGATTGATGTGAAATATTATGAAAGTCTGGCAAGGGGTTAAAGAGATATTGTGAAAAACAATAACTTTAACGCATTTCTGTTACAAAACCGGTGAACATTAAAAGTAAATAAATGACCTTGACCTTGAGAATTTGGATGTGGGGGTGTGCGTAATGAAGCATCATCCCTAGACAAACATTGATCAATGTGAAATATTATCAAAGTCTGGCAAGGGGTTAAAGAGATATTGTGAAAAAACAATAACTTTAACGCATTTGTTACAAAACCTGTGAACATGAAAAGTAAATAAATGACCTTGACCTTGAGAATTTGGATGTGGGGGTGTGCGTAATGAAGCATCATCCCTAGACAAATATTGATCAATGTGAAATATTATCAAAGTCTGGCAAGGGGTTAAAGAGATATTGTGAAAAAACAATAACTTTAACGCATTTGTTACAAAACCGGTGAACATGAAAAGTAAATAAATGACCTTGACCTTGAGAATTTGGATGTGGGGGTGTGCGAAATGAAACATCATCCCTAGACAAAGATTGATGTGAAATATTATGAAAGTATGGCAAGGGGTTAAAGAGATATTGTGAAAAAACAATAACTTTAACGCATTTCTGTTACAAAACCGGTGAACATTAAACGTAAATAAATGACCTTCACCTTGAGAATTTGGATGTGGGGGTGTGCGTAATGAAGCATCATCCCTAGACAAACATTGATCAATGTGAAATATTATTAAAGTCTGGCAAGGGGTTAAAGAGATATTGTGAAAAAACAATAACTTTAACGCATTTCTGTTACAAAAACGACGGAAAAAGCGCCGACTATAGTCGCGCCTCTGCTAAAGCAGGCGCGACAATAATGTGTTTTTTAGATCGGTGAACGATCACAATTGGACGAACTTTGTATGGTTGGATTTTCTAATGTATATGGTCATGGTGCATGACATTAGTTTGAGCTGGCGATCAGCTATCGGCCAAATATGACCGATAATCCACGCACGACGGCCTCCAATTCTGTGTGAGATTCTTTCGTACACGCAAATTTCGCTTTGGATGGGGTAATCAAAATGCGAATAACTGAATAAATGCTGGAAACAACGATATGAAGCGAGTATATTCACACACCTAATACCTTTATCGATTGCCAGAGACATAAGTCATATATTTAATCGATGTTTATTGTGTTTGTGCAAGTCGGAAAATAGAGGGCTCTTTCTATAATAGCCATATTCTTTATCACCTTTCTACAGTCGTTTCTGTCAAAATGTTCCGGGTTTATACGTGTACAAAGTGTTGTGCGTTGCGTATCCGTGGAGTTTCCGTTAGTTGCGTTTCAAACCGTGTGTCGTCTACGTGTAATACGTTTTCGGCCATGCGTTGCGTTTCCCCACTCTTGCGCATGCGTGAAAGTCGAACAAACCGTGTTCAACGCATTGAGTTTCAAAAGCGTGTAATCCGTGTACAACGGTTGTAAACGTATACAACGGTTGTAAACAACGCATTGACTTTCAAAAGCGTGCAATCCGTGTACAACGGTTGTACATGTAAACGTATACAACGGTTGTAAACGTATACAACGCTAAGGTAAACCGTTTAAACTATTTAACGCTTTCTTTGATGAACGGCTACACACTTCTACATGTACACAGCACCGTACAGATGAAACCGTGTTATACATATAACACGTTTCCACGGGTTTTAACGCATTACACGTGTTGGTATGCCAACCGTGTATCGCATAGAATGCGCATGCTCAGATCGTTCTTCGTGTGTGTATATATACTTCTAGATTCACTGCAGGGCTTCTACAATTTTCAGTTTTACGGTTCTGGACCGATTTTTGAACTCTCAGACCGATTGAGATTTGAAAACTAGTCTTAAAAATCGGTCCAAGAAAAATTGCCAGTCGGCTGCTATTTCGCTATAAACCTTGTAAAGTTACCGGTTTTGACCACCAAGTAATTTATGACACATATCCGCGGGCCATATCCGTGTTAAACCAGTGTGCAGCTCGCTGTGTATTCAGTTTCTCTAAATATCGATTTTTTTTAACACACGCGTGGGACAGGTGCATAGCAGATTAGTGACTGAAATAGACTGGCTTCAGCGTAAAGATACGAGAGTTCCTAGACTCGCCATTTCTGATAATGTTAAAATAAAATAAAGAAACCATGCACTGTGTTTATCTGTGTTCGTAATATTTAACCCCAAGTAACTGACACGGACTATCGGCCCGGACTATTCCATATTAAGTTAGGAATTTCTGTTACATTACGCTGTATTAGGGGTCATTTTTGTGTATATAAAATGTACATGTACGTAGGAATGCCGCAGATCCTGATGAGCCGGCTCACGTGATCTACAATTCGCAAACATTTTGATAAACGACAAGGTACATCTGTCGTGTTAAAAGCGTGACTCATTAGGCATCAGGGATTAGGGATCAATTGAAGTGCTAAATCACACCGCCGATGTACTTTGAACTCGATCTGAGGGTATGTATTCGCGATATTTTAAAAGGGACGAAACAAGGACGCCTCGAAGCGATCGGGGCCGAACAGGTATTCGCGTTAAAACGTGTAAACGTTGTACACGTTTCAACGCTTTCATATAGCTACACGCTTCCAGGTAAAGCGTTGTACACGTTTCAACTCTTTCACCTCGCTACATATGTATACGCCAAAGCATGTTATACGCCTTGAAGCTAAACGTATTACACGCTTTAAAACTAAACGGTTTGACAATGTGTATTACACGTGTACGAACCGTATTATACGTTTAAACAACGTATACAACGCTACAGCAAACCGTTGCGTTCGCGTTGCGTTCGCGTTGCGTTCGCAACGTTTGCGTTCGCGTTTAGTTTGCAAGTGTTGTCTGCGGTGGAACAAAAACGGAGACTGCACTGTATATAGAAGATGGTATTGTACAAGACCAAGCGGGTGGGGTAATGGGATTTTTTTAATAGGCATTTATTGTTGGTGTCATAGGTCCGAGTCTTCCACCTCTGCTACAGAGCTGATAAAGTGATGAAACACATTAAAAAATAAAGTGACGACACATCATTTGCATCTCGAGGTGTATGTGGATCGGTTTGGCAGTTTTATTGAAAGGATGGAAAGAATGTGGTCTGGTTTATCAACCTCAAATAGAAACTGTTCACGAATGCCACGGCAAATGTTTACCCAGGGCTGGACATGGTCGAACGTTATTGTTACTTTTCTGTCGGAAATATTGTGTAATTTGTGCCTATATGCAGTACTTTCGGAACTTTGATAACTCATTCTATTCAAACAGCTGATTTACACAATACAAATTCCGGGACAGCAGTACACGTCGCGTGATGCAGCAACATCAATTTCAAAATTTCAGTGCGACCGTTGTGAACTAGTGACGTAATGGCGCGTTCTAGTAATGTCATGAGACATATGTATTACATATGTAATTGGCTTGGCCCCGGAATGAGCATTGTCTACAGCCATGGTCAAACAGCAAGCGCTGTACGTTTGAACACCTGCTGTGAGTGGTGTCAAACAATGGCAGTTATGTAACAATATGGAATTCTGACCCAATGACCATACCTTGACCCTCAGTGAAGCAGGTAAACATGCTGCCAATGTGTGAGAGACACAGGGCCGAATTCAAGTCTCTTGTATGCACCAGACCTTGGCAATATCGTAAGCATGACTCGGGAAACCCCGGCGTTCGTTTACAGCAGTCATAATGGTTACGGCCATCTGCAACAACAGACAAGATATTGTCTGGTGTAGGTGGGCGTGAATGGAGAAATGGGACTTACAGTGCACACACGAATGAACATGACAGGTTGGTTCGTGTGTGCACTTACACGCTGACCCCACTGTATGGGTTATGTGACCAGTGTAGCTCCTGATCAAATAGTACACTCCTGTAGCCTGATAACTATCTATATGGCGTGTTAGAAGCATGACAGGTGTTCATTGATGGTGAACAGTGCAGATCCTGATCCAAATGTGCGGATGCACAAGCTGATCTGGATCTACACTAGTCAAAAAACTTGTAAACCCCATTTCTCCACTCGAAGCCATATACATGTATGTGAAGTGCTATGACAAATTGGCGTTAATTGAGACCGGACATCCATGCAGTCTGATCCGGGCCTACACAGTACTCTATTGACATGGGAAAACTAGTCTGCCTGTAAAGAAAACTATAACAATATATAGACTACTGTCTAATACAAGAAATCAGTAACGCCAGAGCTCCAGTTAAGATGCGTAATTTGACCAAATAATGTATTTTTCTTAGTTCTTCACCAAAAATGGCAAGTTGGGAGTTCTTTAGAATCGTCTCGTTTTGGTGAAGAAATAACAAAATTCCCCCCAAAGTTGATCAAATTACGCACCTTAACTGGAGCTCTGTAACACTGATGGTGGGTGTACAACTCAATAACTTCAAATTTCTAAATCATTTCACCTTGACCTTCAGCATGGTGGGTGGGCTATAGAATCAAAATATGGATGATGGCAAATAAGTGTATGAAGTTTCTATGCCAACCCAACTTAACCCTTAGACCGCTATCTTACTATTTTTGTCGTCTGCTGTTTATTTTCTATTTTCCATTTTTATCATCAAAAACATGCTTTGACAGCACTTTAGAACAATTTACAACATGCTTTGACAGCACTTCAGAATCATTTCCATTGGAAATGATTCTGAAGTGCTGTCAAAACATGTTTTTATTGAGAAATAAGGCAAGCTATAAAAGCAACAGCAGACGCAAATTGTTGTGAGTAGCGGTCTAAGGGTTAAAGTAACAGACATACACGTATTATGTACCTGACAAAATAGACGGCGAGGGTGACGACTATATGCACACATTTCTTTGTCACTGCACATAAAAGGAGGCTAATTGAGATTGTGACTAGCGTAGCCCCAGTAGCCTATTTCACAAACATTGCAAAGTATACTTACATGTATCTAGCAAAGTATACTTTGAGGGAGAAATTTTCAATTTAATAATCAATTTATTTATTTTTATTATACTGAATTTATTACATTAGCACAGCCATTTTGGCTGTGCTAATGTAATAAATTCAGTATAATAATTCTGCATACTTTTAATCATCAAATATATGCAGTCGTTAGTTCTATATGACATAATGCATTTCGGGGAAAATAAATGATTACTCCCTCAAAGTATACTTTGCTAGATAAGTATACTTTGCAATTTTGATGAAATCGGCTACAGATCAGCCTACACTGGTGGGAAAACATTGCTGTACTTGAAAAAGGTGAAAGTGAATGGGTTTAACGTCCCAGCAACAGCTAGGGTCATATAGAGACGGGACCACAGTTTAAAGTCTTATCTGACAGACCAGTGGGATGGAATACTATGGAAGTATCTTTGATGCCTAAGGCAAGGTTTGAACCCACAACCTTCACATTGGAGGTTAATCCCTAGTCCGCAACCCATTCCTGGGGTACTTGAAAAATTAACTTCCACTCAAATAGCTTGATTGGTCGCACCTGAACACTGTTCAGTCTCAAACAAGCAAACTGATGGATTTCATGGGAGTTAAGTCCATTTAACAACGTCTCATATAGGCATGAATTCAATTGCCTGTATGGGGACAGTACCATACGTTCACCACTTGAAAGACAATGTCCTGATACGGTGCTAGGAACCCTTACTATGAGATTTAACCATTTCACCCCTAAGTAACTGGAATGGCTTTTGATAGGTTGATTTTGCAACCAAATCAATCGTCACAAAATTGTTTTCAGACTAGTCCATTTGTCAAAAGGGGGTAGTTTTTGTCCTCAATCTATGAAAATTACTTTCAAACAGTGCAGATCCTGATGAGATCCGGCTCATCTGGCTCTGCACTATTTGCATAAACCGCTATAGCGGGCTTTCGGCTTTTTTTAACCTGATGACCAATATTTACCTACTGCACAGCCTAATATCTTGTCCATGTCTGGGAGGCAGTCTTCATTGGCCACAGTCACATCAAAGGCAGCCGCCAAACACATATCAACACACGGTGTGGAGAGTCCCATCCATGAACAACAGTCTGCAATATACAGTGGAACATCGCTAAACCGAACACCAAGAAAACCCGAGTGTGGTTCATTTTGAAAGGTTTCACTATCGTTTATCTATGTGCGTGCTCATGTGGAGAGTTCACTCTTTGAACAAGTCTGCAATATACAGTGGAACATCGCTAAACCGAACCCCAAGAAAACCCCGAGTGTGGTTCATTTTGAAAGGTTTCGCTGTCGTTTATCTCTGTGCGTGCTCATGTGGAGAGTTCGCTCTTTGAACAACAGTCTGCAATATACAGTGGAACATCGCTAAACCGAACCCCAAGAAAACCCAGAGTGTGGTTCATTTTGAAAAGTTTCGCTGTCATTTATCTCTGTATATGCTCATGTGGAGAGTTTGCAAGCAGTCTGCAATCAAAGATCAAGAATCTTTCAGGGTGTCCTGTTTAGAGAAGTTCCACTGTACAACCGTGATACATGTAGTCGTGGTTTACCCATCATATTTATTTGAGCGTATTATTGATTTATTTAACCCTTTCAACCCGAAGTAACTGGAATGGATTTTGTTATGTTAATTTTGCAACCAATCCAATCGTCACAAAATGATCTTACCGATAGTCCATTTAATATGAAACGCTGGTGTTTTTGCTCAGAAAAATATGAAAATTACTTGCAAAAAGTGCAGATCCTGATGAGACGGCTCGTCACGAGCCGGCTCATCTGGATCTACACTGTTTGCCTACACTATACAGGTCTGTGGTGTTGATAGGGTGAATGGTTCTGAACAGCCTGTCAACAGCTATGGTCATCTTATACCAGGTTAACAGGGTCTAATCCTATATTTCACCTGAATATTTACAGAAAATATATACTCACAGACAAAAGTCTTGTCCCCTTTACTGTTGATTGTGGACAATGTATTTGAGATAGGTGCGTGATTTCTTTTTGTATGTAAACATCAACTACTGTTAAACAAGTTTATCAAGAAAATCAAACATCGCAACGTCTAGCAGGTCAGATTAATACGTCAAAACGTCACAGGGATCAACATTAAAATCTGCATAATCTGTATGTTTCTGTTATTATCTAAAAATAAATCTGATGGCAATGTTAGTTTTCAGATATACATACAACATGTGTTTCGTTTCTGACGTTTCGAATTGTAGTCAAAGACGCCACGTCAGTAAAATTATTTACGATATCAACGTCACTTGGCCATTCTTTTGCTATGGTGTTTTTGGTAACATTTGAATCATCCGAATACTGTTTGCAACAATACGAGTAACCTTGGTAACCGGAATAACCATGGTTATCAACCCAGCGAGATGTTTCAAAACTTTTAATATGGCGACGTAATTTCTTGATAATTTCTCACAACTTTGACTTGCCGTCGTAGACAGCATATGCTAGCGTCATGTTTGAAATTGTGTGTTTTTATCCAACCGGGGAATGTACTTAGAACGTACTGCGCAAATTTGTGCAAGTGAAAACTTGGGTCACGTGATCTAATTGTCCATTTTACATTTTACGCATCCTGTGACATCACGCTTTACTGATCAATGCAACTATATATACAGTACTTAACATAATGTCATATGTGACGCCAACACATGCATAACGAAAGTTACCGTCTGTTTCACGAAAGCTGCCCAAATTTTACGGCTATATAAACAATTCAAAAACAAGATTTCTTTTGATAATATTAAATTAAAGGAAAAATTAAGAATGAGCCTTCTTTTTATTTCGTGAAATTTGATCAAATATTGATTTTATTGCGAAAAAACAATTCACGGAGTGAAGATGTCTATGGGGATTTAACATAGGGAAATTTTTTTGAATTTTAGAAATACTAAAGCTATCTATCGAAGCTATCTAGTTTCGGAGTCAATTTCCAAAATTTTTCGTTTTTTGACTCCTCCCACACTCCTTTACCTCTTTTTCCCCCATGTTAAATTCCCATAGAGAAATCAATTTTTCGTAATAAAACCAATATTTGACCGAATTTCACGAAATAAAAAGAGACCTTATGATGTTTACAGGTTATAGTTCTTAAAATGTATGGTCCATGCATACCCTGCCAACACCATATTTAACCCTTCGAACCCGAAAGCCCGCTATAATGATTTATGCAAACAGAGCAGATCCAGATGAGCACATCTAATTGACCTATTAACTAGCCAATAGATTCAATTGACAATTTTTACATATCTATAAATATATGAAAAGTATGAAAATTATTTTCCAAAAGTGCTCGTAACGAGCACTTTTGGAAAATAATTTTCATACTTTTGGGAACAAAAAATACTCCCTTTTAATAATGGACTAGTCTGAAAACAATTTTATGATGGTTGGATTGGTTACATATAATGATAATTATTAATTATAGTTTATACACTATGGGACAACGTTACATGATACACTGGAGTTCCTGGTGGGTTAATTTAGCAGACAGCAGGGGAGAGCGTGCATATATTTATAGATATGTAAAAATTGTCAATTGAATCTATTGGCTAGTTAATAGGTCAATGACTTTGGGAAGGGCACGTACGCCAATGTTACCTTTTCCCAGCATCAGTGTTGCGAGATACATTACGGTGTATAGTTCGTCACCGTGGATGTGAAGCTTAGCTACATTACGGTGTATAGTTCGTCACTGTGGATGTGAAGCTTAATTCATATATCAATCTCGGATTTAATACTGATTACATTCTATTCCGTTACATGGATGTTATATAATTGGCGAACGATAAATACTCGTGTTTCAATTAATATTGTTTCTCGGATTTACAACGGACGATGTCTTTGGATCAAGCGTGAATCGGGGAGGATCATTCTGATCGTTTGTCTACGCTAATTAAGATATTCTAGATAGTCTAGGAACTCGTGAATTTTAGTTCAACTAATAACTAACATGGATCTGCGGCCGGCATCAAGCCGACGTAAGCGCAGGTCTACGGAAGTGGAATCTGAATCAAATACGGATGCATGTAATTCGTCGTATAATATGTCTCAGCCTCAGAATTGGAGTGTCCAGAAGTTAAGAGAGGTCTTGCAACAAATGGGAGTAAACCCGGGATTGCGTGTCAAGAAGGCTCGGTTAATTCGCCTATATCAGTTGGCAAAAGTCGGGAAGATTTCGTCTGCAAATCAGGTCACCTCTAGCGGTGCGGTTATCATAACAAATGACGTATCTGCGCAGCAGCCTGCGCAGACGGGGTCTACGAATCTAGGTCGAGAACCGATTCCATCGGCGCATGCGCAATTTCTGCATCCGGAAGCTGGTGAAACCGAAAGTAGGGGGGACTCAAATACCGAAATCGCGTCTCTACGAGCGAGCGTGTCATTGCTTCAGCGCACAGTCGTTACACTTACCAGCAACCTGGATAACCTGGTACAACGTAATGTGCCGAGTACGTTCGTTCCTGTTCAAAACAGAAATCCAATAGAAAATATTCCCGATGAATTGCCATGCGTCTCTGCCTCTGGCCGATTTGTCGGTCCCTCGAATTCAGCAGTGGATTTATTTACAAATCTGCACAACAACAACAACAACAACAACACGAGTGTCAACAACAGAATTGAAAATGCGCGTTCTGCATATGGTTTTTCGGCCGAAGCGCTACCGCTCGTGGAGACTGTTCACCCGACTATGAAACAGCACATTCAGGAAGGTAGGGATATTAATTTGGCGTCTCTGTTGATCCCGTACTTCAATCATAGTCAACAAGTCCAAACCACCAGCAGCGGTCAGAAAGTGGATCATCGTTTGAACACAGACCTGACTTTACCACAATTTATACAGGCATTTTCTATCTATAAAAACATGTGTCAGGCACACCCCAGTAGAAGGCTGGAGCTACATTTGTACGAACGGGATATTATCGACATGGCAACTCGTTATTCTGGGAAGGGGTTTTACGAGTATCACAAGATGTTCTCTGCCCAAGCAGAGGCCCATCTCAGATTCAATGGAATTAAGATTGATTGGTCTGTAAGAAATAACACTCTGTATTGTTCCATATTTTCTAATTACAAAGCCAATGCTTGTGCAGGGTGTGGAAGCACGCTGCATATGTCTGACTTTTGTCCTTCGCTAGTGATACGCACAAATGATTCTGCAACTAATCAGGTGGTCGCTACAACAGCGAATCCGAATGTTGGCAGTATGGCATATCACGGGAACACAAACACAGGGACATCTTTGGTCGAATGCGGGTGTTACATAATGGGAATGAAATTTGTAACAATTTCAATGCCCAACGTGGATGTCGGGTTTCTCATTGCAAGTTCATTCATGTGTGCTTACTATGCAAAGGCAAGGATCACTCGAAATGTAATTGTGAAAACTAAAAAAACTGGAAAGGCCAGGGACAGAGAACCCCAACATTGAGATAATGTCTCGAGTAAGCCCTATTCATGTTCATGAATTGGCTGATGAGTTGAAACGGCATCCGGACAATAACTTTAGTAATTACCTACTTCATGGTTTTTTGCACGGTTTCGAAACAGGAATTTCACAGCTACCTAAGTTACCTTTTGAGTGTAGAAACTTGTTGTCGGCAATCAAGCAGCATGACATAACTTCACAGTTGGTTCAGTCTGAACTTGAAAAAGGATATGTGATTGGCCCGTTTCATTCCATGCCATTTTCACAATATCGCATCAGTCCAATCGGTATAGCCGAGGGAAAGTACTCTGGGAAAAAGAGATTGTGGATTTCTCAGCACCCCATGATAATATTTTACATCCAAGTCTTAACGACCTTATAGATAAAGAGGAATACTCTTTCGACATATGTTACAATTGACTATGCCGTATATATTACAAGAAAGCAAGGTATTGGGAGTAGATTTTGTAAAGTGGACATTAGGGATGCTTTTAAACAGATTCCTGTCCTGAAGGAGTTGTGGCCCTTTCAGGGCATTAAATGGGATGATATGTATTATTTCTATACCAGATTAGTTTTTGGCAGTCGATCTAGCCCCAACATTTTTGACTGCCTGTCACAGGCTATTTGCTGGATTCTGAAAAACAATTATGGGGTGAAACATTGTCTACATTTGCTGGATGACTTCCTCATGATAAATGGCCCGACAGAAGATGCTGATGGCACTATAGCTATTTTGCGGTTTGTTTTTGCAAGATTAGGCATACCATTATCACCTACAAAAACTATGGGACCTGTTACAGTAATTGACTATTTAGGTATCATATTAGACAGCGTGAAAATGGAGGCCAGATTGCCGTTAGAAAAAATACAGCGCATTGCTGCTCTGCTTCAAGCGTTCTCAACAAAGAAGTCTTGTACAAAAAGGGAGTTGCTAAGTCTTCTGGGACATCTCAATTTTGCATGCCGGGTGATTTATCTGGGTCGAGCATTTGTGTCATACATGATTTCATTGTCGTCTTCGGTCAGTAAATTACATCATTACATTAAAATATCTACTGAATGCAGATCTGACATAAGTATGTGGTCGAAATTTCTGCAAGATTGGAACGGTGTTTCAATATTTATGAATGATGAACTTACACTGCCTGACGACATGCAGTTTTATACAGACGCCACACCAAGAGCATATGCTGGTTACTACTGCGGAAAGTGGTTTCAAGGGTGTTTCCCAGATTCATTCATTTCATCAGACGCGGTCGCATCTATGGCCCTCTATGAACTATATCCGATAGTCATGGCTGCTGTGCTGTGGGGCGACAAATGGGCCAAGAGAAGAATAGTTGTTAATTGTGATAATGCAGCTACAAAGGTCGGTCAAAAATTTCTTTCATTCAGAAATTTGTGCGTAGATTGATATGGTGTGCAGCAAAGGGGCAGTTTCTGATTATTGCAAAGCATATAGCGGGTAAAACGAATACTATCACTGATGCCTTATCACGTTTTAACATGTTGCAGTTCCGACAGCTTGCACCAGCGGCAGACAGGCTACCAGAGCGGTGTGTTCCGGTTTCCGAGCTCCAGCTGAATTAGAAAGGGAAGTAACAAATTTGTGGTCGGCATCGGAGGCCCCGACGACGAGATCTGTTTATCAGAGAGGCATGCAGTGTTTCATGCGGTTTCTTACATTGTCAGGTGGGAATACATGGCAAGCAGCCTTCTGTAAGGGAGGATTTGCTAATTTATTTTGTGACTTTTTGCCAAAAGTCCTTGCAACTTCGACTGGCTACCATTAAACTATATTTAGCTGGCATTCGTTTTCATTACCTACAAGCGGGCATGGATAATCCTATTTCTGGTACGGATAGACTTCAATGTATTCTGCGTGGTATAAAGCGAAGCCAAGGGGATACTGCACATACCAGAATGCCCATCACTTTCAACGTCCTCAGTCAGATATGTGATTTGTTGCATTCAGGAGTTTTTGCTCCAACGTTGGATTTGACGCTACAATGTATGTGTTCACTGGCGTATTTCGGCTTCCTTCGAGTTCACAGTTAAATCATTGAGCAATGACTCAGATTCTTGTTTGAAGTGCAAGGATGTGTCGTTCGCCTTGGATCATTCTATGTTTTGTCTTACCCTACCCACTTCAAAAACTGATCCATTCAGGGTGGGTGTGGATATACCTATTTACAGGAATAATTCAAGGGTGGCGTGTCCAGTATCATTGATGGTGAGATATTTGAGTCTTCGTAGATATGGCTTGGATTCATCCAAGCTCGATTCACCACTGTTCGTCGATGAGGATGGCAAACCCTTTACTAGAACAAAGTTTTTGTGTTATGTGAAACAAGTGCTATGCAGACTCGGTTATGACGAGAAAGTGTATAGTGGTCATTCATTTAGAATTGGTGCTGCTAGCAGTGCAGCAGCAGCTAGGGTGGAAGATCATATGATACAAACTCTTGGCCGATGGTCTTCATCATGCTACACCAGATATATCAGGGTGGAACGTAGCGCGATAAAAGCCGCTCAAGCACAAATGTGCCAATAACTCCAGTATAAGGTATGCAGTACTGGGTAATTGTTGGTAAGTGGGGTGTTAGAGGCAGGATAATGTTATACATAATTCATCCTCTTGGGGGCACTCACTGCTATTTTGTAAAAGAAAATATCAATTTGTTTTGGACTATTTTGCCCCCTTTCAGATAAATTATTGCATATGTAGATTTCGGTGCTGCATCAGTCAAGCATTTGCCAGACTTCTCAAGACGCCATTCTGTCATTCATTCGACTAGCCGGAAGCGACTCACCTATTTCTAGTCAGTAGACTCGGCCCACCTCGCTCTAGACTCGCATTCTATTGCAAGCTGCACATTCTAGTGCACGTGAGTCATGCTCTAGTTGTTAACTCAACTCCGATATTTCTGGTCGTACGCACGACCCAATCCATTCTGGTCTTACCTTGACCTCGCTCTAGTCGCTACACGGCGGCTCACCTCATTCTAGTCGTGTGCTCATGACTAACTCATTTGGGTCGTCCTACGGCAGCTCACCTCTTTCGAGTCGTGTGCCCATGACTCAACTCACTCTAGTCGTCCTACGGCGGCTCACCTCTTTCTCGAGTCGTGTGCCCATGACTCAACTCACTCTAGTTGTCCTACGGCAGCTCACCTCATTCTAGTCACTGACTCACTTAGCTTTCTGCGGGTCGATTTGCACACATCTTGTCTCTGGCTCAGAAAAAATTAATGTCTGGCACATGTTGATCTGGTGAACTTCAGCTACAGATAGCAGTTAGCCCCCAAAGAGGAGCCAAATATGTTATTCATGTTTTATGTATATGAATGTGATATGTGCGTATAGTACCGGTACTATGGTAGTTAGTGCATGTTACACATGTATCATATGCATGGTGGGAGTGGGGCCGGGCTGAGTTTCAGATATAGGCATTGGTCCAGTTACAGCGTACAGAGATCATCCTGCAATGATAGGTAATATACAATTGCAGCATATATTATGAGTGTATAAATACATATCACAGTCCATTCCAGTTACTTTGGGGTGAAAGGGTTAAGATAATATTGATAAAAGTTTCCGAGCAGTAGCATAAACTTAGAGCAAGTGAGCGGGGTTCCACAGATACCCCCAGCCACTGCCTGGGCTGACAAACAAAATCTCTAATGCAAATTTAATTTTTTAAAATCCGACGTGTTATGGACAGACGGACAGTCAAATGGATGGGTGGACGATTGGACCGGAAGGCATACTTCAGAAGCCAGGGGTATAAATAACTAGATGTGCCTATCTATATGTGTGTATGTACCCGATCTGTTGCTCCAGACTTGGTCCCAGTTCGTCGTCTGATCGCCACCACCAGACACTGAAATATACAAGTACATGTATACATAGTAATTTGAACAAACAGAAAATGTGGTCTGTCAACACAAATCCCCTGGTGGCAGATTGGAGAAATTTCTTAATGGGCACCCATGGACACACATTCCAAACACTATATGCATTTGTGTACATCCTTATATATCATAAACTTTAACAAAAATCGATTTGACATTTTTTTGGCGGCCATTTTGATATTTTGGCGGCCATTTTGAATTTGTATTCATGTATGATTGATAGATCTTCAATATGAAACTATTTAAGATTCTTTACTCTGTATAAACAGGGATAGCTGATGTGTTTTTATACCAGCACATATTTTCCAATAAAATCTACAGGTATCCAGCATTTTTACAATTCAAAATGGCCGCCACATACTAAACATGCTAAAGACAAATACATTGTGATGGAGATAAATTCAATGAACATTTACTGCCTAAAACAAAACATTTATTATCGGTATGATTTCTAATTTATGAGCTATCATGTTGAAAATGGCCGCCAAAATAAAAGAGAAATGTAAATTGTTAAGTTGTCAATATAGCGTACAGATATGTTTATTTCCCTTCATGCAAAGTTTTATATTAACCAATGTACTAAAGAATTCCAACATTATGACGATTGTAGTCTGTAACAGCTACCCCATCAGGAACACGATATTGGTTTGTTTTTGACGTTACATCAGTGAGCATGTGTATCAGTTGGGATTTGTCTGTACATGGGTGAAGGTGTCCTTCTGCTGTCATTGGCATACGGTTGGTGGTAGAGAATTTGTGTTTTCCTATCACATGTTTCAGATCAATATCGCATCATAAGAGGACCGAGTAATGATGAGCAGTCGAGCCATCATTGAACTTGAATCCTTGATCACTAATTTCGTTTGTCTTAATTTTTTTTTTTCCTGCACTCCATCCCAATACTCATACTTTTGAAATGGTGTCACATAGGTTTTTTTTATCAACAGTCTTTTCCTTTACAAATGCTCTGTATTGCTCCTAGCCCTGTTTCTCAGTCTCCACTATGTTCCTGGCTACGTTCAGGTATGATCAAATTTGTTGTCATACCAACCAACTTATGTTCAGTTCCGTCTATTGTCTCAGGAAATTTGAATGGATTGGCCTTAGCTAATAACACTTTTAGCTGGGAGATGTGCTTCTCATTGCGAACATTTGTAGCTTGCGACATATCATGGTGATGAGTTATTTTTACCTGGCTAGTATCTAACATGTTTTCGGTTCTCTTGGATAATCGTGCGAGTTCAGGTAGGGTCAGGCAATATTTTGTCAACACGTCAGGATTGTTAGTTATTCCGGTAATATCACCTTTGTGAACCTTGTTCACATGCTCATGTGCTTGATCAATGCTGATAGCAGTGAATGGTACACTATTGGTATTTACTGTGAATTCACCCTGTTCAAACCGACTCCAGATAGTTGGGTATGTGTCCCGTAAGTTGTGCATACGTGCAATGTATTTTGATATGTTCATTGCGTAAGCCAGCCTGTTGTAAGCAAAGAAACAGATGCACATCTGCTCCAACGATGCTTCTGCTTCACGAAGGTCTTCTACAACATTTGGATTCTTCTCAAAGAATGCATCAAACCACAATGATGTGAGTGCTTCTAACGTGAATTGATGGCATTAAATTGCCCGCGTGCAATGCTTGCCATTGATAATCTGCATAACTGTGACGCTACTGTAGACATCGGCTTCTACCCACATGTCATCAATCCCACTCCCATCCACAGGCAGCGAATGGCACACAGACATATATGGAACTGGCCCGGTGATTCTAGCCATTGTCCTTGTACAGTTCTGAGTTCAGGTAGAAGAGTTTTATATAGGTCCATGTCCAACCACACACATACCGGCTCTTTGGAATCATTCACTCATGTTATTATGTTCACTTTGTGTAATTGTTCTACATGTAGTGATATAACCGTTGTCTTTCACTCCTGTGATGGAGAATTTACCAATGGCAATGGATGCACATTATCAATATGTTCATGTTCCTGTTCATAAGACGAAGATGCAAGCAACAAATTGTATGGTGTCCATACTGGAACCAATTGTGTTACCGTATCTGTTTTTGGAGGTTCATTGTCACTGAATATTTGAAAAGCTGCTTCTGTCACTGTACTACAGGTTATATTAACATTTTCAGATGATACCCGTGTTTCTTGGTGAATGTTAGGTGATGTTCTACTGTAGTGTCTAATTAGTAGCCAAGCGATATCTTGCTGTGCAGTCTGTTTAAGCATATGTTGATGCTCCATTGGTTTGAAATCTGGATAAATTGAACTATGCTTGGGCTTAGAATTACCAATGATCTTACAATCTACTAATTGTATTCCAGATAAAGGCACATTTGTCAATTTGCTATCTGATCATTTAAACTCGCAGCATGTGCAACCAGTTCCGCACTATCGCAGCTTGGAATTGTTATTTCTTTCTGAAATATAGTTCCTGCGAGGCCATGAAATGATACTTTACCATCCGGGGTATCCACCTTCGCATTGAGGTTGGCGAGTGCAGCCCGAAGGGGGACATTTTTGGTCCTGGTGGAATGTAGGTTCCATTGTCTAATATTTTATTTTATTGTACGTGCAATCTTGTTCACGTGTTTCATTGTTTGTTTATATTGTACACCAACACCAGCTTTCGATATTAAATTAATAAGCTTTTTACTTCGTGTAGTATGGTAGCAATATAGTGAAATGCTACATTTATGCGTGTATGCTACATTTTGTATTAGTTGAAATATGTATTTTTTTAAATTCCTTGCGAGATTTATTGGATGATCTCTAATGGCATTTTTTTGTAGTCTGATTCAGTTATTGGAATAAATTCTCCAGATTCAAGTCTTTCTTCAAGTTGGCTATAAACTTTCCGCAGAAGTATATCATGTTTTCATTCATATCACCATGAATGTCATGCATGTCTCCACATGAACTTGTCGATTTTGACTGCCCATGCTTCCAGTTTCTGGTCATGCGTATTTTATGGTATTTTAAGTATTTCGAGGGTGGATCGTTTGTGCTGATAAATTCACTGTAATTGACTTTCCACATTTCAGTATTGTTGTTTGTTACAATTTCCTAAATTTGTGACCCTACTTTTTCCGATTCACATTCATTAAGTGTATCATTAACTTCCCCTTGACAGAAAACACACTCTTTGTTGATTCACTTATTACACCTCATGTGTTTGACGTCCCTGGCCATGGCGGCCATATTAAACATACACTTGTTAATTGACGTAAGTGTTTCATCATCAAAATTAGCTGTATTGATTTAATTATGGTGAAAAACATGGCTACGGACCACAAGATTCACCAGTATATAGTCCCCGTTATAAAGTTATAGAAATGTACCGTTTTATCGCCTGTTAAGGTATTTCTGGCGTCCATTTTGAATTTTTTAATAATAGCCGTATTTTTGACACGTATATAGCTACATGTTTCATCGAATAAATACTGTCTGATGAGGCAATACATGTACTTATGAAGTAGATTGCTTCTGCTCAATAAATATAGATTGTTTACACAATTATGTGGTTTAGGAATGCAAAATGGCCGCCAATATTGTCAAGATGACGTAATACACTACATCCTGGCTCTACCGAGATCGGGTGGTGGGGCAAGGGAACAGGGGAGTGTGAGGATCCAGGATTTAGGTCTAGTGGGGGCATGGATTCTGAATTGCAAATGAGACAAACATGATCGTCAACTTTCCTAAAGTACAAAAAAAAGTTATCTGCAATTTTTCTCATTTCTCAGTATATGTTCAACTGAGTGGTAACAACATACACTTTGGGTGAGAAATAAGAACGAGGATGGCCGTGGCCCGCATGTCGAGCCCGCCGAGGCATTTGATGATCTCAGAGTGTATTTATTTTAGTTTGATGCCAAATAAGCATACAAAGTTTCAAGCAAATCTGACTTACGGTTACAGAGATAGTAGGTATGTGAAAACTTTAACGCAAATTTTGACAGAAACTTTAATGCAAACTTCTAAGTCATTTGACCTTGACATAGGGGCACAGGGGCCGCATGAGTGGGATACAGCATGAATATATGGATGATGACTAATAAGTATATGAAGTTTCAAGTGTGACTTAGGACTGCAGAGATATAAGGTATTTAAAAACTTTAACGCAGATTTCGGACAGACGGACGGACGGACGGACGGACGGACGGACCTACGAATGGATACTTGTTGGGTTTTTACTGTATAAAAAATACCCAACACTAACCCTAACCCTACCCAATAAGACCCCTAAAAACGGACGAACGGACACCCGGACATCATTGTGATCACTATGTCTCGCTTTCCGCAAGCGGGCTTGACAAAAATAATCAGATCATTCCACAAAAAACATGGGTTAAAATCTAGATTCTTCAAATTTTAGAGGGCCCACCCCTCACATCTCAATACATACCTGGTACTCTCAATGTAAATGCCATCAGTTGCGCTGATGGCAAACTTGTTCCGTTATCATTTACCGAGTAAACCTTGAGAAAGTATTGCTGGTTAGATGCTAGTTGATCAAGGACTATGAAGGTGTTCACTGTAGAATTCTGAAAATATCAAATTATTATTTTCAGAGTCGAAAAAGGGGCATAACTGCGGATGGATCGGTGGGACAGGAAAATTTATATGCTACACTCTCCTGCGCTTGATGGTTGGAATGTATACCGAGTATTACAGAATCGGCCAAAAACTGTAGAAGTAGATCACCGAATAAAGAAAAAATATATATTCTGAGTGAAAAAAAGTGGCATAACTGAGGATGGAATGGTGGGACAGCTAAAATGTTTACGTTTACGCACTCCTGCACTTGATGGTTGGGATGTATATCGAGTATGAACAGAATAGGCCAAAAACTGTAGAAGTAGTTCGGCGGACAAGGAAAAAAAAATTCAGAGTCGAAAAAGGGGCCTAACTGCGGATGGATCGGTGGGAGAGCAAAATAAAAATGTTACACACTCCTGTACTTGTTGCTAGGGCTGTATACCGAATATGAAGAGAATCTGCCAAAAACTGGACAAGGAAAAACAACTTTTTAGAGTAAAAAAGGGGCATAACTCTGGATGTATCAGTGGGACAGCGACAATATTTATGTTACGCACTCCTGCACTTGATGGTAGGGTTGTACATGTATATCGAATATGAAGATAATCAGCCAATAACTGTAGAAGTTGTTCGCCGGACAAGGAAAAAATAATATTTTCAGAGTCAACAAGAAACGAGGCAAAGCCACGAAGGCCAGGTTTTTTCCAAGCATAGACACTTGGATAACATAATTATACCCACTTTTTGTAGACTAGATGGCCGTGGCCTGCATGTCGTGCCTTGGGGCGAGGCATGGACACTAAAAAAATAGATATAGTAGATGGAAAAACTTTAACGAAAAAACTTTAACCGGACACACGGACGTACGGACGGACGTGACGGACATATGCCAAAATGCCAACGATATCGCGCTTTCCGCAAGCGGGTGCGACAATGATGATAAACACCCATGTGAAGTATCAAGGTAATGGGTGAAGCAGTTGCAGAGATATAGTACACGAAAAACTTTAACAGAAAAATTCAAAGTAATTTGACCTTGACATTGGGCACAGGGGCCGCACGGTTGGGGGTTAGAATGAAAATATGGATGATGGTAAACACCCATGTGAAGTTTCAAGGTAATGGGCGAAGCAGTTGCAGAGATATAGTATAACGAAAAAGTTTTAAGCAAAAAATTTAACCAGACGTACGTTAAAAAGTTAACGTTGAAAATGGCTAAGTCAATTACGTAGAAATAATAGGTGAAGGTAAAATAATGGTCACATGTTGGATAGTTGTATGTGGTAGGCACCCCTTGGTTATGAAGCTGTGAAAGTTTGGTGGTCCTAGGTGGTACAGTACCAAAGAAATGGACTTAAACACGAAAACTTAACATTGTAAACGCGAAAACTTAACATTGAAAATGGCTAAGTCGACTGCGCGGAAAAAATGGGTCCAGTTAAAAAAAAGAGTAACATGTTGGATAGTGATATGTGGTGGGCACCCCTTGATTATGAAGCTGTGAAAGTTTGGTGGTCCTAGGTGGTAGAGTACCAAAGAAATTGACTTAAACACGAAAACTTAACATTGTAAACGAGAAAACTTAACATTGAAAATGGCTAAGTCGACTGCGCGGAAAAAATGGGTCAAGTTAAAAAAAAAATAACATGTTGGATAGTGATATGTGGTGGGCACCCCTTGATTATGAAGCTGTGAAAGTTTGGTGGTCCTAGGTGGTACAGTAACAAAGAAATGGACTCAAACACGAAAACTTAACATTGATTGTGGACGCCGCCCGCCACTGCCATAATATTAGGTCATATTGACAGGATAATATATGGCTGTGATGGGAGAAATGGGGCTTATGGGATTTGCGACCAGTGTAGCTCCTTATCAAATAACACACTTCTGTAGCCCGATAACGATCAAAATTCCTTGTTAGAAGCATGACAGGTGTTTCATTGATGGAATGGCCATACGGCCAATTTCTCCAGTCACAGCCACATATACATGTTCGGCAAGTTTTGGAATCATGGGACCAGAGTTCAAAACAAAGCTATACCTGCAGCCAGTTATACGCGTCTTTGGAGTATTTCACGACATAGCTGGTAACATTTGGTCCATCTGGTTTACTCCAGTCCAGGGTTATAGATGTAAAGTCTATTTTCTGTATGTAGACATCAATTGGCGACTTTGGTAATATATCTGTAATGTAATTGGGGCAATTTCCTTTTCAAACTCGATAAATAACTATCGTACTGTGCAACATGTCACAGAGAACCCCAGGTATTTACTTTTCATAGGTTTTTATCCCGTCAACACAGTGCATATGTGCCGTGAAACACGGTGCCGTGAAATATTTTTGATATCCTGTCAATACGACCTAATAACTGCGTATGAATATGTGCGGTTCGTTTCTCTGATTTTGAGGATGCAGCTGGGGTTAGCTTCTGCATTTTAAAGCTATTTGTAGTGTTGACGGGATAAATAGAATAGTAGGTTAGTACCGTGAATGGGAAAAAATATCTGGCGCGGCAAAGAAACGGGATGGGCTCGGGAGAGCCTCGCCCATCCCGTTTCCTAAGCCTTGCCAGATATTTTTTCCCATTCATGGCACTAACCTACTATTCTCTATCTATTTTCCTTATTTCTGAACCAAAGTATATGTTGTGACCACTCATTTGAACCATCTTGGCGAGACAGTTCAAATGGTGGTCACTACATATACTTCTGATGAGAAATAAAGAAATTCCTAAGCCTTGCCAGATATTTATTCCCATTCATGGCACTAACCTACTATTCTCTATCTATTTTCCTTATTTCCGAACCAAAGTATATGTTGTGACCACTTATTTGAACCGTCTCGGCGAGACAGTTCAAATGGTGGTCACTACATATACTTCTGATGAGAAATAAAGAAATTCCTAAGCCTTGCCAGATATTTTTTCCCATTCATGGCACTAACCTACTATTCTCTATATCTATCACCTATCTCTGATGATGCATGTTCATGATTGCAAAGCACACAAACACGCCTTGAAATGCATATGTACCGGTTATAAAGTGAAATCACTGTATTGATAGTAAATTTCATATATCACCCATTACATGCTGAGGATACAGCACTCTTGTTTACTTTGTGATATGATCAGTTCAGGTCGCAACTATGGTAACAAATTAATAAACACTCCATACAGTAGAAATAATGAAATACATTTATATGTAGAGTAAACATTTTCTGAAGCTACATCACTGTTTTTGTTGGATTCATATTGACGATTTGTTGATTGTATTAGCGAACACTAAACACCCTGATCAGATTTTAAAAAAAAAATGCAAGTTAATCTGGGTATTTACTGATCAAAAATGCAACACGCCTGTTAACCCTTACAATGCCGAATTGAATTTTGTCCGCCATTTTGTTTTTAAATTTCAAACCATGTTTTCATTGAGAACAAGAAAATGTGGCCTATCGGAACACAAATTCCCCCAGATTGGGGTGATTCGAGAAACTCTTAGTTCTTAATTGGACCTTCATTTTTGTTTCCCACATTCTATAGGTCAAGTTAAGTTCAGTTGTCGCCCAAATATATCAACATGAGGGTCGTTTCACTAAACTTAGTACAACCAAAATGTTCGTAAGAGCAACATTATTATAGTCTGTAAATTTCACATTAACGTTTTCTTGTAACCAATTATTAAATTTACATTTATTGAGCATAGGCTGCCTAGCAGCCTATGCTCAATAAATGTAAATCCATCAATTGAAATTTCCAGACGATCCTAAATTTGCACTGACGAACATTTTATTTGTACGAAGTTTAGTGAAACGGCCCTCTGCTGTATTGACCTGGTGAAAAAACTTTTGTGAAAAGCTGTACCGGTATTCATTATTCAACTTAACTAGTGTACAAAACATGCACATACCCAATCAAATTGTATCATTTTGAACACGAGATTGACTACGTGCCCAAAGCATTTTTTATAACACGGCCATCGTCTATGAAACCGTTTGAGCAGCATATACATGCAGGGATTCCGCTGGCGATCGCCACTTTCGCAATTGGTGACAAAAATAAACAATTGGCGACAAAAACATTTTATTTTTTTTTTGAAGTGGCGATTTTTTTATTTTCCCCAGCGGAATCCCTGTACATGGAAAATGATATACAGTGAAATCGCGATAGCTCGTAATGTCGGGCTCGCTCGAAATGGCGTCGCGGTCCCGATAATTTTCCCTATATGTTTAATGTATTTTACATGCGATGGCTCGAAATGCAACTCCTCGAAAAATGCGATCGCTCGAAACAATTGTCAAATCCCGCGGACACATTTCTCGCTATTTTGCTATACGATGACTCGAAATTCATGTCGAAGTTTGTGTTTGGCTAATTTTCACACCTTCGCGTCCGACTTATTACGATCAAAAGCCGAGCCGCGCTCTACCTGTCTGTGCAGTTAATTGCCTAAAGTGGTGCAATTTGATTGTTAACGTTGTTGATGGCCTTTTCAATTTTAATTAAATAATTGCTGGTAATAAGCTTTTAATATGTGTCAACCAAAATGAGTCACAGTGGAGTGAATTTCTAATTTACTATTTAAATCGTATTTTTGTGCTAGAGATCATACTTATCTTGTCTTACGTATGATACTATACGCACGATACTCTACCTACCAAATATTACCCTTGTTTGCAATATATTTTCGAGTAATCTGGTGAAGGGCCCACTGCGGGAGGATAACCAGATCGAAAATGTCGAAAATGTCGGCAACAGGAAAAGTTGGAGTTAAACGGAAGTTGGACTTGAAGACTATCGAGTTAAATACGAATACGGCATACGGTGATTTATTAAATATTCTGGGTTTCGTCCACTCGGAGTATTTAATAGAGTCTGTCGTAAGTCATTGGTCGTTTTTTCGTTTTAACTCCCGTGTTATTCGAGAGGCTACCCGGGAGTTACAACGAAAAACAGCCATTGAAAAGACCACTGTTTCGAGTGACGTCACAACCACCTGCTGCATTAATTATGTGCGCCGCTATTTATAGTGAATACTGGCGGCGCGACCTTTTCTCCTTTTCGACTTTGATAATAATTGAAATAAAGACAGTTTTGTAATTACATGTAGTTTATTTAATTTCGCATGATAACTAATCTGCGAATATATATTATAATCATCTAAAACATGGATACATTCTACTGTGCTTTCTCTATTTCCTAAATCCGACGGGTACAGTATATAGTCGGCAAATATAACAAAATCAAAAGAAGCGATGTCTCGAAAGATGCGATCACTCGAACAAAATGTGCGGTCCCGTGGCATGTCGAGCCATCGCGATTTCACTGTATATGACTTGTACTCAAATTGTGCAGTTTCATTGGCCAAGAAAGAGCCCAGCTCAGCATTAACCAAATAATCTTCAAAATTTCTCTCAAATGAGAACAGTCACAACACGCTCACAGAGCGCCAGATAAGCTTTGTGTCTAAGGAGTATGGTACTCCCTGATTTCAAATTAAATGCACATTTTAATTTTACAAATGGATTATTGATTTTCTTCATGATTAAATAGGAAACAAATGGCCAAAACATAAAACAGATTTAACCATTCACTTATTTGAGTGTATTATTAGTATATTACTTATTCACTTATTTATACTGTAAAACAGTTCAACATTTACTTAGTTGAGCCGCAAAAAGCAAACATTGTCTGCTTTTTGCAGCTCCATTAAGTAAATTTTCAACTTTATTACAATATTTCCACTACTCAATTTGAAAATCAATGCATATTTTCACATTGCTGTGAGTATTTTGTACTCCCACTGTTGATAATCAATGCGTATTCTGCTAAAATAAGCACGTAAAATACACACCTTATCTGGACCTCTGTGCTCAGCAATGTGTATGCTCACAGGCCTGGTCGCATACTTACGTCTCCCTTCGTTATAACATACACTTAGTATGTCTTTGTGAGAAAGACATGAAATAAACGATAACAAATTAGTTGATGTTTTTGGACTCATTTTACACAATGGCAGACATTCGGCAGGCATTCCGGACTGTTCACAGCAATAGGTGTGGTCACGACCATCTGAAATAAACAAGGATGATCCAGGATGGACAGCAGTGGATAGGGGGTACAGCAGTGGATTTCCAATACCAAATGTTGCGAGTTCAATCCCCACCTTAGGTGCGAAATAAAATACTTTCAGTATATTCCATCCCACTGGTGACTTGGATGAGTACTTGAAAACCGAGGTCCATCACTATATCACCTTAGCTGTCGCTGGGACGTTAAACCCATTCACTTTTCTCTCTAAGATGACCACCTTTATCATAGCCTCACAATCAATACATTTAAATGTGGCTCTGATTGGAGAAATGGGGCTTGTGGCAATTGAGACCAGTGTCAACACAGCCAGATCAGGGGCCCGTTTCACTAAACATCGTACGACTAAAATGTTCGTAAGTGCAAAAAAGGTGATATTTTTTCGGCATAAAAACACCAAGGTGTAAAACATAATACGTACCGTTTTTTAAAAACGGTCGTATAAAAATTAATAAATAAGGCAGTCCGATCAGGACCCGAGCTATTTGATCAGGAGCTACACTGATCATAAATCCCATAAGCCAAATTTCTCCAGTCACAGCTACATATCTTGTTTAGCCCGTTCAACACCACAGGCCTGTATAGTGGTATTGGCAAAAAGTGTAGATCCAGATGAGCCGGCTCATGACGAGCCGTGTCATCAGGCTCTGCACTTTTTGCAAGCAATTTTCATATTTTTGAGAACAAAAACACCCCCTTTTCATAAATGGACTAGTCTGAAAATCATTTTGTGACGATCGTATTTGTTGCAAAATTAACATATCAAAATCAATTTCAGTCGCATAGGGGTGAAAGTGTTAAACATACATACCTGAACTACATTGAAACATTGGTAATACAGCAGCTGAGCAGTCGAGGAGGGCAAGGGGCAGAATATCATCAGATAGTTGGAATGTATGGTTGCACATCGGCAGGCAATTGTCTTTTACCCCATTCCGAACACAGCACTCTGTCTCATTATATGGCACTGGTTCCCAGCCACTTGATTTGGCTTCTGTAATCACTATGATGAAGACCTCAGGTAGGCTGGTTCCATTGGCGTTCTGGGACGCGACAAATACTTCATACTGGGTGAGTGGCTGTAGTCCAGTCACAACATGGCGAGTTCCACTTTCCTCTTCCTAGAAACACATATAATAAATACATATGTATATAATTCCAGCACAAAAATATTTACACAATTCCCAAACATTTGATTGGTCCGTAGCAAGTCTCTGTCCAAAATTTATATCCCAGTAAACTCCCATGCCAAACTACTTTCCATAACCGTCAGGCGCAGTTGAAATAATTCTTAAGAAAACGGAAAATAAACACATTTTTTTGATGAATTTATTTCAAATGCTGGAATTATAAGGAATGAATGGCCTTTTTGTGGAATTTATCGGGGATATAAACTTGGAAAAGTCACGGGAATACTGGACGAGGCCTTCCGGCCTTCGTCCAGTATTCCCGCGACTTTTCCAAGTTTATACCCCGATAAATTCCACAAAAAGGCCATTCATTCCTATAATGGTTTCCCACAATAAAGGATGTACCCATAGTTAGGGTTAGTATGGTTGTACTTGCTTATCGCAATAGCAATGTATTATAGGAATGAATGGCATTTTTGTGGAATTTATCGGGGTATAAACTTGGAAAAGTCGCGGGAATACTGGACGAAGGCCGGAAGGCCTCGTCCAGTATTCCAGCGACTTTTCCATGTTTATATCCCCGATAAATTCCAAAAAAAAGGCCATTCATTCCTTATAATTCCAGCATTTGAAATAAATTCTCTAGAAAATGTGTTTATTTTCCGTTTTCACGGTTACGGAAAGTAGTTCGGCATATGGGAGTTTACTGGGATATAAATTTTGGACAGAGACTTGCTACGGGCCAATCAAATGTTAGGGAATTGTGTAAATATTTTTGTGCTGAAATTATTTGGAAATAAACAAATTCAGAAATTATTTTTTCCCATAGAAAAATAGTGTTTTTATTAAAAGTACATGCCCACTCAATATGAACAAAATGTTCTTTATAGGAATTAAATAAGTGTAATTGTGTCACTATTCCACCAGTTCTAAAAATTACAAATGCCCGCTATAGATACAGGGTAATGGTGAATGAATGTTTAGTTTGCCAAAAAATGTTTCAGATGATGTCTCCGATATAAAGAACAATTTGTGCATACTGAATGGGCATGTACATGTATTTAATGAAATCAATAATTGATGGAATTTCATCTTACAAAAAGAATTTGGGAGGGAGATGAAAAAGTACTTACATTTAACTGTTTTAGTTTAATAGAAAAATGTTATTGTCGGGTACATTTTACGAACAAAATATGTATTCAACCTGGCCTCTTCCAATAAACGTAATAGGATTAGGAATAATACAATACTCTTATAATTTACATGCTAAACTTTATGAAAATAAACAAAACAAATAAAAACATGTAGAGTTGTTTCCCTTTCAATATTTACAATAGGATATAAGATGTTTGCATTTGTATAGACTACGCTGGTTCTCAAACTGACCACCGCCGGTAACCAGCGGACGAACGGTGGCGCCGCTGTATCGTACATAGAACAATAGTGAAAAAGATGATTGATTTGCTGGAATTCCTTGCTGGTGCCGGAAAACGAATTTGCCGGTATCACGAACAGTTTAAATAGCATGCCGATTTGTTTAGTGGTAAATTTTGCCGGGAGGCAAAGTTGTATTGTGTGCCATTGTAAAGCGTTCTGACTGTACAAGAATACCAAAGACGTATGTGAGAGCCAAACCAGTAGCCTATTTCACCAACATTGCAAAGTATACTTATCTAGCAAAGTATACTTTGAGGGAGAAATTTTAAATTTAAAGATAAATTTATTAATTTTTATTATACTGAATTTATTACATTATCACAGCAATTTGGCTGTGATAATGTAATAAATTCAGTATAATAATTCTGCATACTTTTAATCATCAAATATATGCAATTCTTAGTTCTATAAGAAATAATGTATTTCAGGAAAAATAAATGATTACTCCCTCAAAGTATACTTTGCTAGAAAAGTATACTTTGCAATGTTGGTGAAATCGGCTACTGGTCTCCGGCTGGGATGAATCCTGATCTTTACATTACCCATTGCATGCTCCCAACCAACCACCACAGGAAAACATGGCACATACAGTAGGTATGCGAGAACTTCAATGCAAATCAGACAGACAAACAGACGGACAGGGTTGCGCGATATGTACCAAGAACATTTTTTCAGGGTACATAAAAACGTGATAGATTTTACCGTGTTTACCGTTTCGTAGAAGGCGGCCATGAGACTGTCCGGTTTCCAGGCAACCACGTAACTAATGGCACTATTGTCGCTGGGCGGATCCCACTGGAGAATGAGGGAATCGGACGTGAGGCTGCCGGGAACCAGACGCGTGTTCTGTGGCGGCGACGGTAACATACCTATATATAGAGAATACAGTAGCGTTTATGTTCCGAGTTGACATGTGACACTTAGGTTTGACCCATGTTCGGCTTTTATTTGCAATACATTTGCCAGAAACCAGTTTTTGTGGTTTCTGTGCGTTTCAGTAGAACATGTTTCGTTTATGTAAATACACATGCACATAGTGTTTAGAGGAAATATTACATCATGAAAAACCAGCATTTTCATTGCAGAAGAAAACCAGAAAACAGAAAACTGTTTGAAATCAATAACAAACGGGAAACCCGTTTACAGACATTTGACCTTGGGCAGTCGGATAAGGGTCGTTTAAAAATTACCATCCCTAGACACACATTGTGGCCAAATATTAATAAAATCGGTGAAGTGGTTCACGAGTTATTGATACATGAAAGGTGTTACAGTCGTTTCTGTCAAAATGTTCCGGGTTTATACGTGTACAAAGTGTTGTGCGTTGCGTATCCGTGGAGTTTCTGTTAGTTGCGTTTCAAACCGTGTGTCGTCTACGTGTAATACGTTTTCGGCCATGCGTTGCGTTTCCCCACTCTTGCGCATGAGCGAAAGTCGAACAAACCGTGTTCAACGCATTGAGTTTCAAAAGCGTGTAATCCGTGTACAACGGTTGTAAACGTATACAACGGTTGTAAACGTATACAACGCTTAGGTAAACCGTTTAAACGATTTAACGCTTTCTTTGACGAACGGTTACACTCTTCTACATGTACACAGCACCGTACAGATGAAACCGTGTTATACGTATAACACGTTTCCACGGGTTTTAACGCATTACACGTGTTGGTATGCCAACCGTGTATCGCGTAGAATGCGCATGCTCAGATCGTTCTTCGTGTGTGTGTATATACTTCTAAACTCACTGCAGGGCTTCTACAATTTTCAGTTTTCCGGTTGTGGACCGATTTTTGAACTCTCAGACCGATTGAGATTTGAAAACTCGTCTTAAAAATCGGTCCGAGAAAAATTGCCAGTCGGCTGCTATTTCGCTATAAACCTTGTAAAGTTACCGGTTTTGACCACCAAGTAATTTATGACACATATCCGCGGGCCATATCCGTGTTAAACCAGTGTGCAGCTCGCTGTGTATTCAGTTTCTCTAAATATCGATTTTTCTTAACACACGCTTGGGACAGGTGCATAGCGGATTAGTGACTGAAATAGACTGGCTTCAGCGTAAAGATACGAGAGTTCCTAGACTCGCCATTTCTGATAATGTTAAAATAACATAAAGAAACCATGCACTGTGTGTATCTGTGTTCGTAATATTTAACCCCAAGTAACTGACACGGATTATCGGCCCGGGCTATTCCATATTAAGTTAGGAACTGTTACATTACACTGTATTAGGGGTCATTTTTGTGTATATAACATGTACATGTACGTAGGAATGCCGCAGATCCTGATGAGCCGGCTCACGTGATCTACAATTCGCAAACATTTTGATAAACGACAAGGTACATATGTTGTGTTAAAAGCGTGACTCATTAGGCATCAGGGATAAGGGATCAATTGAAGTTCTAAATCACACCGCCGATGTACTTTGAACTCGATCTGAGGGTATGTATTTGCGATATTTTAAAAGGGACGAAACAAGGACGCCTCGAAGCGATCGGGGCCGAACAGGTATTCGCGTTAAAACGTGTAATCGTTGTACACGTTTCAACGTTTTCATATAGCTACACGCTTCCAGGTAAAGCGTTGTACACATTTCAACTCTTTCACCTCGTTACATATGTATACGCCAAAGCGTGTTATACGCCTTGAAGCTAAACGTATTACACGCTTTAAAACTAAACGGTTTGACAATGTGTATTACACGTGTACGAACCGTATTATACGTTTAAACAACGTACGTATACAACGCTTTTAAACTAAACGGTTTGACAATGTGTATTACACGTGTACGAACCGTATTATACGTTTAAACAACGTATACAACGCTTTTAAACTAAACGGTTTGACAATGTGTATTACATGTGTACGAACCGTATTATACGTTTAAACAACATATACAACGCTACAGCAAATCGTTGCGTTCGCGTTGCGTTCGCGTTGCGTTCGCGTTGCGTTCGCGTTGAGTTTGCAAGTGTTGTCTACGGTGGAACAAAAACGGAGACTGCACTGTACTAACGTATGTACGCAAGCCCTTATGTATATGAACTAAAGCTATATCCCCTCATGCCTATCGGCGAGGGGATAATTAGCTAATTGAAATACAGGAAATTCCCGCTCGATATTGAAAGGCTCCATCTGGGTATTTTGTTTATCAGGTAAAGTATTACACTAAAGGATGGGAAATGTAACATGGCTTTCATTCAAGATTTAATAACGTGAATTTGTTAGGTTGTGTCATCATATGGTAACATCATCGTGAAACATAACAATTTTTAGTTGTGAAATGACAGTATTATATGACTAAGAAGTCCAGCCAATGAGATTTCCAAATAGAGGGTCACATGATTGCGGACATATATGATATTCACCTGAATATCAGCCTCGGACTCGTCTCGCTTGAATGACAAGCCAATTGGACAAAACTAATCAAATAGTATCATCCAATCAGCAACAAGCTTACAAATGTACTTCGCACTTGACAGCAAAACAACAACAATGGATGCAAACTGAAGCAAACTTGTACATAAATGTCAGTCAAGTTTCACGGAAGCGGTGTCGCGCCTGCCGAGGCATTTGACCGTAACATGATCATAGGCATGTGCTAAAGTAATGGCTAAGTGTTTCCACAACCATGTTGAGGTCAAAATGGTCAAGGTCATGTTAATGGCAGCATGAGTGTGTTCCAAATGTTTACATGCATCAAGTGTCCAAATAGTGAAGCAGTCCATCAAGTAATGTTAATGTTATGAACAAATTTTGACGCAAAATATGACTTGAGTGTTTCCGCAAAACTGTGGAGGTTGCTAGAGGTTACTGGAGGTTGTTGACGTCTTACACCATACTCTCAATTACATGTATTTACTACAGATATTTACATGTATTATTACAGACATTCAGCCTGCATCACTACCAGGTGAAGGTCATGTTAATGGTGTTTGTTTGTTTATTGGTGTTTAATTGTCTATCAACAGCTAAGGTCATTTAAGGCCGGGCAAATGGGTTAAATCCCGTTTTAACCTGCTGCATTGGGTGGAAATCCCAAAATCAGAACGGAATATTTACATCGAGGAAAAATATATTCAGCGCTGAAATTTAATAGAATAACCTGACCTGGTGCCAGGTCCATACCACACCAAAGTCACTTGGCCCATTCCCCTAAAATAAGATTACGAGTAATCGTAATACTCACATAAGGGGTATAACCAGATTCAACTGTCACATACAAAATGCCCAAGACGTATGTGAGGGCCAAACCAGGTCTCCAGTCGGAATTCCGGCAACGATGAACCCCAATCGTTAAATTACCCATTTCACACCCCCACCTGCCACCCACATATGTTAATGGTGACATTAGTGTGTTCTCAATGATCGCATGTACCAAGTGTCCAAATATTGAAGCAATTTGTTAAGTAATATTAATGTTATTATAGGAATGAATGGCCTTTTTGTGGAATTTATCGGGGTATAAACTTGGAAAAGTCACGGGAATACTGGGCGAGGCCTTCTGGCCTTCGTCCAGTATTCCCGCGACTTTTCCAACTTTATATCCCCGATAAATTCCACAAAAAGGCCATTCATTCCTTATAATTCCAGCATTTGAAATAAATTCATCAAGAAAATGTGTTTAGTTTCCGTTTTCTTAAGAATTATTTTAACTGCGCCTCACGGTTACGGAAAGTAGTTTGGCGTGGGAGTTTACTGGGATATGAATTTTGGACAGAGACTTGCTACGGGCCAATCAAATGTTAGGGAATTGTGTATAAATTTGTTTGTGCTGGAATTATATCATGATGAAGAAACTGGTACAAAATTTTGGATGCAAACAAAAATGGCTAAGTGTTACCGCAAAAACGTGAAGATAAAAAAGGTCAAGGTCATATTAATGGCCAAATGTTCCAATGCTCACATATATCAAGTGTCCAAATATTAAGCAATCCGTCAAGTAATATTAAAGTTATACCATGATGACAAAGCTTGTACAAACTTTTTGACATTCGGACGACACCGACGACAGGAAAAAGCAACGACTATAGTCGCGACTTCTGCTCAAGCAGGCGCGACTAAAAATGAGAGATTTTAATTCAAATGGTAATAATGCAAGTGTCCAAACATTGAAGGAATGCGTCAAGTAATATGAAAGTTATACCATGATGACGAAGCTTATACAAAGTTTTTGATGCAAAAAAATGGCTAAGTATTTCAGCAACAATTTGAAGGTAAAAAAGGTCAAGGTCATGTGAATTGGCGGGCGGCATGAGTTCCTAATGCTTACATGTATCAAGTGCCCAAAGATTGAAGCAATCCGTAAAGTAATATTATAGTTACAGCATGATGACGAAGCTTGTACAAAGCTTTTGACATTTCGGACGACGATGACGTGGACAACAACGACGCGGACAACGACAGAAAAAGTGGCGACTAAAGTCGCACCTTCTGCTAAAGCAGGAGCGACAAAAACCATAAACCAAAAACCTTCGGCCTCGATGAACATGATTTTTCTCAGGTCCGTAAATCTTGTGTACATCTCCTCAAACGTCAATAATTGTATAATATTATACAACCTATATTACAACAATTTATGGTGAAAATATAAATGTGGCTGTGACTGGAGAATTTGTGCTCATGGGCTTTGCAACCAGTGTAGATCCAGACCAGGATCAGGATGTGCACAGATCGCCATAACATCAATGAAACATCATGCTTCTAACAAGCAATATAGATCGTTATCAGGCTACATGAGTGTGCTATTTGACCAGTAGCCCATTTCATCAACATTGCAAAGTATACTTTAGTCGCAAAGTATACTTTGAGGGAGAAATTTTCAATTTTATGATAAATTTATTAATTTTTATTATACTGAATTTATTACATTATCACAGCCAATTTGGCTGTGATAATGTAATAGATTCAGTATAATAATTCTGCATACTTTTAATCATGAAATATATGCATTTGTTAGTTCTATATGAAATAATGCATTTCAGGAAAAATAAATGATTACTCCCTCAAAGTATACTTTGCTAGAAAAGTATACTTTGCAATGTTGATGAAATAGGCTACTGGTGCTACACTGGTCACAAATCCCATTAGCCTCATTTTTCCAGTTAGGGGCCAGTTTCACTAAAATGTGTACGACAAAAATGTTCGTAAGTGCAAATTTAGGATAGTATGAAAATTTCAATTGATGGATTTACATGTATTGAGCATAGGCTGCATGTGCAGCCTATGCTCAATAAATGCAAATCCAATAATTGTTTACAAGAAAACATTGTTAATGTGAAATTCACAGACTACCATACCTCGTCACTTACGAACAATTTAATCGTACAAATTTTAGTGAAACGGCACGCAGGTGTATCACTCACTGGATCCCTCCATAGCACAGGCCATTATCTGTGGCATGATGGCGATACACTGGGTGATAGTCCAGTCATGTACGGGTAACTTTCCGGCACACAGAGGGTAGCAGGCCGGCGGAATGGCCATACGCTCACAGCACGGCGTGTGGTTCCTCATCCCTATATACAGACAGCAACAAATGACATTGTAAGCACTGTTTCAATGTTTATCTCATTAGACAACGGGTTATAATAATAGCAACGAGAAACTTTTGAAGAAAAACAAATTTCTTTTCTTTCTTTCATCTCGAAAGTATACCTTGTTACCAATTGTTTCCACCGACTTGACAAGATGGTTAAAAATGTCATAACAACATATTCTTTTATGTAGAAGTACACATAATAATGAGATCTTTTTCAACAAAATTTATTGTATTCTTAGACTAGCTGAAAAGCATTACTGCCGTTTCACTAAACTTCCTACGACTAAAATGTTCGTAAGTGCAAAATTATGATAGTCTGTAAATTCCGCATTAACAACGTTTTCGTGTAAACAATTATTGGATTTACATTTACAATAAATGTAAATCCATTAACTGAAATTTACAGACGATCCTAAATTTGCACTTACAAACATTTTAGTCGTACGAAGGTTAGTGAAACGGGCCCCTGGTGCTTAACGGCCTGTAAACGGCTAAGTCATTTTAGGCCAGGTGAATGGCGTGGATTTCTGTATAAACCTATAATTCCAGCACAAAAATATTTACACAATTCCCTAACATTTGATTGGCCCGTAGTAAGTATCTTTCCAAAATTTATATCCCAGTAAATTCCCACGCCGAACTACTTTCCATAACCGTGAGGCGCAGTTAAAATAATTCTTAAGAAAACGGAAAATAAACACATTTTCTTGATGAATTTATTTCAAATGCTGGAATTATAAGGAATGAATGGCCTTTTTGTGGAATTTATCGGGGATATAAACTTGGAAAAGTCGTGGGAATACTGGACGAGGCCTTCCAGCCTTTGTCCAGTATTCCCGCGACTTTTCCAAGTTTATACCCCGATAAATTCCACAAAAAGGCCATTCATTCCTATAGTAAAAGTAACATAAATCTATTTATCTATTTCCAAATGATGAACAAGGTTCTGAGCATTTTCATCGGCCCTGAGTAGCTACATCTTGGTATATAGTAACGTAACAGTTCATTTAGAATAAACTCCAGAACAGATTAAATGTTGTACCAATGAAAAACGTACCCCTAAATAACTTTAATACCAATTTCTGTTATTTGAGTGGTTATACAATGACAATATGAAAGACAACAGGGGGCCGTTTCACTAAACTTCGTACGACTAAAATGTTCGGAATTGCAAAATTATGATAAATTTCACATTAACGATGTTTTCTTGTAGACAATTATTGGATTTACATTTATCGAGCATAGGCTGCTATGCTCAATAAATGTAAATCCATGAATTGAAATTTCCAGACGATCCTCAATTTGCACTTACAAACATTTTAGTCGTACAAAGTTTAGTGAAACGGCCCCCAGGTAAGTATATTAAGTTTCAAGCCAATCATACTTACGATAACAGAGATACAATTAGTAAGTAAACGAAAATGTAATGTAAATCTCAGATAGATAGATGGACAAAGAGACAGATATGAAACACACCATGCAATTTTGTACCTCAGAACATGACATTGTGCGATATATTTACAGAAAATATGAAATATTCTGTAAATTACGTCGAAAGATAACAACATTTTCATAGCACATGTTCATAGGAACAAAATCACATGGCGCATCTCGTTTTCAGGGTACATACAAAATATGTGGCCGGCATAAAAAAAAAGGCTTATTGAGTTTTTAACCAGTGAATCTACTGATCAGCTAGCATACTCATGCAGCCAGATGCGGGTCTAACGTTTTAACAGACAAGTTGCAGCCTACGTGGGTGTGCAGGCTCATCTGGGTCTATATTGGTCACTCAGTTAACAAGCTATTTCCCTCACTGGCAGCCCGGATAATACAAGAAATCAGTATGGATATATGGATAATGACAAATACGAATATGACGTTTCAAGTCAATCTGACTTCTAATAACAGGTTAGCCGAAAACTTTAGCACACATCTCGGACAGTCAGAGGCGCAGACACACAGCTTGGAGAGTATTATGCACCCCAACATTTTATAATCTCGGTACAAAATGACTGACTTGCCTATGAGGCAAGCGAAGATGTTGCTCAGTTCTGGGTAGCACGGCAGCACACTATCAGGGTGGAGGCCAGTCGCAGTGGAGTCAACGTTACAATATGGCAAACACTCGGGCGATACCCGATGATCCACGCAACATGCTGTAAATATGATAATGATATGTGGCTGTGACTGGAGTTACAATGGTCACAATACGGCTTATGGGAAATTGTGACCATTGTTACTCCTGTAGCCTATTTCACCAACATTGCAAAGTAAACTTTTCTAGCAAAGTATACTTCGAGGGAGAAATTTTCAATTTAAGGATACATTTATTAATTTTTATTATACTGAATGTATTACATTATGACAGCCATTTTGGCTGTGATAATGTATTAAATTCAGTAATAATTCTGCATACTTTTAATCATAAAATATATGCAGTTGTTAGTTCTATATGAAATAATGCATTTCGAGAAAAATAAATGATATACTCCCTCAAAGTGTACTTTGCTAGATAAGTATAGTTTGCAATGTGGATAGCACACTCATGTAGCCTGATAATGATCTATATTGCTTGTTAGAAGCACTGCATGTGTTTCATTGATTGAATGGCAAACAATGCAGATCCTGATCAGACTGTGCGGGTGCACAGGTCGATCTGGATCTACACTGGTCTCAGAACTGGTCTCAGAACCATTTCTCCAGTCACACGCACAAATCGAGGTGGAAATATGGTGCTTATAGGTGTTGACAAAAAGTGCAGACCAGGTGTTTTAAACCAATTTCGAGTATTAAAGTACATGTAAAACCTTGTCACCGATCCTATTTTATGCATGACAATATACTACTGTCTGTTTCACGAAACCTGCCCAAATTTTACGGTTATATAAATAAGGCAAAAACAATATTTCTTTTGATAATATTAAATTATAGCAAAATATAAGAGTGATCCTTCTTTTTATTTAGTGAAATTTGGTCCAATATTGATTTTATTGCGAAAAACAATTTCCACATGTTAAATCCCCATAGACATCTTCACAGAGTGAAGATGTCTATGGGGATTTAACATGGGGTCATTTTTTAGAATTTCTCTATGGGGATTTAATGATTTCTCTATGGGGATTTAACATGGGGAAATATTACTACTCCTCTAGGTTCTCCACCTCTTTTTCCCCCATGTTAAATTCCCATAGAGAAATCATTTTTCGTAATAAAATCAATATTTGACCATATTTCACGAAATAAAAAGAAGGCTCATTCTTTAATTTTGATCAACTTTAATATTATCGTAAAAATTATTGTTTTTGCATTGTTTATATGGACGTAAAATTTGGGCAGGTTTCGTGAAACAGACAGTAATTAATATGTTCTATGGGTGTATAGATCGTTACTAAGCTACTGGAGTGTGCAAGCCCACTAGATAGGCACTAGCACACTAGTTGCCACAAGTTCTAACCACAGGTTGAAGTAATGGACCGAGGTCTATAAATACATTAAATATGCCTAAAAGCATCAATAAACAAAAAAATATATAAGCTAACAATCTTTTTTTACTCACTCCATATAGACTCCATATAATGGAGTCTATATGGAGGGAGTAACAAAAATTGTTTAGCTTATTTTTTTTTGGTTTATTGATGCTTTTAGGCATATTTAATGTATATATAGACCTCGGTCCGTTAATTCAACCTGTGGTTCTAACATTACAGCCACAGATATGACGCTACAATCACAATATTTTTGGTGTACGTATGTATGTACAGTTGTTTCTGTCAAAATGTTCCGGGTTTATACGTGTACAAAGTGTTGTGCGTTGCGTATCCGTGGAGTTTCCGTTAGTTGCGTTTCAAACCGTGTGTCGTCTACGTGTAATACGTTTTCGGCCATGCGTTGCGTTTCCCCACTCTTGCGCATGCGCGAAAGTCGAACAAACCGTGTTCAACGCATTGAGTTTCAAAAGCGTGTAATCCGTGTACAACGGTTGTAAACGTATACAACGGTTGTAAACAACGTATTGAGTTTTCAAAAGCGTGTAATCCGTGTACAACGGTTGTAAACGTATACAACGGTTGTAAGCGTATACAACGCTAAGGTAGACCGTTTAAACGATTTAACGCTTTCTTTGACGAACGGTTACACGCATCTACATGTACACAGCACCGTACAGATGAAACCGTGTTATACGTATAACACGTTTCACGGGTTTTTTAACGCATTACACGTTTTGGTATATGCCAACCGTGTATCGCGTAGAATGCGCATGCTCTGATCGTTATCTCGTGTGTGTATATATACTTCTAGACTCACTGCAGGGCTTCTAACACATTTTCAGTTTTCCGGTTCTGGACCGATTTTTGAACTCTCAGACCGATTGAGATTTGAAAACTAGTCTTAAAAATCGGTCCGAGAAAAATTGCCAGTCGGCTGCTATTTCGCTATAAAACCTTGTAAATTTACCGTTTTGACCACCAAGTAATTTATGACACATATCCGCGGGCATATCCGTGTTATACCAGTGTTGCAGCTCGATGTGTAATTCAGTTTCTCCAAATATCGATTAATCTTAACACACGCGTGGGACAGGTGTATAGCGGATTAGTGACTGAAATAGACTGGCTTCAGCGTAAAGATAATACGAGAGTTCCTAGACTCGCCATTTCTGATGATGTTTAAAATAAAATAAAGAAACCATGCACTGTGTTTATCTGTGTTCGTAATATTTAACCCCAAAATTAACTGACACGGACTATCGGCCCGGGCTATTCCATATTAAGTTAGGACCTGTTACATTTATGCTGTATTAGGCGTCATTTTTGTGTATATAAAATGTACATAGAAATGCCGCAGATCCTGATGAGCCGGCTCACGTGATTTACAATTCTCAAACATTTTGATAAACGACAAGGTACATCTGTCGTGTTAAAATGCGTGACTCATTTAGTCATCAGGGATTAGGGATCAACTGAAGTGCTAAATCACACAGCCGATGTACTTTGAACTCGATCTGAGGGTATGTATTCACGATATTTTAAAATGGACGAAACAAGGACGCCTCGAAGAGATCGGGGCCGAACAGGTATTTGTGTTAAAACGTGTAACCGTTGTACACGTTTCAACGCTTTCATATAGCTACACGCTTCCAGGTAAAGCGTTGTACACGTTTCAACTATTTCACCTCGCTACATATGTATACGCCAAAGCGTGTTATACGCCTTGAAGCTAAACGTATTACACGCTTTAAAACTAAACGGTTTGACAATGTGTATTACACGTGTACGAACCGTATTATACGTTTAAACAACGTATACAACGCTTTTAAACTAAACGGTTTGACAATGTGTATTACACGTGTACGAACCGTATTATACGTTTAAACAACGTATACAACGGTACAGCAAACCGTTGCGTTCGCGTTGCGTTCGCGTTGAGTTTGCAAGTGTTGTCTACGGTGGAACAAAAACGGAAACTGCACTGTATATTGATTTAATAGAAAATCCATACTGTTTTCAAACAAAGATAGGTGGCAAAATATCAATATTCTACATGTTATAAATATGCCACAGAAACGGCACAATTAATTTTTGAACCTTATCTGGGTGACGAGTGCTTGGAAATGACCACTTGCAAACTTTCTGATTTGAGGCTCATACCAGAATTGAGATTCAATTGCTGCTAATATTTTATTTATAGCGAGAAAAGTACGACTTGTAGAAATCTGTATCAACAGAACAAGGATTTGTGTGATATGTTGACCTTAACCCTTTCATCCCTATAAAGTAACTGGAATGGAATTTGATATATGTTAATTTTGCAATCAATCCAAAATCACAAAATAATCCCAAAATGATATTTAGACTAGTCCATTTATGAAAATAGGGTGTTTTTGTTCTCAAAAATATGAAAATTACCTGCAAAAACTGCAGATCCTGATGAGAGTTGAATACACGTTAATGGTAATTACGCCAGGAATAATTAGTATTAATAATTATGCCAATGCCATAAGTGTATACATTACCTTTTATTGTTTCATTCATAGCTGTGGGCTCCATACGTGCTGGAAGACAGATGGAGAACAGTGTCATATACAGCCTATGCTCAATAAATGTAAATCCAATACAGTCTACGCTCGTTTACTCGAAGTCCGCCGGACTGTGATAAATACTTCGAGTAAACTGAAGTTCGACGTAGCGAAATCTGAACAGTACCTCGAAATATTGCCATACACATTACGGGACGCAACTCCCATACGACCTGTGACACACGGAGTTACTCTTTTGCAACTCTAATGTGTTTACTTGCGTTTGCATATACACGCTATACACGCATGTGTGTAGTCGAACTAAGTATATACATCTGTATGATCAGGGTGGAACAAGAAAAGACAATTCAAAGCAGTAAAGTAACATTTTATTATGTTTAATAAATAAAGCATGTAAACCGGAAATTAACAAGTTGTTGTGCATACCGGTCTTGATTATATATACACACAGCATTTATCAATTGGAGGGTGAATGGGAGTCTATATACTCCTTCTATATTCTCAGGCAACGTTTCGCATCTGATGACACATGCAAACGAGTCTGGACAAGTCTTCGATTTTTGATTGCAGCGAAATTCGGGAAAATTTTCCGTAAATTGTTTCGAAAGTTGACATGGTGTGACAACGTTTGAAGCGATTTATTTATTCATGAAATATTTCAGCAAATAAACTAACTTTGTTTAATTGGTGTCGAGGAAATCACCTGTAACACTTATTCAAAGTTTGTTTACACAGGTAAGCAAGTCCAGTCTTTGGTCCGGTAAATTGGCACCGCAAATTCGCACTTCGAGCGCAAACTGACACTTTGACTTAACGAGAGTGAAATACCACACATTTCTGTTTTCGGGACCTAAAAATTAGTTTCAATTGGCAAAAATTCGACATAACGAAATTCGACGTAACGGTAGCCAGTTACATTGAAAATAATAGGATCTGAAACGGGACTTGGACACAAATTCGACGTAACGAGGGAATTCGACTTAACCGACTTGAGTAAACGAATGTAGACTGTAATTGTTTACAAGAAAACAGTTAATGTAAAATTTACAATAATAATTTAGCACTTACGAACATTTTAGTTGAACAAAGTTTAGTGAAACAGCCCCCAGGGGTTCATAGATACCCCTGGATGCGCCTGGATCGACCAAAAAAAACTTAACTCAAAATAAACTAGACATTATGTTTGTAAAACATGGATATGCCCCTGTGGCATACTTGAATATCTAGTGCACACTTTAATGTAAATGTTATGGATGACTTGAATGATGGCAAACTGACAAAGGAATGAATGATGAACAACAAACAGGAAGACAAAAACTATATACCCGTCAACATACACTTCATAGGCCAGGGGCAAAACTATAGGAATATGCATGCCCCTTAGCATTAATTAGTATAATTTGTCTGTTATATCTAAATGCTACAGGCATTCATGACCATTGGTGTGAGTCAGTAGGCAAGTTACAAGATGGCTCATCTGCATTTAAGCATCTGAATTTGCAACTATTGTCTTTGGACATATTGAATGTGACAACGATGGTCCACAACAGACAAGCAATGCTGTCTTACCAAATGTGTAGATATCTACAGTGTATGATGGCTCACTAGCGCCATATGCGGACACGGCCATGACCTGCACTTCATACACAACACCAATCACCAGGCCATGCTTCCTGTAGCTTGTTGCTGACTGCAGGCTCGACTGAAATGTAGCCGTGACTGGAGAAATGGGACATATGGCAATTTGGCCAGTCTAGCACTCATAAGGATCTATATAATACAGGTCATATAAAACATGTTGGCTGTTCCCCCGACTGAATTGGTCACAAAACCCATAAGCCCAATTAACTGTATCAGTAGGAACATCATCACAGGGGTCCTGAATCGTTAAAGAAATGGGGCTTATGGGACTTGTGACCAGTGTAGTTACTGTAGCCTGATAACGATCTATATTGGTTATTACAAGCATGGTGAATATTTGGTTGATGGAATGGCAAACAGTGCAGATCCTGACCAGACTGTGTGGATGCGTAGGCTGATCTGGATCTACACTGCTCACATTGTCCATAAACCCAGTTTCTCCAGTTACAACCCGTATACACTCTGCTTGCTGACAGTAAATGTGCCTTAGTCTTGCTGACAGTAAATGTGCTTAGTCTTGCTGACAGTAAATGTGCTTAGTCTTGCTGACAGTAAATGTGCTTAGTCTTGCTGACAGTAAATGTGCTTAGTCTTGCTGACAGTAAATGTGCTTAGTCTTGCTGACAGTAAATGTGCCTTAGTCCTTGCTGACAGTAAATGTGCTTAGTCTTGCTGACATAAATGTGCTTAGTCTTGCTGACAGTAAATGTGCTTAGTCTTGCTGACAGTAAATGTGCTTAGTCTTGCTGACAGTAAATGTGCTTAGTCTTGCTGACAGTAAATGTGCTTAGTCTTGCTGACAGTAAATGTGCTTAGTCTTGCTGACAGTAAATGTGCTTAGTCTTGCTTTAACCCTTTCACCCCTAAGTAGCTGGAATTGAATTTGATTTGTTAATTTTCCGACCAAACAAATCACCACAAAAAGATTGTTACATGTAGGCTATTCCATTTATGAAAGGGGATGTTTTTGTTCTCAAAAATGTGAAAATTACTTGCAAAAAGTGCAGATCCTGATGAGACGGCTTGTCACGAGCCTGCTCATCTGGATCTACACTGTTTGCAATACCACTATACAGGCCTGTGGTGTCGAAAGGGTTAACCAATAGTTATTTCAAGAGAGATAAGTGATATACATAATACATGTATACACCTTGCAACAGGATTAGAAAACAAATTGTATGCTTGTTCGAGTTAACATGAGTTACGATATAGGAAACATGTACATTGAACCAATAATTTGACTTTGAGGTAGCAGTAGTTTGACTTAATAGAGATTTGAAGTAACGAGTACAGACTGTACATTGTATCAGTGTTAGAATTTGACTTTGAGGTATTAGTAGTTCGACTTAAGAGAGGTTTGAAGTAACGAGTACCGACTGTACATTGTATCAGTGTTAGATATTTAGGGCTGTTGGTTAACCAGTAACAATACTCACTGTTGTAAACTCGCCGGAGACAGAACCTTTGGTTCTATACTGTATCTTGTAGCCCATCACAGAGGTGGGGTTCTTCTGTGGAGGTTTCCATGCCAACAAGAAGCCATCGCCAATGGATACACCAGTCACCGATACAGGCCGAGTGGGTATACTGACTGAAAGTGAAATGGTTTAAAATGCCAACAACGTCATAATATTATGGTGAAGGCATAATTACCGAGTCAGAAGTTGCCCGTCACACTGTAAATGACAACAAAAGAGGCATTGATTCAAATCTTAAAGAAATACTCACAAACAGTGTAGATCCTGATGAGACAGCTCGTCACGAATCTGCAGTGTTTGTAAACATTGGTTTTATAATCCTTATTGTTGAAGGGGTTAACATAGACAACATGTCTTATGTATACTCCTGTCATAGTTCCATCTATCAAACTAAAAAATGTACATCTTACTTTAATCAGTTCAACACCTCAGGCCTGTATAGTGGTATTGGCAAAACATGTAGATCCAGATGAGCCAGCTCGTGATGAACCGTCTCACCAGGATCTGCATTTTTCTCAAAGAATATTCATATTTTTGAGAACTTAAACACCCCTTTTTATAAATGGAAAAATCTGAAAATCGTTTTGTGACAATTGGATTGGTTGCAAATTTAACATATCAAATTACTGGGGGGTAAAAGGGTTAAGAACTGTATAACTTGTGGCTGTGACTGGAGAAATGTTGCATTTCTGGCCAATGCGACCAGTGTATACCATTTGCCATTCAGTCAATAAATGTAATTCTTCCCACTTATAGTATTGATCCTTCTCAGGTCTCATGGTGCACTAGAAGCTCAGCAGTTTGAATTATCCACAAATGCCATCCGCACCAGTTCTCCAGTCACAGCCACAGCCACAAAAGTGACAAGATGAGAACAGCTATTGACGGATTGTAAGCCCCATTTTGTCATGTGGCATCACAAAATGTACATCCAACATTAGAAGAACTGTATAAACGGTGGCTGTGACCAGAGAAAAGGGGCTCAATGGATATGTGACCAGCATAGCTCTACATTGCCTGTCAGAAGCATTACATGCGTTTCATTGATGGAATGGCAAACAGTGTAGATCCAGATCAGACTGTGCGGATGCACAGTCTCATCTGGATCTACACTGGTTGCAAAACCCATGAGCCCAATTTCTTCAGACTCAGATTTGGTTGAGCAAGATAAGAGAAGCCCAGAGCTCCAGTTAAGGTGCGTAATTTGGAGGTAAATTTCTTATTTCTCCATCAAAAATGGCAAGTTGGGAGTGCTTTAGAATCGTCTCAATGAGACAATTCTAAAGGACTCCCAACTAGCCATTTTTGATGAAGAAATAACAAAATTTCACCCCAAGTTGGTCAAATTACGCACCTTAACTGGAGCTCAGGCAGCCTCTGTTCTACACACAATATTGTATGCTGGATCACAAAATGTATGTCCAGATTTGAACAAAAAAACACACACTAACCCTAAATATACAAAACACCATTTATTCTGGGGGAAACACATAATAATTATAAATATATGGTTTCCCACAACAACAAATGTTGCAATATTTAGGATTAGTATGGTTGTACCGACTTATCATAACAACAATGTATTTGGATACAATTTGCTTTGGAAAACCCTTTCCCAAAACAAAGTGAGTTTATGGTTGTTACGGTACACAATTATTATAGGAATGAATGGCCTTTTTGTGGAATTTATCGGGGTATAAGCTTGGAAAAGTCGCGGGAATACTGGACGGGGCCTTCCGGCCTTCGTCCAGTATTCCTGCGACTTTTCCAAGTTTATATCCCCGATAAATTCCACAAAAAGGCCATTCATTCCTTATAATTCCAGCATTTGAAATAAATTCATCAAGAAAATGTGTTTATTTTCCGTTAAGAATTATTTTAACTGCGCCTCACGGTTACGGAAAGTAGTTTGGCGTGGGAGTTTACATGGATATAAATTTTGGACAGAGACTTGCTATGGGCCAATCAAATGTTAGGGAATTGTGTAAATATTTTTGTGCTGGAATTATCATAACTTACACTGTCCCTCCGAGATACAGCGAATGACTTGGAACGAGCCCAAAGCTACGCAGCTGTCGAGTTGATGTTCGTTCAACATTGCCTCGGTGAAGGTTCCGTCACACAAGGGGAGACACATGTCCGATATGCCATTCCTGAGGCAGCACCCGATGTGGTTACGCTCACCTACATATATTTACACCTTCCATAAATTCATAATGGCCCCTTCTTTACATTGTGTTTACATCCACACACGTACATTAGCCCCATGTGATGTAAAGTTTATTGACATCATTAATCTCCATGACATTGTCAATAATGGCATGCTATTGATCGGCAACATCACTGTTCCATGAATTGCAACAAAATGAGGTAAAACAAAATTTAAGGCCATATTTGGTTATTTACATTTTTGAAAATATCAGAAAATGCAATGTAAATATAAGTAATATAACCATGGGTTGTTGCAAGTACTGTGGTATGTTAAAGATTTGGTTGCTTTAATGTTTGTGGGAAGTCCTTCAGACTCCATGCACTTTAAACAGACCAAGCTAGCTACATGTAGCTAGGGCCCATTTAACTAAACTGTGTTTGATAAAAAATAGTTGTACGCAGATTTATATGCATATACTTTACATGTTACAATGGGGTCAACGTGTAAGTGCACACACGAACGAACACGACAGGTTGGAACCAACCTGTCGTGTTCGTTCGTGTGTGCACTTACACGCTGACCCCACTGTAATGTGGTTCATTAACATTACTATCTTCAACCTGAATGTAAATGTCATTAACCCTTACACCGCTATCTTAATTTTTTGTTCTCTGCAGTTTATTTTCCATTTTTATCATCAACAAGAGTGCCGAAGGTCACAATATACGCCCGTGGAGGCAAGGCCATTTAACAAGGGGAGATAACTCACTGACAATTAATAGGGTTCTTGTCGTGATAAACATGTATATTGAATTTGGTCACGATCTGTCAAAATAAATAGGCTTCTTCGTCTTGCCGTGATAAACATGTATACTGAATTTGTTTACGATCGGTGAAGTAGAACTTGAGAGTTATTGCGTGGACAAGGATACAAAGTGCGAAAATTAACAAGAGTTGTCAGAACGCACTAAGTTGGTGATTTTCTACAGCATGATAGCTATTCACATGAGGAATGCATGTATGAATGTGCTAAGTTTGTGACCTTGACCTTGGGAAAAGGGGTTGAGGGGGGGGTCATGGATTTGCTGTAGCACAATAGAGGATCATCTGATGAATGCATGTATGTAATATCAAAGCGTTCCCTGCAAAGAAACAGAAGTTACACAACATTTACCCCAACGTTAAGTTGATGAACATGAACATCAGATGAAGGCGTTCTATGAAAGGAAACAGATGTTATAAGACATTTAACCCAACGTTAAGTTTATGAATGTGCTATATTTGTGACCTTGACCTTGGGCGAAAGGGGTAGGGGTGGGTCATGGATTTGCTATAGCACGATAGAGTATCATCAGATGAATGCATGTATGAAATATCAAGGCGTTCCCTGTAAAGAAACAGAAGTTATAAAAAGACATTTACTCCAACGTTAAGTTTATGATGTTGATCTTGGGGAAAGGGGTGGGGGGGGGGGGTCGGGGGGGGGTCATTGATTTGCTGTAGCACAATAGAGGATCATCAGATGAATGCATGTATGAAATATAAAAGCGTTGCCTGTAATGAAACAGAAGTTACACAACATTTACCCCAACGTTAAGTTTATGAACATGCTAAGTTTGTGACCTTGACCTTGGGTTAAGGGTTGGGTGGTGAGTCGTGGATTTGCTACAGCATGATAGAGGGTCATCTGAGGAATGCATGTATGAAATATTAAGGCGTTCCATGAAAGAAAACAGATGTTATAAGACATTTACCCCAATGTTAAGTTTATGAATGTGCTAAGTTTGTGACCTTGACCTTGGGGAAAGGAATGGGTGGTGGGTCATGGATTGGCTATAGCATGATAGAGTATCATCAGATGAATGCATGTATGAAATATCAAGGCGTTCCATGAAAGGAAACAGATGTTATCAGAAATTTACCCCAACATTAAGTTTATGAATGTGCTAAGTTTGTGACCTTGACCTTGGGGTAAGGGTTGGGTGGTGGGTCATGGATTTGCTACAGCATGATAGAGGGTCATCTGAGGAATGCATGTATGACATATCAAGGCGTTCCATGAAAGGAAACAGATGTTATAAGAAATTTACCCCAACGTTAAGTTTATGATTGTGCTAAGTTTGTGACCTTGACCTTGGGGCAAGGGTTGGGTGGTGGGTCATGGATTTGCTACAGCATGATAGAGGGTCATCTGAGAAATGCATGTATGAAATATCAAGGCGTTCCATGAAAGGAAACAGATGTTATAAGAAATTTACCCCAACGTTAAGTTTATGAATGTGCTAAGTTTGTGACCTTGACCTTGGGGTAAGGATTGGGTGGTGGGTCATGGATTTGCTACAGCATGCTAGAGGGTTATCTGAGGAATGCATGTATGAAATAACAAGGTGTTCCATGAAAGGAAACAGAAGTTATAAAAAGACATTTACTCCAACGTTAAGTTTATGATGTTGATCTTGGGGAAAGGGGTGGGGGGGGGGGGGGGGTCATTGATTTGCTGTAGCACAATAGAGGATCATCAGATGAATGCATGTATGAAATATAAAAGCGTTGCCTGTAATGAAACAGAAGCTACACAACATTTACCCCAACGTTAAGTTTATGAACATGCTAAGTTTGTGACCTTGACCTTGGGGTAAGGGTTGGGTGGTGGGTTGTGGATTTGCTACAGCACGATAGAGTGTCAACTGAGGAATGCATGTATGAAATATCAAGGCATTTCAAGAAAGGAAACAGATGTTATAAGATATTTACCCCAACGTTAAGTTCATGAATGTGCTAAGTTTGTGACCTTGACCTTGGGGTAAGGGGTGGGTCATGGATTTGCTATATCACAATAGAGTATCATCAGAAGAATGCATGTATGAAATAACAAGGCGTTCCATGAAAGGAAACAGATGTTATAAGACATTTACCCCAACGTGAAGATTATGCATGTGCTAAGTTTGTGACATTGACGTTGGAGAAAGGGGTGGGAGGTGGGTCATGGATTTGCTATAGTATGATAGAGTATCATCAGATGAATGCATGTATGAAATATGAAGGTATACCCTGTAAATAAACAGAAGTTACACAACATTTACCCCAACGTTAAGTTTATGAATGTGCTAGGTTTGTGACCTTGACCTTGTGGTAAGGGTTGGGTGGTGAGTCGTGGATTTGCTACAGCATGATAGAGGGTCATCTGAGGAATGCATGTATGAAATATTAAGGCGTTCCATGAAAGAAAACAGATGTTATAAGACATTTACCCCAATGTTAAGTTTATGAATGTGCTAAGTTTGTGACCTTGACCTTGGGGAAAGGAATGGGTGGTGGGTCATGAATTGGCTATAGCATGATAGAGTATCATCAGATGAATGCATGTATGAAATATCAAGGCGTTCCATGAAAGGAAACAGATGTTATCAGAAATTTACCCCAACATTAAATTTATGAATGTGCTAAGTTTGTGACCTTGACCTTGGGGTAAGGGTTGGGTGGTGGGTCATGGATTTGCTACAGCATGATAGAGGGTCATCTGAGGAATGCATGTATGAAATATCAAGGCGTTCCATGAAAGGAAACAGATGTTATCAGAAATTTACCCCTAATCGTTAAGTTTAAATTTAAGAATTGTGCTAAGTTTGTGACCGTTGACCTTGGGGTAACGGGTTTGGGTGGTTGGGTCATCGGATTTTGCTACCAGCATGAATATAAGGGTTCCTGAGGCATGCATGTATGAAAATAACAAAGCGTTCATGAAAGGAAACAGATGTTATCAAAAATTACCCCAACGTTAAAGTTATAATTGGTGCTAACATTTGGTGACCTTGACCTTGGGGCCAAGGGTTGGGTGGTGTGGTCAAATGGAAATTTGCTACAGCATTTTTGATAAGAAAGGTTTCATCCCTGAAAATGCCATTGTAATGAAATTTATTCAAGGCGTTCCTGAAAGGAAACAGATGTTATAAGAAATTTTACCCCAACATTAAGTTTTTATGAATTGCTAAGTTTGTTGACCTGACCTTTGGGGTAATGGATTGGTGGTGGGTCAATGGAATTTAGCTACAGCATGCTAGAGGGTTATCTGAGGAATGCATGTATGAAATAACAAGGTGTTCCATGAAAGGAAACTGAAGTTATAAGACATTTACATAACGTTAAGTTTATTGAATGAAGTGCTAAGTTTTTGTGACCTGGACCTTATGGGGCAAGGGTTTGGGTGGTGGGTCATGGATTTTGCTAACAGCATGATAGAGGGTGGTCCATCTGAGGAATGCGTGTATGAAATATCATGGTGTTCCATGAAAGGAAACAGATGTTATAAGAAATTTACCCCAACGTTAAGTTTATGAATATGCTAAGTTTGTGACCTTGACCTTGGGGTAAGGGTTGGGTGGTGGGTCATGGATTTGCTACAGCATGATAGAGAGTCATCTGAGGAATGCATGTATGAAATATCAAGGCGTTCCATGAAAGGAAACAGATGTTATAAGAAATTTACCCCAACGTTAAGTTTATGAATGTGCTAAGTTTGTGACCTTGACCTTGGGATAAGGGTTTGGTGGTGGGTCATGGATTTGCTACAACATGATAGAGGGTCATCTGAGGAATGCATGTATGAAATAACAAGGTGTTTCATGAAAGGAAACTGAAGTTATAAGACATTTACCCAACGTTAAGTTTATGAATGTGCTAAGTTTGTGACCTTGACCTTGGGGTAAGGGTTGGGTGGTGGGTCATGGATTTGCTACAGCATGATAGAGGGTCATCTGAGGAATGCATGTATGAAATAACAAGGTGTTCCATGAAAGGAAACAGAAGTTATAAGACATTTACCCAACGTTAAGTTTGTGGACGCCGACGACGCCGACGACGACGCGACGCCGACGACGACGCCGACGCCGCCGGGGGTATGCCATAAGCTCTTATGCACTTCGTGCAGGCGAGCTAAAAATGGGCTTCTTCATATTGCCGTGATAAACATGTATGCCGAATTTGGTTAAAATCCATGAAGTAGACATCTAGTTTCAGCCCTCAAATGAGAATAATCCTGATCTGGTGCCAGGTCCTCGCCACACCAGAATCACTTGGCCCCCTCCCAAAAGCAGTAGGATCTTCGTCAACATTCGAAGCAGGGGGCGATCATTATAGATAATTCTAGCAACACTACTTTTACAATATGTAAATGTAGCGTACAGAACGACATCCAGTGGTTTTTTACAGTCTTCCACCTGTGATTGCGTGTAGTGAACAAGAATTACATGACTGACCTCTTCCACACTGCAGTACTTTGACGAGGTTGTGTATATGCAGTCTTCATCATTGATAATGGGCAGTAATTCCATGATACTGTGGTCCTGGGGAGTACAGAGTGGCAGGGCACATGTGGCAACACCTGCATCTAGGCAACACCCTGAAATCATCGAGTGGTTCATGGAGTGATTGGTTCTTTGATCGGCTTGTTAATTGGTTGGTTGGCATTATGTCATATAGAACTAACGACTGCATATATTTGATGATTAAAAGTATGTATAATTATTATACTGAATATATTACATTATCACAGCCAAAATGGCTGTGATAATGTAATAAATTCAGTACAATAACAAGAGTGCCGAAGGTCACAATATACGCCCGTCGAGGCAAGGCCAGTCAACAAGGGGAGATCACTCAAATATGTTGCGACACACTCTATTCATATGCTGAAAATCAGGAAGATAACATTTGAGTATAAATGGCACTAGCTCATCTGCACATTGTGCAGGTGAAATAACAAGAATTCAGCCACGGAAGCGGTATCGCGCCTGCCGAGGCATTTGACCGTGAACATTACCTTCACCTTGAGAATTTGGATGTGGGGGTGTGCGTAATGAAGCATCATCCCTAGACAAACATTGATGTGAAATATTAAGAAAGTCAAAACCGGTGAACATTAAAAGTAAATAAATGACCTTGACCTTCAGAATTTGGATGTGGGGTTGTGCGTAATGAAGCATCATCCCTAGACAAACATTGATGTGAAATATTAAGAAAGTCTGGCTGGAAGGGCAAGGGATTAAAAGAGATATTGTGAAAAAACAATAACTAACGCATTTGCCTTACAAAAAAACGGACGACGTGGACGACGACGGATGACGGAAAAAGCGCTGACTATAGTCGCGCCTCTGCTAAAGAAGGTGCAACAAAAATGTGGCCAAGTAAATGTGTATGACTGGAGAAATGGGGCTTGTGCGTTTTGTGACCAGTGTAAATCCAGATAGCCCTTTCCATCCATGAAACCGCTGTCATGCTTCAAGTAAGCAATGTAGATCGTTACCGGGCTACATGAGTGTGCTATTTGATCAGGAACTTACACTGGGCACATATGCCATAGGCCCCATTTCTCCAGTTATAGCTACAAATATGGTAAAGCTACACATTGCTGTATACCTGTTACATTGATGTTTTCTGTAGGTGCAGCGGCAGTTGGAGCATCTGAAAGAATAACAGATTGTTGTCTAATGACCGGGCAGCATCAACGTCTATTGTGGTCAATAGGGATTCAAAAACTGTTCACAGGCGAAAATATTACTATGCTAATTATTCCATAATATAAAACATTACTTGATAAAGATAAGGATGGTGCTTTCTGATTATCAGACCCAGCTCAGAAACATTAGGAATCAAACTGATAGCGTGTAACTGATAGTGTGCAAGTACAAACTTTTCACCCCAAAATCATCGATAAGAAATCTTCCTGGTTCACTCTCAAGACGATTCCATTAATTAGACAAGAGTTGTCAGAAGACAATGAAGCACGCCTGGTGGTGCTTTAGTATAATGAATACCAAGAAGCTGCGTTAAAAGAAACAGAAATTATAACAAATTTCCCCCAATGTTAAGTTTGCGAAAGCGCTAAGAATGTGACCTTGACCTTGGGGTTAGCAGGGGTCTGAGCGTCATGGATTTGGCATGGCATGATAGAGAACCATTAGAGGAAGGGCTGTGTCAACTAGATTGGTCAGTAAGCGAGGCTTATGGAATACCCCCCACGTGGGCCCAGGTACCCCTAAAATATGTAAAAATTTCCAAGTGCGTGGGCTTGTGACCTTGACTCTGGGATTAGCGCGAGCGGCATGAACGTGAATTTGTCACAGGGTGGTAGAGGTCCATTGGAGCAATGAGTGTGTGAAATGTGAAGCAGATCCAAGCAAGGAAATAGAAGTTATAACCGATTTCTCTGATGTTAAGTTTTGTAAAGAGACTACTGTATAACCTCGAATTAACGCCCCTGGAGGCGTTACATTTTACAAAAGGGGGGGGGGGGCGTTTATTAGCCAGTAAAAAAAAAAAATAATTTTTTTTACCAAGGACCGCCAATTTCAAACACAAATAAGGATTTAAGGATTATTTGTGTTTGAAATTGGCGGTCAATGTAAAAAAAAAATATTTTTTTATTTTTTTTTTTTTTTTTTTTTGGTTGGGGGGGGGGGGGGTGGGGGGCGTTTATTAGGAGGGGGGCGTTAATTCGAGGTTATACGGTATGTATGTGACGTTGACCTCGATCAGCGGGGATTTGTCACAGCATATGAAATATTAAGAATTTTCAATGAAATAAATAGAAGTTATAACATATTTCTCTGATGTTAAGTTTTGTAAAGAGACTAAGTATGTGACCTTGACCTTGGGATCAGCGGGGGTTGGACAGTCGTAGATTTGTCACAGCATGATAGTACAACCTTAGAGGAATGCACAAGTGAAATAATAAGAATTTTCAATGAAGGAAATAGAAGTTATAACTTATTTCTCTGATGTTAAGTTTTGTAAAGAGACTAAGTATTTGACGTTTATTAGCCAGTGAAAAAAAAAAAAAAGAAAAAAAAAAAGAATTACCAAGGACCGCCAATTTCAAACACAAATAAGGATTTAAGGATTATTTGTGTTTGAAATTGGCGGTCATTGGTAATTATATTTTTTTTTTTTTTTATTTGGGGGGGGGGGGGGGGGTGGGGGGGGGGGGCGTTTATAGGAGGGGGGCGTTAATTCGAGGTTATACGGTATGTATGTGACGTTGACCTCGAGATCAGCGGATTTGTCACAGCATGAAATATTAAGAATTTTCAATGAAATAAATAAGAAGTTATAACATCTCTGATGTTAAGTTTTGTTAAGAGACTAAGTATGTGACCTTGACCTTGGGATCAGCGGGGGTTTGGACAGTCGTAGATTTGTCACAGCATGATAGTACAACCTTAGAGGAATGCACAAGTGAAATAATAAGAACTTTCAATGAAGGAAATAATAGAAGTTTTATAACTTATTTCTCTGATGTTAAGTTTTGTAAAGAGACTAAGTATTTGACCTTGACATTGGGATCAGCGGGGGTTGGACGGTCAAGGATTTGGCACAGCATGGTATTAGAGCCTTACAGGAATGCATGTGTGAAATATTAAGAATTTTAGATGAAGGAAATAGAAGTTAGAACAATATTTCTCTGATGTTAAGTTTTGTAAAGAGACTAAGTATTTGACCTTGACATTGGGATCAGCGGGGGTTGGACGGTCATGGATTTGGCACAGCATGGTATATGAGCCTTACAGGAATGCATGTGTGAAATATTAAGAATTTTAGATGAAGGAAATAGAAGTTATAACAATATTTCTCTGATGTTAAGTTTACGGACTAAGTATTTGACCTTGACCTTGGGATCTGCGGGGGTTGGACGGTCGTGGATTTGGCACAGCATGGTAGTAGAGCCTTATAGGAATTCATGTGTGAAATATCAAGCATTTTAGATGAAGGAAATAGAAGTTATAAAAACAACAATATTTCTCGGATGTTATGTTAATTTACGGACTAAGTATTTTACCTTGACCTTGGGATCTGCGGGGGTTGGACGGTCGTGGATTTGGCACAGCATGGTAGTAGAGCCTTACAGGAATGCATGTGTGAAATATCAAGCATTTTAGATGAAGGAAATAGAAGTTATAACAATATTTCTCTGATGTTAAGTGTACGGACGGACGGACGGACGGACGACGGACGGATGGACGGACGGACGGACACCCGGACGACTCCGGAGTACACAACACTCGTTGCAGTTGCGGGGGGTATAAATATCAAGAAGAGCGGTGAAAGGAAACAAAAATTATAACAAATTTTCACCCAACGTTAAGTTTATGAAAGCACTAAGCCTGTGACCTTGACCTTGGGGTTTGTGGGGGTCTGAGCATCGTGGATTTGTCACAGCATGAAATTCTTAGAGAAAGGCATGTGTGAAATATCAAAATGTTTGGTGAAAGGGACCAGAAATTATAATAAATTTCCCCTAATGTTAAGTTTATGAAAACACTGAGACTGTGAACTTGACCTTAGGGTTAGCGGGGGTCTAAGCGACGTGGATTTGTCAAAGGATTATAGAGAATCACTAGAGAAAGGCATATGTGAAATATCAAAACGTTTGGGGAAAGGAAACAGAAATTATAACAAATTTCTGCCAAAAGTAAGTTTATGAAAGCACAAAGACTGTGACTGTGACCTTGGAGTCAGCAGGGGTCTGAGCATCATGGATTTGATACAGCATGATAGGGAATCATTAGAGAAAGGCATGTGTGCAATATCAAAAGGTTTGTTGAAAGGAAACAGAAATTATAACAAATTTCCCCCAAACGTTAAGTTTTGAATTTTTGAAGACGGACTGACAGATGCTGACTACGACGCCGAGGGTATGCCATAAGCACTCCTTTCTTCGAAAGGTGCGCTAAAAAGTGGTATAACTAGATTGGTCAGTAAGCGAGGCTTACGAAACACCCCCCGCATGGTCCCAGGTACCCCTAAATATGGAAAAAAATCCAAGTGTGTGGGCTTGTGACCTTGACTCTGGGATTAGCGGGGGCGGCACGAACGTGAATTTGTCACAGGGGGGTAGCGGTCCATTGGAGCAATGTGTGTGTCAAATGTGAAGCAGATACGAGCAAGGAAATAGAAGTTATTACCGATTTCTCTGATGTTAAGTTTTGTAAAGAGATGTGAAAGTATGTGACCTTGACCTCGAGATCAGCGGGGATTTGGCACAACATGACAGTAGAGCCTTAGAGGAATGCATGCAAGAGATATTAATAATTTTCGATGAAAGAAATAGAAGTTATAACATATTTCTCTGATGTTAAGTTTTGTAAAGTATGTGACCTTGACCTTGGGATCAGCGGGGGCTGTATGGTTGTGGATTTGTCACAGCATGACAGTACAACCTTAGAGGAATGCACAAGTGAAATACTAAGAATTTTCAATGAAGGAAATAGAAGTTATAACATATTTATCTGATGTTAAGTTTAGTGACGGACGGACAAACGTGCCAACGATATGGAGGAAGGGGCCATTTCCATTGTCCTAGAACAATAGAAATGGCCCCTTGTTATGAATAGAATAAGGGGCCAGACGGAATAAATCAAAGGATTCTTTTGTTAGGCTCCTCCCCTTTCTCCCGTTTGGTTGCCCGGTAAGACGGACGGACGGACGGGGACGGACGGACGGACGGACAACCTGACTCCAGTATACCCCCCCACAACTCGTTGGGGGTATAACAAGAGCTGTAGGAGAACAGCATAGCTCGACTATGAGGGTTGTCGATGTACACATAGCTTGACAAACAAGTTGGCCGCGGCCTGCATAAAAACCTTAACCAAGGTTGACTAAAAACCTTAACCAAGGGAAATTAAGTAAGTAATTCAAGGTTAAATGTAGGTCAATGTCAGATATAGGTCAGGGGTTATTGATGTACATCACTAGCAGATGAAGTTATTCCAAGTATGGTTGCTGTAGGCCCAGGAGTATTCCATATATAAGCTTGACTAAAAACCTTAACCAAGGGGAAGTAATTCAAGGGTAAAAGTATGTCAAGATCAAATATAGGTCAGGGATTATTGATGTACATCACTAGGAGATGAAGTTGTCCAAGTATGGTTGCTGTAGGCCCAGGAGTATTCCATATACAAGCTTGACTATAAACCGTAACCAAGTTTGAGTACAAATCTTAACCAAGGGGAAATAAGTAAGTAATTCAAGGTTAAATGTAGGTGAAGGTAAACTATAGGTCAGGAGTTATTGATGTACATCCCTATGAGAAAAGGTTGTCCAAGTATGGTGTCTGTATGCACAATAGTATTCCATGTACAAGCTTGACTAAAAACCTTAACCAAGGTTGACTAAAAACCTTAACCAAGGGGAATTAAGTAAGTAATTCAAGGTTACATGTAGGCCAAGGTCAAATATATGTCAGGGGTTATTGATATACATCACTAGGAGATGAAGTTGTCCAAGTATGGTTGGTGTAGGGCCAGGAGTATTCCATCTACAAGCTTGACTAAAAACCTTAACCAAGGGGAATTAACTAAGTAATTCAAGAGGAAATGTAGGTCAAGTTCAAATATAGATCAGGGGTTATTGATGTACATCCCTATGAGAAAAGGTTGTCCAAGTATGGTGTCTGTATGCACAATAGTATTCCATGTACAAGCTTGACTAAAAACCTTAACCAAGGTTGACTAAAAACCTTAACCAAGGGGAATTAAGTAAGTAATTCAAGGTTAAATGTAGGTCAAGGTCAAATATAGGTCAGGGGTTGTTGATGTACATCACTAGGCGATGAAGTTGTCCAAGTATGGGAGGTGTAGGGCCAAGAGTATTCCATATACAAGCTTGACTAAAAACCTTAACCAAGGCGTGACGGTGACGCCGGGGTGACTACATAAGCTCTAACTATTCTTCGAATAGGAGAGACACCAGGTTCTACACTGTTAACAAAGTTTAGGATACAAGTCTGAAGTGTTCAAAAGGTCACATAATGTACTCATTTAGATTTAGCATCATGAGCCAAGATACTATTAAAAGTGCTGGCAAACCATGTTCTTATTGAGAAAGAAGGCAAACTATAACAGCAGACAACAATTTGTGTGTCCAGCCTTTTAAAGGTTAAAGAAATCATAAGATCATCTGATCATCGACCCAGCTATAGAAAGATGGAGGACTTACCAGCTATAGAGATATGGTGGACAACCGACGATGGCCGTTCCGCCCCAACAATTGAGCACTTATATGTGCCTTGGTCATGCAGCTGAATGTTGGTCACCTGGAGATGCCAGTTTGTCCGCCCAGTCTGATCTGTGTCAAAAATCATAAAATATCCAGAAACAGTGCAGATACAGATGAGACGGCTTGTTACGAGCCGTATCATCGGGATCTGCACTGTTTGAAACATTGGGAAAGCGCTCTGTAGTGTTGAAAGGGTTAATGAGTCAGCAACAGTGAACAGACACGAGCTGTGGCTTCAAGTCTCATCCGAAAGCTCAGAGCGATGAAAATACAATGTTCTATGAAAGTATTTTTAACTCTTTCAACTACAAGTATATAACAGCGACTGTTTCATGCACATTTAGGTCTATTCCATTAATCCAAAACGGTTGATTTGTGTTCAAAATATTAAATTTAACGTCAAACACTGCAGATCTTCATGAGACGGCTCATTATGAGCCGGCTCATCTGGATCTACAGTGTTTGCAAAAGTTGGCTTATGGCCTGTTGGGTTGATAGGGTTAATACATATTGCAAGAAAATAATCAACAAGCTGCTTCATTCAGCTGCAAGTCTATATGGAGGGAGTAAAAAAAATGTTTAGCTTATTTTTTTTCATTTATTGATGCTTTTAGGCATATTTAATGAATTTATAGACCTCGGTCCGTTACTTCAACCTGTGGTCCTGATTAGGCACTACAATGGTCACACACTCTATAAGCCTGTAATGCAATGGCGAGTCACAGATAGGTGGCTGTGACTAGAGAAATGTGGCTTATGGGATTTATGGCCAGTTTTGTTGCTGATCTTCTAGTGCACTGCTGCAGTATTCTGGGGGCCGTTTCACTAACATTAACAATGTTTTATTGAAAAACAATTGTTGGATTTACATTTATTGAGCATAGGCTGCACATGCAGCCTATGCTCAATAAATGTAAATCCATCAATTGAAATTGCCAGACGATCCTAAATTTGCACTTACGAACATTTTAGCCCCTGTAGCCTATTTCATCAACATTGCAAAGTATACTTTACTAACAAAGTATACTTTGAGGGAGTAATCATTTATTTTTCCGGAAATGCATTATTTCATATAAAACTAACAACTGCATATATTTGATGATTAAAAGCATGCATAATTATTATACTGAATTTATTACATTATCACAGCCAAATTGGCTGTGATAATGTAATAAATTCAGTATAATAAAAATTAATAAATTTATCATAAAATTGAAAATTTCTCCCTCAAAGTATACTTTGCTAGTAAAGTATACTTTGCAATGTTGGTGAAATGGGCTACTGGTGTATACTGCTTTTTAAAACCAGGGTGAGTGTTTCACAATGGCAATCAATGCAGCTGCTATTCAGACTATGAAGAGAATCGGCCAAAAACTGTAGAAGTAGTTCGCCAGACAAGGAAAATGGTCTACTGACAGACCAACGGATGGACGGACAGGGTAAACACTATCGTAAGTAGTCAATACTTTACCTTGTGGAGGTATCGCCAACAAATATTTATCTGGCTGTGTTAGTGTTTTATTTCCCAGCGATACCGTCATAGTGTGGTCCACAAACTCCCATTTCACCTAAAACACCAGAATCACAGGTTTGTCATTCACTTTGCTTTCTAGGCAACTAAATGAAATATACAGAGGATGTACGATATCAGCCAACAAGTTTAATATTGTGAAACTGAGTGTTTGTTTGTTTGTTTGTTTATTAGTGTTTAACGGCCTATCAACAGCTAAGGTCATGTAAGGCCGGGCAAACAGGTTCGATCCCATTTTAACCTGCTGCATTGGGGGGAAAATTCCAAAATCAGAACGGAATATTTAGATCGAGAACAAATATATTCAGCCCTGAAATTAGAATAACCCGACCTGGTGCCAGGTCCATACCACACCAACGTCATTTGGCCCCTTCACCTAAAATAGGTTTACGAATATCGTAATACTCACATAAGGGGTATAACCAGATTCAACTGTCACATACAAAATGCCAAAGACGTATGTGAGGGCCAAACCAGTAGCCTATTTCACGAACCTCCGTTAGTCGACTAAACTCGGTTAGTCTGCTAAACTTCAGGCCGTTAGTCGACTAACGGGAAAAACGCATTTCACGAACACGTTAGTCGACTAAGCAAAGTCTACTTTGCTTAGCCTCCTCGTTAGTCGGCTAAACTTTCGGTTAGTCTACTAAGCAAAATAGCAGACGACGGAATTCCAAGATGGCGGCGCCCACGGTTGTTTTGAACGTGGCTTACAAAATCGTTCGTGAAATTCAAACATGTCAAAAAGTTTAGCAGACTATGGTTAGTCGACTAAACTTAGTTTAGTCTGCTAACAGTTTAGTCGACTAACGGAGGTTCGTGAAATAGGCTACAGGTCTCCAGTCGGGATTCCGGCAAGGATGAACCCTGATCATTAAATTACCTATCGCGTGCTCCCACCTGCCACCCACTGTAAACGTGAGTGACTGGAGGCTCGTGACTAGAACACTCCATCAACTAGAAGTCCAGAGTCACAGGTTTGTCATTCCTTTTCATGTATAGGTAATTAGATGAGATATATAGAGGATCATACGTGAGTGATGATTTAATATGGTATTTATTAAATAAGTTGACCAATTTCATAAGAAACCAGGCATAGCCTCGTTTCTTATGAAAATGGTCAACAAGTTTAATACTGTACATGTGACCGACCAGAGAAATAGGGTTGTGAACAGCCTAGCTGTTGATCTGTTAGCACACTCGTGTAGCCGATTTCATCAAAATTGAAAATGGCTGTGATAATATAACCAGATGGCCGCAGCCCGCATGTCCAGCCCGCCGAGGCATTTGATGGTCTCAGAGTGTATTTATTTGAAGTTTGAATTTAGGGTTGAGGAGATATAAGTTATGTAAAAGCTCTAACGCAAATTTTAAAAGTCTTGGGCATGTGCGCCACAAGGGTGGGGTATATAATGAAAATATGGATGATAATAAAGAATTATTTGAAGTTTGAAGTAAATTGGAGTAAGTGTTGTCGAGATATAAGGTATGTGAATACTTTAACACAAATTTCAAAGTCATTTAGTTTAAACAATATTTTAGTTCATATATAGCAGGTTACATATCAGTGATTCTATATTTTATGTACATCTTGGTGCCGTTTTTCTAGTTTCGAGGTAGAACCAATAATTCATTAAACTGTGTTTATTCCATTGGATGACAGTCCAGGTGTTACATTTATAATAGTATAGCCAATTGTTCTCGTCATTTTATATATTTTATTTCCACTTCAGGGGACTAGGGGTCTCAGAAATGTCATTTCCGTTACGTAAATTTACATGACGTAAATATAGTTTTACATTTGCACTTTTTTCTTTTCAACGGCATAAAACATAAAACTGAAGGGGCATCTATTAAGACAAGTGTCAATAATATGGTAAGCTAATTGTATTAGTTTGAAACAGAGCAATTTAGTAGCAAGTCCTGGAATTTCTCATTTATGGTAAACCAACAACATGTATTTAATATGAATCAGTAAAGTTAAACAAAACAAAATAGCTTGGCATGTAACAGAATGCCGTGTTTTACCACATGTACCAAACATCGTTATAAAGCTACATTTAATTAATAGCACAGCCTCCAAAAATATGGGCGTAACGGAAATGATTTGTGTAACGGTAATGACGAAACGTAACGGTAATGACTCTCCATTTATTTAAAATACTAATACAGCATATATAGCAAACATATTTATACTTTGCATATGCTGTACAATATAACTTCAAGTTAATGTTTACTTTTAATGTGATTGCCAATAGAAACCCACACTCCTCGAAGCTATGTCTGTTTTTTGTTGTTCCAGAGCTTTTACTAATTAAATCCTGATATATAAATGTTGTAGGTCTGAATAAATGTGCCATTGCTGACCGACAACTGATGGGACATGGTTTATATCTAATTGACGCATGAACTGACTGGTTAGTATGGTAATTTATCATTGCCGTTACACGATCGTCATTACCGTTACACAATTTCGTAACGGAAATGACCGTAACGGTAATGATTTTTCTTTAAAAACTCCCATTTTTCACCCCTCTGTATACAACGCATCATGAAGGTAGAATATGCAAATACAGCGTTGTAAGTGTGTCTATCCACCCATTTTGGTTTCAGCCGACCTACATACACATGGACGTGTATAAACCCCGAACGGTAATGATGCATGTAATGTGTAACCTTACAATTATGAATACAGACTTAAGTTGTGTTACCACCGTATTTATTTATAAATTGCGCGTGCATAAACAGTTTTCATTGCATTAGTAGCTGAGAGTAGAAAAGGGAGGTTACTCTGATTTTACATTTTTTGTTCAGCGTAACGGTAATGATTCGATTTCTCGGGACAGATACATTAAAGTCAGTATTTTTAACAACAAAAGGAAATTTTATTGCAAAATAAGTTTAATGTAAATGTTAAACTATTTTAATTCAGATGCAATGTATAGTAAAGTACAAATGGACAAGATTTGAGAATTACGGGCTTGTAAACTGTGCTGATTGCTGACCGGGACATGCCCATTTGGTCGACCACGCGTATGTCAACAACGGAAAATAATAACTAAACATACATAACAAGAATTGTAAATACTGTTTTCTTAATGGATTTGTATTATACATAGTTTATTTACTGAAAACAAAAATAATTTTCCTTATAAATTGTGTGATTTGTCAGTAAATTACACCGGGACACCAGATGTACATAAAATATAGAATCACTGATATACACAAGACAAGTGATAATAGGATTAGAAAACAAGCTTTATAAAAGCTTACGTTAATTCTTCTCCTTTACAGTTTATGGACCGCCTGCTGAGATACAGGACCTTACATCAATTGCGTTAATTGGCAATACTTGGAGACATACTTTGTTTGTTGTACTTCACACAGTATGCTTTGCATGTACTCGCCTTGCTGGTGTGATTATTGCTACAACATTAGCTGAAAGACGAACAGTGTAGGCCCTGAGCAGACTGCTCGGATGAGCAGGCTGATATGGGTCCACGCTGGTCGCATATATCGCAAGGTCCATGTTCTCAGCCGGATGCCCATATTACACAATAGTTATTGAACAGTGGCATAAAATAGTTTAATATTGTTTACCTTTTGATCACTGAAAATGAAAATGGAGCATACACGTGATAAATATGGTTCTATAATAACAATACTTATGAAATTTCATATATGAGCTACTGAATGCAATAATTACACGTACTTAAAAAATATATAAATATCAAATCACCAATAGGCCAACACCCGCGCTCGCTGTAACCGCATTCAATCTCTCAGATAATCCATATACATTATAAGTCGCAGGAACACAATGTCTGGTTATATATACAAAACTTCATTAGGCTTTGATGTGTGTATCTATCACAATTGTACCACGAGGTACACTGTTCAAATGTTAATTGTTCGTTAGCATATTTACCAAGATTGTTGGCTATCGGTGGACACGGAATGTCTGTTAAGTAAAGATGTCTTTGACGTTGGTAGTTTTCGCAATATAATATACAAGAGCTGTAGAAGAACAGCATAGCTCGACTACAAGGGTTGTTGATGTACACATAGCTTGACAAACAAGGTGGCCGAGGCCCGCATAAAAACCTTAACCAAGGTTGACTAAAAACCTTAACCAAGGGAAATTAACTAAGTAATTCAAGGTTAAATGTCGGTCAATGTCAGATATAGGTCAGGGGTTATTGATGTACATCACTAGGAGATGAAGTTTTCCAAGTATGGTTGCTGTAGGCCCAGGAGTATTCCATATACAAGCTTGACTAAAAACCTTAACCAACGGGGAAATAACTAAGTAATCCAAGGGTAAAAGTAGGTCAAGGTCAAATATAGGTCAGGGATTATTGATGTACATCACTAGGAGATGAAGTTGTCCAAGTATGGTTGCTGTAGGCCCAGGAGTATTCCATATACAAGCTTGACTATAAACCTTAACCAAGTTTGAGTACAAACTTTAACCAAGGGGAAATAAGTAAGTAATTCAAGGTTAAATGTAGGTGAAGGTAAAATATAGGTCAGGGGTTATTGATGTACATCCCTATGAGAAAAGGTTGTCCAAATATGGTGTCTGTATGCACAATAGTATTCCATCTACAAGCTTGACTAAAAACCTTAACCAAGGTTGACTAAAAACCTTAACCAATGGGAATTAACTAAGTAATTCAAGGTTAAATGTAGGTCAAGGTCAAATATAGGTCAGGGGTTGTTGATGTACATCACTAGGAGATGAAGTTGTCAAAGTATGGTGGGTGTAGGGCCATGAGTATTCCATATACAAGCTTGACTAAAAACCTTAACCAAGGCGTGACGGTGTAGCCGACGCCGACGCCGGGGTGACTACATAAGCTCTCACTATTCTTCGAATAGTCAAGCTAAAAATGAGACAATAATGGATTTACCTAGCGACCAGGTGAGTTACTTACACATGTAGGCGTGTTCATATTATCCGATCATGTGCTATCTTCTCACCATCGTGTAGGCAATGAACAATGGCATATAAAAACAATAACTTTAACGCATTTGCCTTACAAACAAGCATTCCGCGGAATCAAATGTCTCGCCTTGTCCCGCCGCCTTGACCTCGAGCCTGGGCCAGAAAGCAATTTTCACTGGCCCGAACACATTATACAACTAGAAATGGACGCTTGTCGACAAACGCATGTGTATCCCCCTCCCCAGATACACAAGTAGTTTGAAAAAAGGGTGTTCGAGTTATGCTCCGGAGACAAAATCAGTGACGGAAAAACAAAGGGAGATAACTAACAAATTAGTGATGCAAGAGTTGTCATTCTTGCAAGACACACCTTTATGGTCGTGGTCTATGCATGTGTGAAGTTTCATGAAAATATTCCAAAGGGTGTTCGAGTTATGCTCCGGACACGAAATCAGTGCACGAAACAACAAAGGGAGATAACTAAGAAATTAACGACGCAAGAATTGTCATTCTTACGTGCGACACACCTTTGGGTCGTCTTCTATGCATGTGTGAAGTTTAATAAACTAGAAAATGTGTTCATAGAACACGGATGTCCCTCCACATATCACTTTGATAATAAATGAGGCCAAATTCCAAGTCAAAATTTTCTTTTACCTGAGCGTTAAAGTTTTTGAAGAAGCACCAAGTATGTGACCTTGACCCTGGCTTGGCGGGGGAAGACGAACGTGGATTTGGCATAGGGCGGTAGAGGACCATTAGAGCAATGCATATATGAAATATGAAGCTGATCCGTGAAAGAAAAAAGAAATTATAAGATATTTACCTGAGCGTTAAAGTTTTTGAAGCACTAAGTATGTGATCTTAACCCTGGGCTTGGCGGGGGCAGGACGAACGTGGATTTGGCACAGGGCGGTAGAGTACCATTAGAGCAATGTGTATATGAAATATGAAGGAGATCGGTCGAAGGATGAAGAAATTATGAGACATTTACCCGAGTGTTAAAGTTTTGTGACGGACGGACGGACGACGGGAGGACGGGAGGACGGGACGCACGTTCCTACGAATGAATACTTGTTGGGTTTTTATTCTATAAAAATACCCAACAAGAGTACCCAACACTATCCTAACCCTACCCAATAAGATCCCCGTACGCTTACAACAAGTACCCATTCGTGTGTGCGGACGGACGGACGGACGGACGGACGGACGGATAAGGGTAACACTAAATGCCCCCTCCACTATCGTGGTAGGGCATAAAAATATTCCAAAGGGTGTTCGAGTTATGCTCTGGATACAAAATCAGAGCACGAAACAACAAAGGGAGATAAGTAAACAAGAATTCCGCGGAATCAAATGCCTCGCCTTGTCCTACCTTGACCTCGAGCCTGGGCCCGAAAGCAATTTTCACTGGCCCGAACATATTATACAATTATTGACTAGTGAGCCATAGAATATCAGATTATATTCTATGGCTCACTAGTCAATAATTGTTTTATTATATGATAATAGTCTGTATATAGCACTTACGACCTTATGCTACTAGACAAAAATTGAAAAAGAATTTGAAAAAAAAAATGAAAAAAGAAATTGGAAAAAAAAAGTTTAAATATTAAAAATAATAATGCTTGCTACTGGAGCCCAGATTTTTTTTTTAATAGTCCTATATTTATCTACATATATCTGCACAGGTCCACATAATGCCACAATATTTTCAACACAGTTTACGGAAATGTAATATACAAAAAAAAATTTAAAATATAATGCTCGCTACTGGAGCCCAGAATTTTTCTTAATAGTCCTATATTTATCTACATATATCTGCACAGGTCCACATACTGCCACAATATTGTCAACACAGTTTACGGAAATGTAATAATGTACTTGTATAAATTACCTGTAATAAGTTAGTGGTCAGTTAACTAGATGGCCGTGGCCTGCAAGTCGCGCTTTGTGGCGAGGCATGGACACTAAATAACTAGTATAACGAAAAACTTTAACCAAAAAACTTAAGCAAAAACTGAAACCGGACACACGTACGTACGTACGTACGTACGTACGCCAAAGTGCTGACTATATCGCGCTTTCCGCAAGCGGGCGCGAAAAAAACTTTAACCAAAAACTTCAAAGTAATTTGACCTTGACATTGGGCACAGGGGCCGCACGGGAGGGGGGTAGAATGAAAATATAGATGATGATAAACACCCATGTGAAGTTTCAAGGTAATGGGCACAGCAGTTGCAGAGATATAGTATAACGAAAAAATTTAACGAAAAAACTTAACCAAAAACTTTAACGAAAAAACTTAACCAAAAAACTTAACCAAAAACTTTTAACCAAAAAACTTAACCAAAAACTTCGAAGTAATTTGACCTTGACATTGGGCACAGGGATCGCACGGGAGGGGGGTAGAATGAAAATATAGATGATGATAAATACCCATGTGAAGTTTCAAGGTAATGGGCAAAGCAGTTGCAGAGAAATAGTATAACGAAAAAATTTAACCAAAAAACTTAACCAAAAACTTTAACCAAAAAACTTAACCAAAAACTTCAAAGTAATTTGACCTTGACATTGGGCACAGGGGCCGCACGGAAGGGGGGTAGAATGAAAATATAGATGATGATAAACACCCATGTGAAGTTTCAAGGTAATGGGCAAAGCAGTTGCAGAGATATAGTATAACGAAAAACTTTAACAAAAAAACTTAACCAAAAAACTTAACCAAAAAACTTAACCAAAAATTTTAACCAAAGAACTTAACCAAAAACTTCAAAGTAATTTGACCTTGACATTGGGCACAGGGGCCGCACGAGAGGGGGGTAGAATGAAAATATAGATGATGATAAACACCCATATGAAGTTTCAAGGTAATGGGCAAAGCAGTTGCAGAGATATAGTATAACAAAAAACTTTAACCAAAAAACTTAACCAAAAAACTTAACCAAAAACTTTAACCAAAAAAACTTAACCAAAAACTTCAAAGTAATTTGACCTTGACATTGGGCACAGGGGCCGCACGGGAGGGGGGTAGAATGAAAATATAGACGATGATAAACACCCATGTGAAGGTTCAAGGTAATGGGCAAAGCAGTTGCAGAGATATAGTATAACGAAAAACTTTAACCAAAAACTTTAACCAAAAAACTTAACCAAAAACTTTAACCAAAGAACTTAACCAAAAACTTTAACCAAAAAACTTAACCAAACAACTTAACCAAAAACTTTAACCGGACACACGTACGTATGTACATACGCCAAAGTGCCGACTAGATCGCGCTTTCCGCAAGCGGGCACGACAAAAAATTGAAAAAGAATGGAAAAAAAAAAAATGGAAAAAAAATAAAATAAATAATGCTCCTACTGGAGCCCAGAATGTTTTTTAATAGTCCTATATTTATCTACATATCATATATGCACAGGTCCACATATTGCCACAATATTTTCAACACAGTTTACGGAAATGTAATATAATCATTTACCTGTATAAATTACCTGTAAGTGGTCAGTGGTCAGTTGCACATGCTAGCACATGCACAGGTGAATAGTCTGTATATAGCACTTACGACCGTATGCTACTAGACAAAAATTGAAAAAGAATTTGAAAAAAAAAAATGAAAAAAAAAAATGGAAAAAAAAAAAGGTTTAAAAATTAAAAATATTAATGCTTGCTACTGATTTTTTTTTTAATAGTCCTATATTTATCTACATATATCTGCACAGGTCCACATAATGCCACAATATTTTCAACACAGTTTACGGAAATGTAATATCCAATGTAGTAATTTACCTGTATAAATTACCTGTGGTCAGACTGGTCAAGACTGGACATTTGCACATGCTAGCACATGCACAGGTGAATGGTTCTCCCAGTTTCTATTGTTCTCTCTACAGGTAAGGTGTACAGAGCACACGAGAAAAGGTGTACAGAGTGCACGAGAAAACGGGTCTTCATGCATTAATGTTCAGTTTGTAGCATAGAAAGAAATAGAGTTTGACCTTGACCCTGGAGCCCGTAATTTTTTTTAATAGTCCTATATTCATCTACATATCATAGTAAAGGTATGTATAAAGTTTGATGACTGTAGCTGATAAGGTGTTGAAGTAATGACCGTAAAACAAAAACTTAACATTGAATGATGACGAGGACGCCGACGCCGACGACGACGCCGACTCCGGAAAAGCAAAACCTATGTCTCGCTTTCCGCTTCGCGGGCGAGACAAAAACCGGACTATAAAATAATACATGACGCTTGTTCAATTTGATAGCAAACTCGGGACGTACAAGGTACCAATTCACATGGCGTGTCTCATCTAAAGATTACTCTCTACAATTTACTACAATGGGTAATTGGCATGTGTTATATCTGCAGATGAGAGACCAGTGTAGACATAAAATATGTGCAATCTGTTGTGAGTAGGGACAAGTGCTCTCAGTAATGAAGTCGGTAAATAAGCTCATGATTGTTCAAGATACATACGCACACTCACACACACATTTGACTTTGACCTTGGGCATATGGACCACATGGGCAGGCTATGGAATGAAAACATGGATGATGAAAAGGAAGTACTGGAAGTTGGAAGTAAATTGGAGTAACAATTGTGGAGATAAAAAGTATGTAAAAACTTTAACACAGATTTTATAATAACGCAAACGTATAAGTCATATGGCCTTGACCTCATGAGTGGGAAACAGAATGACTATATGGATGATGCCCAATAAGCATACAAATTTTCAAGCAAATCTGACTTACAGTTACAGAGATAGTAGGTATGTGAAAACTTTAATGCAAATTTTGACAGAAACTTTAACGCAAACTTCCAAGTCATTTGACCTTGACCTTGGGGCACAGCATGAATATATGGATGATGACCAAAATGCATACAAATTTTCAAGCAAATCCAACATATGGTTACATAGATAGAAGCCATTTGACCTTGACCTTGGGGACAGGAGACATGAGTGGGATACAGCATGAATATATAGATAATGACTAATAAGCATATGAAGTTTCAAGTTAATGTGACTTAGGACTGCAGAGATATAAGGTATTTAAAAACTTTAACGCAGATTTCGGACGTACGGACGGACTGATGGACGGATGCACACACAGACGGGCACACGAGAGGGCACTTGTTGGTACAAAAGTACCCAACAAATGCTCTCTCGTGTGCTGGGCAAGCTTTTAAGGGATCTTATTGGGTAGGGTTAGGGTTAGTATTGGGTATTTGTTATACAGTAACAAGAATTCCGCCACGGAAGTGGTATCGCGCCTGCCGAGGCATTTGACCGTGAACATTACAAGTAAATAAATGACATTGACCTTGAGAATTTGGATGTGGGGGTGCGCGTAATGAAGCATCATCCCTAGTGAAATATTATGAAAGTCTGGCAAGGGGTTAAAGAGATATTGTAAAAAAACAATAAATTTAACACATTTCTGTTACAAAACCGGTGAATATTACAAGTAAATAAATGACCTTAACCTTCAGAATTTGGATGCGGGGGTGTGCGTAATGAAGCATCATCCGTAGACAAACATTGATGTGAAATATTATCAATGTCTGGAAAGGGGTTAAAGAGATATTGTGAAAAAACAATAACTTTAACGCATTTCCGTTACAAATCCGGTGAACATTACAAGTAAATAAATGACCTTGACCTTCAAAATTTGGATGTGGGGGTGTGCGTAATGAAGCATCATTCCTAGAAAAACATTGATGTGAAATATTATCAAAGTCTGGCAAGGGGTTAAAGAGATATTGTGAAAAAACAATAACTTTAATGCATTTCTGTTACAAAACCGGTGAACATTACAAGTAAATAAATGACCTTGACCTTGACAATTTGGATGTGGGGGTGTGTGTAATGAAGCATCATCCCTAGAAAAACATTGAAGTGAAATATTATCAATGTCTGGCAAGGGGTTAAAGAGATATTCTGAAAAAACAATAACTTTAACGCATTTCTGTTACAAAACCGGTGAACATTACAAGGAAATAAATGACCTTGACCTTCAAAATTTGGATGTGGGGGTGTGCGTAATGAAGCATCATCCCTAGACAAACATTGATGTGAAATATTATCAATGTCTGGCAAGGGGTTAAAGAGATATGTGAAAAAACAATAACTTTAATTTAACGCATTTCTGTTTACAAATCCGGTGAACATTACAAGTAAATAAATGACCTTGACCTCAAAATTTGGATGTGGGGGTGTGCGTAATGAAGCATCATCCCTAGACAAACATTGATATGAAATATTATCAATGTCTGGCAAGGGGTTAAAGAGATATTGTGAAAAAACAATAACTTTAATGCATTTCTGTTACAAAACCGGTGAACATTACAAGTAAATAAATGACCTTGACCTTGACAATTTGGATGTGGGGGTGTGTGTAATGAAGCATCATCCCTAGAAAAACATTGAAGTGAAATATTATCAATGTCTGGCAAGGGGTTAAAGAGAGATTCTGAAAAAACAATAACTTTAACGCATTTCTGTTACAAAACCGGTGAACATTACAAGGAAATAAATGACCTTGACCTTCAAAATTTGGATGTGGGGGTGTGCGTAATGAAGCATCATCCCTAGACAAACATTGATGTGAAATATTATCAATGTCTGGCAAGGGGTTAAAGACATATTGTGAAACAAGAGTGCCGCAAGTCACAAAATACGCCCGTCGAATATGGGCCAGACAGCGAAGATGCAGAAATGTGAAGCTGTCACCAAGGCAAGAAACATTAATGAGAATTTGAAAGTCTATAGCATTATTTCTTCATCTCGTTGTGCTAAACATGTATACTAATTTAGGCAGAGACAGAAAAGTAGAGTGTAAAGTAGAAATGATAGGGAATTGGATACAATAATGTAGAAAAAATGGCTAATTTAAAAAGGTGATATTTTTGTTAAAAAATATTTTTTCGCCATAAAAACGTCACCAAGGTGCACATCTTCAATATGTGTAGAAGACGTGTGTATAGTTTTTTCAGAAACGATCGACTGAACAGTTTCGGAGGAGTTGTGTACACAAACTCTGTACTGTTAATAGTAGAAATGTAATAGAAAAATGAAGAAAAAATGGCTAAGTTAAAAAGGCGATATTTTTGTTACAAAAATAATTTTTCGGCATAAAAACACCAAGGTGCACATCTTCAATATGTGTAGAAGACGTGTGTATAGTTTCAGAACGATCGACTGAACGGTTTCGGAGGAGTTGTGTACACAAACTCTGTACCGTATATAGAATTGCATAGAAAAATGTAGAAAAAATGGCTAAGTTAAAAAGGCGATATTTTTATTTTTGTCAAAAAATATTTTTTCGGCATAAAAACACCAAGGTGCACATCTTCAATATATGTAGAAGACGTGTGTATAGTTTCAGAACGATCGACTGAACGGTTTCAGAGGAGTTGTGTACACAAACTCTGTACCGTATATAGAATTGTATAGAAAAATGTAGAACAAATGGCTAGGTTAAACAGGTGATATTTTTGTTAAAAATATTTTTTCGACATAAAAACACCAAGGTGCACATCTTCAATATGTGTAGAAGACGTGTGTATAGTTTAAGAACGATCGACTGAACGGTTTCGGAGGAGTTGTGTACACAAACTCTGTACCGTATATAGAATTGTATAGAAAAATGTAGAAAAAATGGCTAAGTTAAAAAGTATATTTTTGTTAAAAAATATTTTTTCGCCACCAATAAAAACACCAAGGTGCACATCTTCAATATGTGTAGAAGACGTGTGCATAGTTTCAGATCGATCGACTGAAAGGTTTCGGAGGAGTTGTGTACACAAACTCTGTACCGTATATAGAAATGTATAGAAAAATGAAGAAAAAATGGCTCAGTTAAAAAGGCGATATTTTTAAAAAATTAAAAAATATTTTTTTTGCCATAAAAACACCAAGGTGCACATCTTCAATATGTGTAGAAGACGTGTGTATAGTTTCAGATCGATCGACTGAACGGTTTCGGAGGAGTTGTGTACACGAACTATGCGCTTTTTCTTAAGCCGCCCGCCCGCCCGCCCGCCCGCCCGCCCGCTCGCACCCGCCCGCTCGCCGTGCGGTAAAACATAATACGTACCGTTTTTTAAAAACGGTCGTATAAAAACAATAACTTTAACGCATTTGCCTTACAAAAAAACCGGACGACGCGGACGACGCGGACGACGCGGACGGGCACGACGCGGACGACGCGGACTACGCGGACGACGCGGACGACGCGGACGACGCGGACGACGCGGACGACGCGGACGACGCGGACGACGCCGGAAAAAGCGCCGACTATAGTCGCGCCTCTGCTAAAGCAGACGAGACAAAAATTAATAAATTAATACTTAAATTGAAAATTTCTCCATCAAAATGTACTTTAATAGCAAGATAAGTATACTTTGCAATTTTGGTGAAATAGTCTACTGGAGGTAGAAGCATGTGTATTTCATTGACTGAATGGCAATCCATGACCAAACTGATCAGTAAAATTATACTGCTACGAGACGTGAAAACAAGCAGACCTGTAGCCTATTTCACCAACATTGCAAATTATACTTATCTAGCAAAGTATACTTTGAGGGAGAAATTTTCAATTTAAGGATAAATTTATTAATTTTTATTATGCTGAATTTATTACATTATCACAGCCAATTTGGCTGTGATAATGTAATAAATTCAGTATAATAATTGTGCATACTTTTAATCATGAAATATATGCATTTGTTAGTTTCAGGAAAAATAAATGATTACTCCCTCAAAGTATACTTTGCTAGAAAAGTATACTTTGCAATGTTGGTGAAATAGGCTACTTATGAGAATGAATGTATGAAGGGCGAATTCTACATCCTATAATTACAAACAAAAACATTAATCACTGAAAGATACTGTTCTGATCCAGTGTTACGCTCCCTGACACTACACTGTGTCACTTTGCTACACTATTGCGAAAATAAACGATTTGTTCTGTTCTGTTCTGTTCTGCTACAGGTGTGAATCACTACGATTTAATGGTACTGTTAAAGGTACATGCCCACTCAGTAGGCACAAAATGCCCGCTATACAGATATAATCATTTAACAATGTGTATTTTACTGATAGTGACGCGCGGTGGTATCAGGCTATTTTCATATGCAAATGAGGCATGATATTTTTTAATTATTTATACTAATTAAATGAATCGCCTGAAAAAATACAATTTTCGACAGATTATAAAGTATGATCAATTGCACAACAAAAAATAAATACGGAGAATAAATAGTAATGTCCGTTAACATTTTACGGAAACACGGTTATTGCCCCCTGATATCAGTGTGGAAATTTACATCTGAAATAACATGTATAATATTGCCAATCAATATGTGGGGTAATGGTGACAGAATGTTTATTTTGCCAGAAAATGTCTCAGATGATATAAAAAACATGTTGTGCCTACTGTGTAGGCATGTACCTTTAATGGTACTGTTAATGAGCCCCTGAATATATGCAATCCCTTCCACCATCCAAATATTGACATGGAACAAGCTGAAGACAAGCAGCATCTGTAGACAATGATTACCACAATACGCTAGTAATCCGGTAGCCGATTTCACCAACATTGCAACGTATACTTTTCATACAGAGTACACTTTGAGGGGGAAATTTTCAATCTCAGGATAAATTTATTAATTTTTATTATACTGAATTTATTACATTATCACAGCCATTTTGGCTGTGATAATGTAATAAATTCAGTATAATAATTCTGCATACTTTTATTCATCAAATATATGCAGTCAATAGTTCTATATGAAATAATGCATTTCGGGAAAATAAATAAATAAATGATTACTCCCTCGAAGTACACTTTGCTAGATAAGTATATTTAAAGTAAATAGGCTACGGATCTACAGAGTCCGTGGTCAGAAATGAAAGAAGCCAGTCAGTGTGGCCCAGTTACCTGTTGGGAGTCCTTCAAGCCTGTGACACTACACTTGAGTAAAGCTGACTCGCCCGTGTACACAGTGTACTGTACTGAGTCTGTATTTACCGACACCAAACCTGGAAATATAGTGCCCAGGGGCGGATCCAGGATTTATGTCTAGAGGGGACGTGAATTTCAATATTAAGTCAAATTCAGATTTATATTTTTTGCATTTTTCTTGTTTCTCATCAAAAGTATATGTTGTTACCACTCAGTTGAACCGTCTCGGCGAGACGGTTCAACTGAGTGGTAACAACATACACTTTGTGAAGAAATAAGTAAATAATCAGATCTTTCCGTGAAAAAAAATGGGTTAAAATCTAAACTCTACCAATTTTAGAGGGGGCGTGCGCCGGACACGCCCCCGCCTGGATCCGCACCTGGTGCCGCCAACCATGTCAAAACAAAGGTACATTTACATTTATTTTTCTGTCAATGTAGCTTGCAAATCAGAAAATGTGTGTGAATATCAAGGTATTCTATACAATAATTTTGACGTTTCGGCATAATGGAGAAACTCTTACAATCTTTTCAACGCATATGACCATGGATGGACGGACATCAGACGGACAGACGGAACATCAGACAGACAGACGGAACCTCAAGAGCAAAGCAATAATATTGCTTTGCTCTTGAGGTTCCGTCTGTCTGTCTGATGTTCCGTCTTTTCTATCACATAGGGGGCATAAAAACCTGATGGACAGAGAAACAGATAGAAAGATAATCCAAACGCTAGTATACCATCGGCTATTCAGTACCAATGTATGCGGCAAACAAACCTGGACATAGTTGGATGTCACAAAACTCCCATTTCGAATCGGGGTCAGTCGTGTAGCACCATGGTAATCCCTCGAAGTCTGGGTCTCGGCAATAATTGCTGGCATCCTGTGCTGATTCATCAACGGGGAACATGGCATCGGTCATTGTGTGTGTGTGTGGAGTCTGGGAGGCCCACGCCTGACAGGTCTTACCAGACTTTGTCACAGACGTTGTTCCATTGTACGACCTTGATGTAACGTAACAATCTGAAAGATAATTCAATTAAAATTACAGTTTTCAATATGCTTAATCTTTAGACTGCTACTCACAACAATTGTCGTCTGCTGTTGCTTTTATATCTTGCCTTATTTCTCAACAAGAAACGAGGCAAAGTCACGAAGGTCAGGTTTTTTCCAAGCATGGACACTTGGATAACATAATTATACACACTTTTTGTAGACTAGATGGCCGTGGCCTGCATGTCGCGCCTTGGGGCGAGGCATGGACACTAAAAAAATAGATATAGTAGATGGAAAAACTTTAACGAAAAAACTTTAACCGGACACACGGACGTACGGACGTACGGACGTACGTACGTACGGACGGACGGAAGTATGCCAAAATGCCGACGATATCACGCTTTCCGCAAGCGGGTGCGACAATGATGATAAACACCCATGTGAAGTATCAAGGTAATGGGCGAAGCAGTTGCAGAGATATAGTATAACGAAAAAGTTTTAACCAAAAAATTTAACCAGATGTACGTTAAAAAGTTAACGTTTAAAATGGCTAAGTCAATTACGTAGAAATAATAGGTGAAGGTAAAAAAATGGAAAAATGGTCACATGATAGTTGTATGTGATAGGCACCCCTTGGTTATGAAGCTGTGAAAGTTTGGTGGTCCTAGGTGGTACAGTACCAAAGAAATGGACTTAAACACAAAAACTTAACATTGTAAACGCGAAAACGTAACGTTGAAAATGGCTAAGTCGACTGCGCGGAAAACATGGGTAAAAAACCTGGCTAATAAAAACATGATTTGACAGCAATTCAGAATCATTTCCAACGGAAATGATTCTGAAGTGCTGTCAAAGCATGTTGTAAATTATTCTAAAGTGCTGTCAAAGCATGTTTTTGATGATAAAAATCGAAACTAGAAAATAAACAGCAAACGACAAAAAAAATTAGTTAGCGGTCTAAGGGTTAATCTTTAGAAGGTGGGAACAATATCTTTTCATCTCCGATTTTTCTAATTTGTATTATTTCTCAATAAAAACATAGTTTGGCAGCACAGTATAACCATTTGAAATTTCCATTGGAAATGATTCTAAAGTGCTATTAAACCATGGTATTGATTGAAAAAAGGAAAATATACAATAAACAGCAGACAACAAAATTCAAAATGGCCGATCAATATGAAATAAGAAAATACCGTTTCAGGAGTCAAAGTCGAAGATCAAGGTCAACGTCAAGGTCACAATATGAGGAAGTCCAAAATTATTGACATGAAGGTCAAGGTCACCAACGTGAAGGTCAAGGTCACCCAAATGACACTAGATGGATAGCTATGAATATTAGGACATTATTGGAGAAATAAACAAAAGAATGAGATTTTTCCAATAAAAATTATTGTATCCTTAGACTGAAATGGGTTAAGGGCACCATGGTCACAGTCACCCGAATGACACTGGTTGGATTACCATCAATGTGACAAAGATATTTATGAAGTTTTGCAAGTATCCGACTAATGGATCAGGCAAAGCCTCGTTTCTGACAACATATTCTGACACTCGGGTGGAATATCCTTGTCCCACACCATGCCTATATGATGGATACCCTTATTCTCACTTTGCACTATCGTGGGTGAGACAATAAATTACACGGAAATGCATCAAAATGACACACATCAATATCATGTGTATGTTCTGTTGAGAGATTTATCACCGTAGCTCCATATTATATTTTATCCCGTCAACACCGTGCATATGTGCCGTGAAACACGGTGCCGTGAAACATTTTTGATATCCAGTCAATACTAGTTTTGCATTTTACAGCCATTTGTAGGTGTTGACAAGATAAATAGAATACATGTAGAGTGCCGTGAATGGGAAAAAATATCTCGCGCGGCACGGAAACGGGATGTGCTCGGCATAGTCTCGCCCATCTCGTTTCCTGAGCCTTGCCAGATATTTTTTCCCATTCACGGCACTAACCTACTATTCTCTATTTTATGGAGTAATAGCAAAATAGCATTATAGACATGAATAAATGAAAACAATTGAAAAGTGAATGGGTTTAACGTCCTAGCAACAGCTAAGGTCATACAGAGATGCGACCACAGTTGTAATGTCTAATCCGATAGGCTAGTGGGATGGAAATACTAACCGTAATTACCCTAAATATTCGGACACCAAAACCAATTGTTATAAGTGTCATAAACATTTATCAAGTTGATTATGTTGTCCAATGAGGCCTCCGAAGCATTCTGTGAAAATGGCAAATAGTGCAGACCCTGATCAGACTGCTCCTTCAGGAGCAGGCTGGTCTGGGTCTACACTGTTTGCTTACATATTGGTGTCCGAATATTTAGGGTAATTACGGTATGTAAGTATTTTTTATACCTAGGGTGAGGATTGAACTCACAACCTCCGGTATGGAAGTCCAATGCCATATCCCAGAGGCCACGTCAAACAGAACAGGATGCACATGTTGATCAGGGCCCGGTTGTTCAAAACATCAGTTAGCTTAACGGACTGTTAAATCCTTAACTGAATGGTTAAAATCTCTGTTAAACTAAAAAAAGAAGATTTTAACCATTCAGTTAAGGATTTAACAGTCCGTTAAGCTAACTGATGTTTTGAACAACCGGGCCCTGGACAGTAGAGGTTGTAAGCTTGGAGCGTAAAATACTGTCATAATGTCCTTTATTACATTTGACTGCAATTAATCCCTTCAATATATAAGATTACTTACAGTGGGGTCAGTGTGTAAGTGCACACACGAACGAACACGACAGGTTGGAACGCTGACCCCACTGTATTTCTGTATAACAAAAATTTAAATATTTTTCTGCATTTTTTCTCATTTCGCATCAAAAGTGTATGTTGTTACCACTCAGTTGAACCGTCTCGGCGAGACGGTTCAACTGAGTGGTAACACCATACACTTTGGGTGGGTAGCGAACCAACCTGTCGTGTTCGTTCGCGTGTGCACTTACACGCTGACCCCACTGTATCACTGCTATATTGAAAACAGATCCAGCCTCATCTGACAAAACGTGAAAGTGAATGGGTTTACTGTCCCAGCAACAGCTAAGGTCATAGAGACAGGACCACATTTTAAAGTCCCCAATCCCAACAGACCAGTGAGATGGACATTACTATGTTAGTAGTATTTTTCATGCCTAGGGTGAGGAATGAAGACACAAACTCCGGTATTCAGAGCTCCAGATAAGGTGCGTATGGACGTATTTTACGCACATATTTTAGCAGAATATGCATTGATTATCAAAGGTGACAGTAACAAAATACTCACAGCAATGTGAAAATATGCATTGATTTTCAAATTGAGTAGTGAAAATACTGTAATAAAGCTTTTTGCAGCCCAAATAAGTGAATTTTTTAATTTGTTTTATTTTCTTATCATACGTTCCCTATTTAATAAGGAAGCAAATCAATAATACATTTGTAAAAGTAAAATACGCAATGATTTTGAAATCAGGTGGTATAGTACGCTTTAGACACAAAGCTTATCTGGAGCTCTGATAATTCATTCCAGACCAGTGAGGATTCTGGTTAGTCTACCGGTATTTGTCGCTGCTGTACGACACAACATCACTATTTTTGTTGCACTCATAATGCTTGATTTGTTGATCATATGGCGAACATAGCTACAATAATTCGCCTCCGATATCTTATCTTAATTCGGCTACAATTTGACCAACCGTGAGCAACTGAAGCGCATACCCAAACCTGTTGCATGTAGGTCAAAATTTAGTAAACTGTATATTTAATACCTTTAAACAACAAATCGGTGATATAGAACTAGTAAATTGTCAAAAATAATAGAACAGGGAAATCATTTTCCCATGGAAGCCATCTTTTCTCTTGTTGTTGTTCAACATTCAACAGAACAAAATGGAGCTTACACATTTACAAGAAAAACATGTAAATGTCAGATAAACACATTGACATGGTAAAATAACCAATTTCTGCATGTGTATGTTCTTTATTAATAATTTATTGATACAGTTTTGACATTTATATATCGCTAACAAATCAAACAGGCCGGATAACTGATTGCAAATATCACTCTTCCATGCGTTACATTAAAGAGATGGGGTTAACTTGCTACCCTCACAAGAAGTATGGAGCGGGGTAGCAATTTTTTTTCTAATGGCGAACAGCGCAAACCCTGATCAGACTGCACAATTGTTGTGCAGTCTGATCTGGGTTTTCACTGGTCTCAAATACCTGATTCAGTAGATTGTGACCGAAATACACAGTGAAAACAGTGATCAGAGAACAGTGAAAAGCTCTGATCAGACTACGCAGAGGTGCAGACTTATCTGGGTCTTCACTGGTTTCAAATGCAACAAGTGCAGTTCAGTTAGATTGTGACCCAAATATACTAACCTGATGCTGATGTTCCGGCGGACACTAAAATGACAGAAAGCATTGTTAGTGCAATGCATATGATTGACAGTCTCTTATTGGCTGATTGAGGGATTAATTGGCGTTTTGTGTGTTCAACAACAAGGCTATATACAGATGGGAAAGCACCTGGGGCCCGTTTCACTAAACTTTGTACGACTAAAATGTTCGTAAGTGCAAAATTATGATAGTCTGTAAATTTCACAGTAACAATGTTTTCTTGTAAATAATTTATTGGATTTACATTTATTGAGCATAGGCTGCATATGCAAATCCATAAATCACATGTAAATCCATAAATTGACATTTACAGACGATCTTAAATTTGAACTTACGAACATTTTAGTCGTAAGAAGTTTAGTGAAACGGGCCCCTGTACAGTTGCAGAGAACCGTACATTCAGCACAAAAATTGCAATAGAACAATTCAGCACAGATAGACAGTGTACTAATGCTGATACATAGAGGTGTTGTAGACAAGAATTCTGCCACAGAAACGGTGTCGTGCCTGCCGAGGCATTTGACCATAATATGATCATGGGCAGTGCTAAAGTAAGCATCACAAAAACCGTCAGAGAAGTGCATGCTTAAAACACGAAAAAGGTCAAGGTTGAAGAATTTCTTTGACATAAAAAATGGCTAAGTGTTTCCATAACCATGTGATGGTCAAAAAGGTCAAAGTCATGTCAATGGCGGCATGAGTGTGTTTCAAATGCTTACATGTATCAAGTTTCCAAATATTGAAGTAATCCATCAAGTTATATAAGTTATACGATGATGCAGAAACTTGTATAAAAATTTTAACGCAAAATATGGCTAAGTGTAGGTACAAAAGGTCAAATTCATGTTAATGAGTGTTCCAAGTGCTCACATGTATCAAGTGTCAAAATATTGAAGCAATCCGTCAAGTAATATTAAAGTTCTATCATGATGAAGAAACTTGTACAAACGTTTTGACACAAAAAAAATGCTCAGTGTTTCCGCAAAAATGTGAAGGTAAAAAAGATCAAGGTCATGTTAATGGCAGCATGTGTGTCTAAATACTCACATGTATTTCAAGTGTCCAAGTGTCGAAGCAATCCATCACGTAATATTGAAGATATTACATGTTGGAGAAACTCTTAAACTTGTTGATGTAAATGTACACGGACGGACGTACAGACAGACAGATGTACGGAACCTCAAGAGCAACGCAATATGCCCCCCTTGATATCGCATAGGCAGCATAAAAAAGGTCACGGTCATGTAAATGGTGACATGTGTGTGTTTCACATGTATCAAGTGTCCAAATATTGTATCAATCCGTCAAGTAATTTTAAAGTTATACCATGATGACGAAGCTTGTACAAACTTTTTGACATTTCGGACGATGACGACGGCAGAAATAGAGGCAACTCTAGTCGCACCTTCTGCTAAAGCAGGCGCGACAAAAATCTAATATCTTTTTTGAATATTGCAGATCCATGTATCATGATAAAATATAAAGAGTTACAATGTTGTTATCAGCATACTTTGTGGGTGTATTAGAAATGGTGTGCGTCCACATACACGTCGTGGCTACCAGTACCAACACATTTAATGCACTTCCTGATGAGTTGGCTCATACAGAGCCGGCTCAGCTGAATCAATTCTAAATTATTTGCAAACGTAATAATTGTTGAGATCTGTAGTGAATGAGTCGTGTGTATAATATTGTATGTGAACATTATGTACAGATAATTCCAGCACAAAAATATTTACACAATTCTCTAACATTTGATTGGCCCGTAGCAAGTCTCTGTCCAAAATTTATATCCCAGTAAACTCCCACGCCAAACTACTTTCTACAGGTGCGCTGTCAGTGCTGTCAATGTAAACAAATGGCGGCCGTCTGTCAAAATAAACACATTTTCTTGATGAATTTATTTCAAATGCTGGAATTATAAGGAATTAATGGCTTTTTTGTGGAATTTATCGGGGATATAAACTTGGAAAAGTCGCAGGAATACTGGACGAGGCCTTCCGGCCTTCGTCCAGTATTCCCGCGACTTTTCCAAGTTTATACCCCGATAAATTCCACAAAAAGGCCATTCATTCCTATATTACATACCATTTCCCAGAGAAAGCAGGAGAACAAATATCTGCAGACAAAAATAGTGTGCAATATGTGTTCTGGTCTGACCCATGGTGACGTTCCTATATGCTCCAATTCATCTGATCTGCAAAATAGGTAAAATAAATGCTTTCAACACACCAATTGTGACAATGTTGTAAACAGTGCAGAGGCTGATAGCTTACATACATGTAGCTGTCTAACCATGACCAGGGCTCGTTTCACTAAACATCTTACAATAAACTAGATGGCTGCGACCCACATGTCGCGCCAGCCGAGGCTTTGATAGTATACCAAAAAACATTACTCAACAAGAACATGTGGCCTGTCGGCACACAAATGCCCCTGGTGGCAGATTGGAGAAACTGAGGCAAAGTTAATTAGCTAAAATTGATAAGTATTCATAAGCACAGCTGTGAAGGTTACATTACGGGCAGCATGTATGTGTGGCAGTTTGATGTACTAAATATGAAAGTAATCCATCAAGGGATATGGCAGTTATTACACAATTGAGAAATTCTGGCGAACTTATCAATGTGTGAAAAAGTTCAAAGTTGTGAAAGTCAAAAGGTCAAGGTCATATTAAGGGCAGCATAGATGTGTGGCATTTGTCCACAGGTATACTGTGTTGAAATTGTTAAGCAATCCTTCAAGGGATATAGAAGTTATAACAGAATTTAGAAACTCCGACGAACTTCTTAATGTGTGAAAAGTTCAAAGTTGTGACGGTCAAGAGGTCAAAGTCATATTAAGGGCAGCATGGATGTGTGTCATTTGTCCACAGGTTTACTGTGTTGAAATATTTAAGTAATCATTCAAGGGATATAGAAGTTATGACATAATTGAGAAACTCAATGTGCCACACACACAGACACACAATCTAAACACCATATGCCTCCGGCTCTACCGAGACAGGGGCCATAAAAACTTTAACCTCAGACAGACGTATGTACGTACGTACGCCATTGTGCCAACTATATCACGCTGTCCGCAAGCGGGCGCAACAAAAATGTGTATGAATATTTTTTATTAATTTCCTTCGCACATATTAAAACGTGATTAAATAACATTACCATTTTGCACCTACAAACACACCTCATTACATGTGACCACATCCCTAAAGATCGGCTGTCAGCGTAAATGTTACAACATAAATTGGAAATTGTTATTATCCCACAACAAGGATAAACAATTTAACCATTTCACCCTTAAGTAACTGGAATGTACTTTGATATGTGAATTTTGCAACCCATCCAATCGTCACAAAATGATTTTCAGACTAGTTCATTTATGAAAAGGGGGTGAACTTGTTCTCAAAACTATGAAAATTACTTGCAAAGAGTGCAGAACCTAATGATACGAATACACTGTTGCCAATACCACTATACAGGCCTGTGATGTTGAAAGTGTTAACTGAAGTAAAGACAAATTTATGATAAGTGTATACATCATTCAGTGATCATGCAGTGACTATATATAGATGCAAGGGTTAGATAACGTACCCCCTTACAGAAATATCAGGTCTCTGGCAACCAATTGCGGCAAGGTTGCGGCAAGGTTGCGGCAAGGTTGCGGCAACTAGTTGCGGCAAGCTTGCAGCAAGGTCGTATTTCGTATGCAAATGAGCGTTCTGGCACATAGTTGCGGCAACCTTGCGGCACACAGTTGTGGCAACCTTGCGGCACACAGTTGTGGCACACTTGTGGCAAGGTTGCCGCAAGGTTGCCGCAAGGTCGTATTTCGTATGCAAATGAGCGTTCTGGCACACAGTTGCGGCAACCTTGCGGCACACAGTTGTGGCAACCTTGTGGCACACAGTTGCGGCAAGGTTGCCGCAAGGTTGCCGCAAGGTTGCCGGAAGGTCGTATTTCGTATGCAAATGAGCGTTCTGGCACACAGTTGCGGCAACCTTGCGGCACACAGTTGCGGCAACCTTGCGGCACACAGTTGCGGCAACCTTACGGCACAGTTGTAGCAGTACGTTATATATGCAGCATATATAGTTGTGGCACATATAATTATTCTGGCCATATAGACGGACGGACATTTGCAACACTATTATATACACCCTTTTCTTTGAAGGTGCGCAAAATAGACATGTAGTGTGGCTCAGTGGTATCGAAGCGGGAGAATATCTATATGTTAGCAGAACTTTTGTTCATTTTATCTGGTCGAGAGTTCGAACCTCACAAAACGCATTACTTTTGTCGATATCATTCTGTTATTTTTATGATTGCCTGCTGGATACGGGAATACGTGAATAGGCAATGATTATCACTATTGTTATATGACCTCAATGTGACACGATCGGCGAGAACATACTCCAGATTCTTCATGTACACATATATGAAATGAGTGTGAATCTATCTCATGCTTAATTAAAGTAATTTGTAAGAGCAACACACATAAAAAAGAAATATGTAATAAAACATAAACAAATCAAAATATACATGTATGTATGTATGAAAAACTAAGATTCAAACTCACTACCCCTATGAATGGAGGGGGTATGCGGAATATATTGTAGCCCTTTGCAAATTGTTTGCAAAAGTGTTTGCAAAGTATGTTCTACAAATATTTGCAGAATATATTCTGCAGTCTGTATATAGTGTAGATTTGGAACGACGTGTGCAAACAGACTGCAAACAGATTGCAAATTAAGGTATGCGCAAGAACTTCAACAACCCTTTGCAGAAGGTTTGCCGCAAATAGATTGCAAACCCTGCATGTGCAATTACTTGGCAAATAAAAAACAATTACACTGCAATTATTTTGCAAATGCTCTGCAAATATATTACAAATAGATAACAAACACTTCGCAAATAGATAGCAAACACTCTGCAAATACATTGCAAACACTCTGCAAATAGATTGTTATATTACCTGTTTCCAGTCATGAAAGATATTTTGCCAAATGTGTATTTGAATCATGCAATATATATATGCTTTTAGTTAATGGCATTTACCTGCTTCTAAAATCAGTTATTACAAATGACGATCTAAAAATGAAAAATTCTACGTTGTTACTGCAGCATTTCTGTCCGAGAATATGCCATCGTTGTATTTAGAAAACAAGTGCACATGCATATAACATAAATTTACCTTCTTGCGTTCGGAACCATGGACCTCTCTGGACATTTTCATGCTTTGAATATATCTATGAAGACTTAAATGGAGATCTCAGGAAACTGTTTCATGCATGGGTCACAGAATTTTGAAATGCAGATTGCAAATGCCAGTTCACTACTTCAGAAATTCTCCAAGAATGAAAATATGATGCACACTAATAAACAGGGATCGCACCGCACATCTACCATAAGCTGACCTATCCTAGAGGCGATGGACCAAGAACAAGACTGAAAGTTTCCGAGGAAATAATTTATTTTGGTCGACCACACATACTAACATTAACTCAAAGTGAGAAAGATGCTATTTACTCATATACATATAGGTTTGAATGTTAATGAAGTTGAACAGTTCTAATAGTGTGGGACAGATTGATTGCATGAACATAAATATGCTACATTTGTAAATGCCCAGATAATGCAGATGTAGATGATTTGTGACCAAAACAGATTGCAAAAAAAGCTTTTCACAGCGGATTTCTATTGGTTTCCTTAATATATATGACCCTGAAAATATATAGATGGAATATAGAGATATATAGATAGGCAGCACTACGTGGAACAGACAGTAGCTAGCTATATATATAGTTCATTTGTTTATGAAATCTCTTACTGTAGTTTGGTTGTGTGCATAAATTAATCAATCGTCAAGTGTCTGTCAGTCACAGTATATATATGTGTGTCAGTTTTTTATCCAGTTTGTATTATTATGCCTGTCCTTTGATTTGTAATTGTGTCTTTAACACTGGAATGTGATGGAATGCGAGTCCAATATCGCATACGTTGTTTACTGGATCCAGTCGGTTACTGGTTAGTTCTTTCATAATTTGGAACTCAAAATTTTCTTATTAGATTTAAGTGATACATAGACTAGTCTTAATCCTTTCTGAGTCTAGTTCATTGATTGTGAAATAGTTTACTGTGGTTTGATTGTTGACTTACATTTTAAAGTAATTCATGTTTAAATCATAAATAATTTAAACCATGTGACAGCTTAACTTCTAGTTGTTGTTGTTGTTGTATGTCTGTAATTCAGGCGCTTATTTTTCGCCTCAATCTCTCTGCAGCCACAAAGACTGCGAGAGCATTGTTCCCACACATATGTGTGTGCATAATCATACGTGTGTGTTGTGTGTGTGTGTGTGTGCGTGTGTGTGTGTGTCTCTCTGTCTCTCTCTGTGTCTGTCTCTCTCTGTGTCTCTCTCTGTCTGTCTGTCTGTCTGTCTGTCTGTCTCTCTCTCTCCACATGTGTCTTGGAGGTTAATAATTCCCTGACATTTCAGTGAAAGTCTACATTGATATATCAAATGGTAATTTCAGTGAGAATCATAAGGGTACACATTCAAGAACCACCAATATTACTAACATTCTCTAAATTTCCATATTTAACACAAGATGAAACTCTTAAGACTTGGGACATTTAGGAATTTTGTAATGTGTAACATGGCTTAAAAATTCACTCGCCCCGCTCGCCATGGCGATTCAATTTTCATGTTGGCGAGAGGATTTTCACTGGTCCGATTTGGCGAGTGACACATCGGGCAAGGCCATTCTGTATTTCAGAAAACTAAGAAAATTTGATTAATTTCCAGCTATTTCAAATTATTTTCTTTATTTCACTGGTTTTAAGCGGTTTATGAATTATTTCTGTAACTTTCATACACCCTATAGATTTCTGTTGTGAACCATCATGTCTCACCATTCGTGTTGACAGCATGACTTTGCATAAAAAAACATATCGCCGGTTTTACATTAGCCCAGCACAGATTACTGTCTTATATTCAGTGTTATTCCTATAAAATTGTTTGATTTTGTCTTCGTCTGGTGCTACACACCAAAAAAGGAGTTTGAAGTTATACAAATTTGCACTAAAAACGAACTTTCTATTCCAAAATGTGCGTATGTGACAGTAGTCTTGTTCTGACTTAGGGGAGATAACTCTTGTTTACTAATGGACTTATTATAGTGGAACATTTATTTTTGAAAATAACTTTATAATAAACGGATAAAGAAGGAATAATACTATATAATCTTAATAGTATGTACATTAGTACTCGTTTAAAAGCTGTAGAAATATAATTGTTAACAAATTTAAATGATTTTGTGTTTATTATAATACTCCTTTTTAGGCACCATCTCGTTATTACATTTTAACACATGACTCCATTTTCTTGTCCAACATGAAAACGCCAATAGCAAAATAATTCGAACAAATTGGTTTCCCAGTGAAGGAAATTTTGTATTTTCATTGTTAAATATACAAGGAAGCTCTCACCCACCCCACACATTTTGCTGTTGAACATACATGCAACACCATTGGCAATCCATCAGTCATTATTATGTTCTTGTGCTTCATATTTTGAACAAGCTAGTATAATACCAATCTAAGGGTCTGGTCATTATTTATGACCCAGGGGGTTGGGGTGGGAATGGGGCTGGATAAATTTTGTTAACTCACCTTAGAAAAATATAAGCCCCCACCTTTTCCAACAGCTTTTCATTAAATGTTCAAGGCCCCCCCACCCCCCCCATTGAACAATTAATAATGTTCAAACGAGACGGTTCAAATGAGCGGTAACAACACTCCCCCCCCCACCCCCATTGAACAATTAATAATGTTCAAGCCCAAAACAAAACGGTTCAAATGAGTGATATATACGTTTTGTAAGAACTTGTAGCCAAAGCCCATTGTATGTATTGAAAGTCTTATTTGCAATAAACTATGTTTATGTTTATACTTTTTCCGATTAAACAACTTAGCCATTTCAGACAACCTTGTGCAATCTGCTATTTCAATCTCACACAAAGTTTCTTTTGTGGCAATGTTATGGCACGCTTATGATGTGCTATCTTGCAAAGTAACGGTTGTGGCAACTTTGTGGCAACCTGCTATTTTCAATCTGGCAACAAGTTTCATTTGTGGCAATGTTCTGGCACGCTTATCATGGGTCATCTTGCAAAGTACCAGTTGTGGCAACTTTGTGGCAACCTGCTATTTAAATCTCGCACAAAGGTTTGTTTGTGGCATGGTTCTGGCACGCTTATGATGCACATTTTGTATAAAGTACCCGTTGTGGCAATGTTCTGGCACATAGTACTATTTTGTGGCACACTTGTGGCAATGTGAGACTGGGCAGAAAAAAGGTTGCCGCTAGCGGCACGTATCTGCAACCTTGCGGCACAGTCTTCTGGCACACTGATCAGGTTGCCGCAAGGTTGCGGCAACCTTGCGGCAAACTTGCGGCAAGGTTTTCATTTCTGTAAGGGCCTGCAGTTTGTTGATAATTACGCAATGTCTGGGTATTGTGAATGTTCCTGCGAGCATGACGGCAATCACTATGGCAGCTGCATTAAGTACTAAATTTACACTGTACATGGTAATAGGACACCCAGCTGACAATAGACATGATACTTGATACAAGACATGATGCAGACATGATACAAACATCACAGTCAGGCCTGTATGTAGCTACAAGAGTTGCCTGCGATATGGTTATCTAAGGGAGAGTATTGCAGCGAGGTAGCAATTTTGTTTCTAGCTGATATGCAGAGCGACAGGTGCGTACACCCCCCCCCCCCCTTCCCCTCAACCCTTTCAACACCACAGGCCACTATTGTGGTATTGGCAAAAAGTGTAGATCCAGATGAGTCGGCTCATTACGAGATGAGCCGGCTCGTGATGTGCCGTCTCATCAGGATCTGCACTTTTTGCAAGTAATTTTCATAATTTTGATAACAAAAACACCCCATGTTCATAAATGGACTGGTTTGAAAATCATTTTGTGATGATTGGATTGGTTGCAAAATTAACACATCAAAATCCATTCCAGTTACTCAGGGGTGAACGGGTTAAGGCTTGTACAGTCGCTTGAATAGGTGCATTCAAGTGATAATATAATTTGAAATTTCAAACAACCTACATGTACAAATGTACGTATCAATGATTCCTTATGTAAAGAAGGCCCCGTGACTCAATTCAATAGAAGGTGATGAATAAGTTAAGAAGAATAGAAATTCAAATGTGGCCTATCGGCACACAAATGCCCCCACTGGCAGCCAATAGAAATCAAGGACACATTTGGAAACACAAAAGGCCGGAGGCTGTTGAACTTGTCACAGCATGATACAGTACCATGAGTAGCCTATTTCACCAACATTGCAAAGTATACTTTGAGGGAGAAATGTTCAATATTAGGACAAATGTATTAAACTTTTATTATACTGAATTTATTACATTATATCACAGCCATTTTGGCTGTGATAATGTAATCAATTCAGTATAATAATTCTGCATAGTTTTAATCATCAAATATATGCAGTCGTTAGTTCTATATGGAATAATGCATTTCAGGAAAAATAAATGATTACTCCCTCAAAGTATATATTGCTATAGTCTGTTTCACGAAAGCTGCCCAAATTTTACGGCCATATAAACAATTCAAAAACAATATTTTTTTCGATAATATTAAATTAAAGGAAAATTTAAGAATGAGCCTTCTTTTTATTTCGTGAAATTCGGTCAAATATTGATTTTATTACGAAAAATTGATTTGTCTATGGGAATTTAACATGGGGGAAAAAGTGGTAAGGAAGTGTGGGAGGAGTCAAAAAACGAAAACATTTGGAAATTGACTCCGAAACCTAGCTATATAGCTTGGATATGATCTAACTAAGAAAACAAAAGTTAAATTTTAAAAATCGGTCCAGTATTTCTGAAATTCTAAAAAATTTCCCCATGTTAAATCCCCATAGACATCTCACTCCGTGAAGATGTCTATGGGGATTTAACATTGGGAAATTTTGTTTTCGCAATAAAATCAATATTTGACCAAATTTCACGAAATAAAAAGAAGGCTCATTCTTAAATTTTCCTTTAATTTAATCGAAACAAATATGGTTTTTGAATTGTTTATATGGCCGAAAAATTTGGGCAGCTTTCGTGAAACAGACAGTAGATAAGTATACTTTGCAATGTTGGTGAAATAGGCTACTGATGTATACATGATTGTTAAGGTCTAGAACACACTTAAGTATGGTACCAGTGAAGTCTTGACAGCAGGTTTGGCAGGGGGCATATGGGGTTCATGGATTTGTCACAGCATGATATAGCAGGCCCTCAGAAGAATGTATGTGTGAAACAATAGAAGCAGTTAAGTGAAAGGAAATTATCAGAAATTTACCCAAGCATTACGTTTGATATGGACAGGACATACAGATGCCTGTAACACTATATCCCCCCTCACCATTTGGTGGTGTGGATATAAAAACAGCAATTGAAGAGGCTAGAATCCATGAGGGTGTTAGCCCCCTTCTTTCACTGACCCTATCAAGTTCATTGGAGATCTGCATCATTTTTTCTGAATACTGAAACAATAACGAGGCAGAATGTTCACATTTCTGTAATAAATACGTGTATCCCATCACATTTAGGAAGCAACTATGTTTAAATCATATGATGATCAGGGGGCCGTTTCACTAAACTTCTTTGACTAAAATGTTCGTAAGTTCAAATTTAAGATCGTCTGTAAATGTCAATTTATAGATTTACATTTATTGAGCATAGGCTGCATATGCAGCCTATGCTCAATAAATGAAAATCCAATAATTATTTACAAGAAAATAGTGTTAATGTGAAATTTAGAGACTATCATAATTTTGCACTTACGAACATTTTAGTGGTAAGAAGTTTAATGAAACGGGCTCCAGGTATAGAACGGGTCCTTAAAGGTACATGCCCATTCTGTAGACACAAAATGTTCTTTATATCAGGGACATCTGACACATTTTCTGGCAAAATAAACGTTCACTCACCATTACCCCACATATTGATTGGCATCATTATACATTTTATATCAGACGTAAATGTCCACACTGATATCAGGGGCGATAACCGTGTTTCCTTGAAATGTTAACGCACATTAATATTTATTCTCTGTATTTATTTTGTTGATGTGGAATGATCATACTTTATATGTTGAAAATATTATTTTTTCAGGAAACGCGTTTAACTGGTATAAATAATTAAAAAATATCATGCCTCATTTGCATATGAAAATAGCATGATACCACTGCGCGTCACTATCAGTAAAATAAACATTACTAAATGATTATATGTGCATAGCGGGCACTCGTAATTTTTAGTACTGGTGGAATAGGGACGCAATTTATACACTTATTTAAAACACATTTTGTGCCTACTGAGTGGGCATGTACCTTTAAAGTAATTGTAACGTTCTGGTCTATTTACTCTGCAAAATGTCAGTGTATTGAATTTCTCAGCTGTTAAAAGTTTTATCCAAATGAATAATTGTCCAAAAGTAATACTTACTTCGACTAAAGCTCCCGAGTAGTAGCAAACACATTCTCCACAATCATAATGTGATTTTCAATGGTCAAAATGTCATGTAATGATTTGATGACCAGTGAAGCTCCTGACCAGCTAGCATATCTGTGTAGCGTGATAAGCATCTAAAACTATTGTTAGGCATATACCAGAATAGAGTAGGTCCAGACCACACTGTATATCCTACAATGGTCAGAAATGCATCAAGCCTCATTTTGTCATGGTCGCCATATATGAGACAAGCCCTTTGTACCTAAGAAGAGGTACCATTTTTTAAGAAAAATATTTACTGTGATATTTTCGGTAAATGATGTCGAAAGTTGACGAAATGTTCATGGCACATGCGGAATTATATAATTATATGTGCCATGAACATTTCGTCCACTTTCGACATCAGTTAGGCAAAATATCATAACGTTTGTAAATATGTTTCATGCGATAATCACACAATATCATCTTCTTAGGTAAAAACACTACATTGCTCGTCTCGGACACGTACACGTATCTGCCCATGACTCGAGATTGTGCGATTGTGATATTTCTGTCACTCTTGATAATCCAACAAACACCTACATGTGGATAAGGATCTACAGTGAAACCTCTCTAAACCGGACACCCTGGGAGGTCTGGGAGATGTTCCACTTTAAATCAGGCATATAACCATTATGGGACATACTTATATCTTTTGTAATCATGAACTACCGGTATTATCCGAGATGTTTTATTATCTGAGAATTTGTGTTACCGAGAAACCTCTGAAAACGAGATCACATATATTATGTTTTTTAGGAACATATAATATCACAAGGTGATAACATGCAGAGCTAACTTTGACTAGGTGATAAATGACCAACCCTGCACGGGCATCCACTCAGTCTCATCAGAAACAACATCATGCATATCAATTGTTTGCCATTCAGACATCATGGTAGTGAATTGTGGCTGTGAATGGAGAAATGGGGCAGTGCTTTTATTAAACCTTTCAGCAACAGAGACCTGTTACTAGTGGTATTGGCAAATAGTGTAGATCCAGATGAGCCGGCTCGTGACGAGCCGGCTCATCAGGATCTGCACTTTTTGTAAGTAATTTTCATATTTTGAAAAGAAAAACACTCCCTTTTCAAAAATGGACTAGTCTGAAAATCATTTTGTGACAGTTGGGTTGGTTGCAATATTAAAATATCAAAATCCATTCCATTTGCTTTACTGTGAAAGGGTTAATATTGATTTTCAGCAACTGTTTTTTGTTTTTATGAAACTTTAGGAATCCATTTTAAAACAAAGAACGACAAGAGTGCATTACCAGTCATAAAATACAGAAAGCAGTTGGAGGAGTTGATTACATAAACTGTATCCCTATACAGGATTGTTTGGAAACGTGTGAAAATTTGCCAAACAAAATACCGTCGTGCACATGTTCAATACATGTATGTGCAGGAGACATTTCAGTTTCAGATTGAATGACAGAAAACTGTCCGAGGAGTTTATTACACAAGTAAGCTCTATACCCTACACAGGATTGAATTCAAAAGTGTAGAAAACATTGAAAAGGCTGTATTTTTGTGAAGAAATATTTTTTGACCACAAAAACACAATGGTGTACATGTTCAATATGTGCAGAACACATATATGTAAAGTTTCAGATCCATCGTCTGAAAGCTGTCGGAGGAGTTGATTACACAAAATATGCAGTACAATATGAAATTAACCCTTCCTACCCTGTTGACGGAAATTGACGTCTGCTGTTTTTCATTTTTGCTTTAATTCTTAACAAAAATCTGGTTTTTGACAGCACATGAGAATCGTCTGTGCTGTCAAAACCAGGGTTTTGTCGAGAAATATTGAAAATAAAACATTTCCAGCAGACGATAAAATTTAATTCAGCGTAGTAAGGGTTAATCGATCTATTATGAGCACAGGTGTGTTCGCCCAATTGATATTAAACCTTAGACCGCTATCATAATTTTGTTGTTGTCAGCTGTTTATTTTCTATTTTCCATTATTATCATCAAAAACATGCTTTGACAGCACTTTAGAATAATTTACAACATGCTTTGACAGCAATTCAGAATCATTTCCATTGGAAATGATTCTGAAGTGCTGTCAAACCATGTTTTTATTGAGAAATAAGGCAAGATATAAAAGCAACAGCAGACGACACTTGTTGTGAGTAGCGGTCTAAGGGTTAACACACCTGTGAACATGGTGTAGTTTCATATTCCAAGCAGTATATATGACTTACATGTACGCTCCAAACAATGATTTTCTGTTTGTTTGTTGGGGTTTAACGGCCTATCAACAGCTAAGGTCATTTAAGGCCGGGTCAATGGGTTTAGTACTAAATCCCATATATTACCTGTACAAGTACATGTACATGTTCAAGTACATATACATGTACAAATGGGGGGAAAATCCCAAAATCAGAACTGAATATTTACAAAAACAAAACTATATATTCAGCCCTGAAATCAGAATAATCCTGATCTGATGCCAGGTCCTCTCCACACCAGAATCACTTGGCCACTCCCAAAAGCAGTAGGATTAGTAATAACCTTACTACTTTTATAATGGGCAATAACCCAATTCAACAAAAAACGTACATGAGGGCCAAACCAGGCAAATCGTGATTCATATAAGGAGGAACCCATACCGTTAATTTACGCGGTCTCATTCGCCCGACCACCACCCACTCATGATTTTCTGCCTGCCAGCCGACAAACGAACGGTAAAACATGATAATATCATTGTCCCTTTTTTTTCAAAACTGGCGTATAAAAACTACCAATTTCAGGAATACTTTGGTCACTTCAGGAAGTAATTCAACCCTTTCAACACCACAGGTCTGTATAGTGGTATGGGTAAACAGTGTAGATCCGGATGAGCCGTCTCATCAGGATCTGCACTCTTCGCAAGTAATTTTCATATTTAAACAAAAAAAAATTGCACCCTTTTCATAAGTGAACTAGTCTGAAAATAACGATTGTGACGATTGGATTGGTTGCAAAATTTACATATCAAAATCCATTCCAGTTACTTAGGGGTGAAAGGGTTAAGTCCAATTCCTGTTAATGAAAGCACTTATGAGAGCTTATGGGATTTGTGACAAATACATGTAGCAGACTCCTGTAGCCTGATAATGATCTATATTGCTTGTTAGAAGCTCGACGGGTGTTCCATTGATGGAATGGCGAACAATGCAGATCCTGATCAGACTGTGTGGATGCACAGGCCGTTCTGGATCTACACTTGTCACAAAACTCATAAGCCCCATTACTCCAGACACAGTCAATCAATGTGAAATGGAACACAATTTGTTTCGGAACACCACCGGATATAACGCATAGCGAGCTTGATTTCACAAATTGTACCGCAGTTTTCGATGGGGTAATTCTGGAAAACACGAAGTTCATTCACCACAGAAAAAACGTGGAAAATCAACATCCAAAATCTGACTTTATATATGTCCAAAAAACGTATTACCTTTTGTCATCACCCTTATACTGTCACAGAGCTCCAGAAAAGCTGAGTACATGTATTTGCGTAAATACCCAATTAAAATTGCCAAAAACCCAATTGAAATCAGAAGTAGCGGGTATCAAAAAGCAATACCAATTTTATGGTACCTTTATCATGCTGCAGAAAACAATACACAGACCAGAAATATAGCATATTTTTCTTATTTTCTAAGAAAATACATCTTCGTATTTCATTAGAATTGTCTCCCAGGACAAGAAAAGTGCAAACAGTAGTTCCACCATACTAATCCATAAGAAATTAGACAAATATTTACGAAAATTGTGTACACTCACATGTAAATGGTTAAAGGTACATGCCCACTCAGTAGGCACAAAAGGTTCTTTATAGGAATTAAATAAGTGTATAATTGTGATACTATTCCACCAGTTCTAAAAATTATAAGTGCCCGCTACAGAGATATAATCATTTAGTAATATATATTTGACTGACAGTGACTCGCAGTGGTATCTGGCTATTTTCATATACAAACTAGAGAAAGTGAGCAGGGGCTCATGTATACCCCCGGCCGCTGCCTGGGCCGACAAATAGAAACTTTAAAACACAAATATTTAAAAAACTTAAATTTATTATAAGTAATTTGACCTTGACCTTGGACATGAAGGCTACATGGGTGTCGTATGGAATGAAAATATGGTTATCCCCTCTGATATCAATGTGGAAATTTACGTCTGATATAAAATGTATAATAATGTCAATCAATACGTGGGGTAATAGTGAATGAATATTTATTTTGCCAGCAAATGTGATATCTACAGAATATACAAAACTATATCATAACCTGGGGCCCGTTTCACTAAACTTCTTACGACTAAAATGTTCGTAAGCACAAATTTAGGATCGTCTAGAAATTTCAATCGATGGATTTACATTTATTGAGCATAGGCTGCATATGCAGCTCATGTTCATTAAATGTAAATCCAATAATTGTTTACAAGAAAACAGTGTTGATGTGCAATTTATACACTATCATAATTTTGCACTTATGAACATTTTAGTGAAACGGCCCCCAGGCATGTGGGACCCCAGCTTTAATACGACAAACCATACAGTAAACACTGTAGATGAACAGCTGGCTCAGATCTTGAAGCACAAAAAAGCACCCACATACAGGTGGAAATAGTGAACAAGAGTGCCGTAAGTCACAATATATATATATATGTGTATAATTTCAGATCGAATGACGGAACAGTTTCAGAGGAGCTGTGTACACATTTACTCTGTACCCTATATCAGCGGCATAGGAGGGTATTGAAATGTGGTGCGGCAATACCGAACAAGCAAAGTTTGTGAGAATGCTAGTGGGGTCCGGGGCACGGTTACACAAAACACCAAAATACACCCAAATACATATAAATATACCACAAATACCCCTTAGATAGTGTCAGATAGTAGTGTAAAGCATATGTTGACACAAAACACATCATATAATTGACATATGTAGTCAAATAAATCTGTTAAATTCGCCATATGTTCGATTAATTAACATTGCATCACCAATCATAAGGGAAATACATGCAAATATAGTTTAATATATAATAAATATGCCACAAATACACCCTCAAACATATCAGTGCATGCTCTCCTTACGTTATCACAATGTGTATAACCTATTTTATGTATCAGTGTAGACCCTGATCTTTATTAACAAATCTGAAAAGGCTTCACCCATGGACCATAACTTTTAAGTTTGGCTACCATGGGCCAAGCGGTTCATGTGAAGAAGAATTTTGAAATCTCTAATAAAAGAACGATCTTTTGACCTTTTGGCAGCCATCTTTGATGACATAACCATCCGATTTCGACAAATAATGCACCAGAGTGATCGTCTCATTGATACCTTCGATGTGATATATGACATGACCATATTCGGTCAGAAATAAAATTTGACCCCAATTTGACCCCACGGGCCACGCCCATTTTTGACCCCGGTAGGAATGATCGATGTACAACTTGAAAGAGCATTGTACATCGATCATTCCTACCAAGTTTTGTCGAAATCCGGTTGGAAGTTCTTGAGAAGAAGATTTTTTGAAGAATTTGTGCTACATGTATTACGGTGGCCATCTTGGATTACGTGATGACGTCATTTTAACAATTTTGTAATCCCCCTACCTAAGGACCATGACCATGCAGTTTGGTGACTATAGGCCCAATGGTTACCGAGGAGAAGACATTTGAAAATGTTCACGGACGACGGACACATTGCGGTAACAATACATGTAGCTCAGCTCAGGTGAGCTAAAAACAAAACAATTACCAAATATACTTACATAAGCATGAGAGACATATATATGTTCAACGGAGGTTATATATGCAATTGCGTGTTAAAAAAATAAGAAAATATGCCGGCTGTAGAAAACCACCACTTGTGTATTCCATAGTGTATAAAATTTAATATAAATGTGTAAACAACAAACAGTAATTACCACAATATAATTAATTATTTGCAAATAGATGTTGATCGTACACATAAGTGACAAGAAGTCTGTTTGTTTATTGGTGTTTAATGGCCTATCAACAGATATAAGGCCAGGCAAACGGGTTCGATCCCATTTTAACCTGCTGCCTGGGGGAAAATCCCAAAATCAGAACGTAAAATATTTACATCGAGAAAAAATATATTAAGCCCTTAAATTAGAATAACCTGACCTGGTGTCAGGTCCATACAACACCAAAGACACCTGGCCCCTTCCCCGAAAATAGGATTACGAATAATCGTAATAATCACATAAGGGGTACAACTAGATTCAACTGTCACATACAAAATGCCAAAGACGTATGTGAGGGCCAAACCAGGTCTCCTGTCAGAATTCCGGAAAGGATAAACCCTCATCGTTAAATTAACCATCGCATACTCCCACCTGCCACCAACCTATAAAGCGAACAGAAAATCAAAGTGCTGAAAGTACTGAACATACAGTAGCTTCTAGCTGCACGTTATCCACTTTATATGTAACAGGTTGAACAATATCGCTACACCATGCTACAAAGTAACCAGATGGCCGCGGCCTGCATGTCGAGCCTGCAGAGGCAACTGGTAATCTGAGGGTAAGATATATATAATGTAGCAACAGATACATGTACATTGAACAAGAATTCTGCCACGGAAGCGGTATCGCGCCTGCCGAGGCATTTGACCGTGTACATTACAAGTAAATAAATGACCTTCACCTTGAGAATTTGGATGTGGGGGTGTGCGTAATGAAGCATCATCCCTAGAAAAATATTGATGTGAAATATTATCAAAGTCTGGCAAGGGGTTAAAGAGATATTGTGAAAAAACAATAACTTTAACGCATTTCTGTTACAAAACCGGTGAACATTAAAAGTAAATAAATGACCTTGATCTTGAGAATTTGGATGTGGGGGTGTGCGTAATGAAGCATCATCCCTAGACAAACATTGATGGGAAATATTATCAAAGTCTGGCAAACAAACTCTAAGTCATTTGACCTTGAGCAGCATGGTTCAGGGTATACAATGGAACTATGGATGGTGATCAATGTGTATATGAAGTTTCAAGTTTATGTCGCAAGCTGTCACAGAGGTATAGCAATTTGAAAAACGTTAACGTAAAACTCGGACGGCCGACAAAGCTATATGTTCCCCCGAAAAAAAGATTTCAGGGAGCATAAAAAATGTAACATTTTCGCCTTACAAACAAAATGAACTTCTAACTCATTTGACTTCGGGCACAGTGGCTGCAGACATGGGACAGAGAATAAATATATAGATGATGACAAATAAGCATATAAAGTTTCAAGACAATCCGACTTACGGTTACAGAGAAAGTAGGTACATGTACCTGAAAACTTTAATGCAAATTTTGACAAAACAATTTAATGCAAACTTATAAGTCCTTTACCCTTAACCTTGGGCACACATGAGTAGGACACAGAATTAATATATGGAAGATGACCAATAAGGAAGTTTCAAGCCAATCTGACTTGCGGTTACAGAGATATATAGCAGCGGTAACTGGAATTACCGGAAAGCGATTTGTTACCGAAAACCACCGAAATACCAGAAACCCCTGTAAATCACTATATAATAACATAAATATGTGTTTGTTGTGTGATAAAAGGTTTGTTTACTATATTATAAGATTAATGCAATATTTACAAACTATTTGTGTGAAATAATATGATTTGGGATCATCTTGTTTGGTGTTTAATTCCAAATTCAAGACGACTGTGAAATTTACCGGAAAACACTTGCAGTTGAGAATGGACAGTACTAAAAGTCTGTTCCTCACAAATAATAGATAATAATAATAATAGAGTATCTTAGTCATGGTATAATAATTATTATAATGATTAAATATTGTGTTTCAAATCGCTGTCGGATTCTAGATGGTTCCAGCTAATGTAGATAGTGTTATTATCCCAGATTAGAGTGATTATTATATATTACCGGAAAACACCTTCACCGACTCGATGTCCGTGATTTACTGGAAAACTTGTGTGCATGTATGCAAGGCGTCGTAATCGGCTACTCAGACTCGTCAGGGGAATATACCGAAAACCTTCTTTTTTTTAAATACTGTGTGTGAGAAGATGTCAGTGATTTACCGGAAAACACATGTGTACAGTATATGTATACAATCGCCAGGGGAATAATACCGAAAACACAATTTTTTTTAAATACTATGTGTGACAAGATGTCAGTGATTTACCGCAAAACACATGTGTACAGTGTATGTATGCAAGGCGTCGTAATCGTAGTCATAATTTTGTCAGCCAGCCGCCTCAGTAGATGATAGTCACATCCGTATTATCTTGGCACGCGTCTAGATCATGATCAGCGTGTGACCAGTGTAGATCATCATCAGCTTGTGACCAGTGTAGATCATGATCAGCGTGTGACCAGTGTAGATCATGATCATTGATTTACACTGTTCGCTAGCTGACCAGTAGTTTAAATAATGATCACTTTATGACCAGTAATAGTTGCACATTTTTACAGACTCCTCACTGCACTTCTGTCGAAGAAAAAACGAGATGACCAACGGAGAGAAAATTGTTAGTAACATACAGTGTATCGCACAATTCTACATCCCACATACACAATTGATTTGGAAGCAGATACAATTTTGAAAGTGTTTCACCCCGCAATGCGACAAGAAAGCATGCCAGTCACAATAATTGGTGATGGTAATTGCCTATACAGGGCAGTGTCTACAGCAATGACAGGAAATCAAAATGATCACTATCTGTTCAGACTCTTAACAGCCTTAAAATAAACAAAGCTACCAATCAGACTTCTTGAATGATGTGCGACTTGTTACCAGTGACTACAACAAATTATTACATGATAGCATAGTTGTCGGCCAATTTAGTGAGATTGGACACGTGTCTGCGTTAAGTGCGGCAATTGCAAAACCAATTAGGTCTTATTACCCGCCACAGTTGGAACCGGAATACACATCAGAGCCGTTCACCCGTAGGATCATAGGGCGTATGGCAGCAGACACAGCACCGAATATATGCGTAATGTGGTCCATGATTAAGGCACCCACAAACACAGTCAATTCATACCAGCCGAACCACTTCGTGCCCTTGGTCGCACGTTCAGTAAAACCACCAACAGCGACAATAACAATACCAGATGACAGTTTGATAAATCCATTGGTGACACCAATATCACCACCACCCGCTGCAGCCGATAACAATGACTTACATAGTGACACGTTCTTCATTCCTGGTTATTCTGTTAAGAAAGTCGACAACTATGTACCAAATATCAATGATATACCCACTATTGTTATTGAGCCCTGCACTGTAGAAAATACAATTCCCCTTCAGGTACCTGCTAATGAGTCCGAATTCCGTAGGTCGCTAGATTCGGGGTTTATAGACACAAACACTGCTGTGAAATTCTTAACAACTAAGAAGTCGATCAGGCATTGGTAAAATCCCCCAAGGTTTGAAAGAAAACTGTTTTTTTTTATAATAAATAATGACAAGAACCTAGAAAACCGTTCCCACAGTAAGACGAGTTCGTTCTCTGACGACTGTGGGACGCATCAAAAGGCACCTCCCCGAAAACTATTTATCATTTGGACAGCCATGGTGATTTGTCACTAATTTTTTTAAAACAGGGACTATATTGTAAAATGAAGCATATTCAAGGGAAAACGAATTATGTACCTATGGACCCCCAACCTGCAGAGACACAAATTGTGGCTGTCCAAATTATACTTCGTTGAAACTTGATCCAAATTGCAAAAAAAAAAGAGTCACATGGCTAGGGGATGGAGGTCTGCAAAGCAATTTGGCTATTGTTGAATATGTAGGGAAATACCCGGGTCTAGCACCACATGGCAATTCTCAAACAAATACGTTAGGACACCCGCATATGTGATGGACGAGATGACGGACTTGCTACTGACAAACAAACCAAAACAAGTGTATGACAAACTGAAATATGATGAAATCACGAGACCTACCGGACTTGCACAAATTAATGACAAAAAAACCCACATTACATCTAAAAGCAGACCACACACACATGCAGTCAACAACATATCTGATCAAATACTGGTACTTGAAAATATGGTCACCCAGAATCACCCATTCGTCAGATCAATCGTTAGGACAAGCACAAAAACACCATTCATCATCATGTACACGGATGATCAAATTTCAGATATACGTAACCACTGTTGTCATGTAAATTCGGTTTAGACAAGACATTCAACTTATGCGACATGCACGTCACAGTCACCTGCTACAAACAACTCCCAGTAATAAGACCCAAAACAAACGCATCACCAATTTTCATCGGACCATTATTCATACACGACAACAGCGATTTTGAATCTTACTGCAACTTCTTTCACCACCTTAAAATGAAACTTATCAACTCACTTGGACAAACTAGTAATCGGTAGTGACGACAAACGCGCCCTAGTACGAGCAATAGTGACGGCATTTCCAGAATCAACACACATATTATGCACATGACATCTACGGCAAAACACAAAACAGAAACTGACAGACGGCGCATTGACGATAACACAATGTAATGACATTCTGGATATGATATATGGTGACGGCGGAATCATCGACGCAGACAACGGTATATGTTTCAATGAAAAATGTGACGAACTAGAGCGACATTGCACTGACATCTAGCTGCCTTTCCTGCGATATTTTCAGACCCAACTTCGACCACACCTACAGACGAAAGTTAACGAACCCGTCCGACACGAAATCATTGATGATGCTCATTGGACGAACAACAACTGCGAATCAATCAATCATGTACTGAAACAACATAATTGTATGTCATTTTATAATACAGTGGAACCCCTCTAAACTGGACACCAAGAAAACACCTGTGATCTTATTTTTGATCAGTTTATTGGTAATTTATCTCAGGTGATAATGTCTTTTCGTGATCGCATAGCACACAACTATGGCTCAGAATGATAAAATGCCTGATTTACAGTGAAATCTCTCTAAGCCGGACACCCTGGGGACCTCCCAGTGTGTCCGGTTTAGAGAGGTTTCACTGTAGATGCAATGCAAACGCCGCAAATTCATTCTCTGGAAGCCTCTTATGAGGTGGTATTGCATTTGCATACATTATAAACTGATATACAGTTGCAAATAATTTCCATTTGCTAGCATAACAACATAATTGTATGTCATTTTATAATAGAAATCTGCGTTAAAGTTTTTACATACCTTATATCTCTTGCAGTCCTAAGCCACATTGACTTCATATTCTTATTAATTGTCATCCATATTTTCATTATATAAGCCACCCATGCGGCCCACATGCCTAAGATCAGTATGTCAATAATTTCTATATTACATGTGCTAGCATAACACTTACAAAAATACAATTTCAATTGTATATACATGTACTTGGTCCCGTCTCTTTCGTTACATCCCATCAGTGTGACTGTCAGTAAGATACTCAACATGATTGTGTTGATATAAATATGGATGACGGCGACAGTGACACTGGAATGGAAGAATTGCCGGGATAAATCAACCATAACCTGTAACCGAACGAAATTGAATTGACTCCGAAACAAAATAGGTAAGTAATATTTTGTTCTTTTCATCAAAGGTCAACATATCTTTATCATATTTGAAACACAATATTTAATCATTATCATGATTATAATAAGTATTATACCATGATTGTTTATTTTTATCGCCAATTGCGAAAGTGGCTTTTCCAAGTTTATACCCCGATAAATTCCACAAAAAGGCCATTCATTCCTAAAATATACAAATATCCATGCATTCAATACAGGAGTACAAATTATTTCTACAAGTATTTACCAATCGGTTTGTAGTCCGACAAAAATCAAGTTTATTAATTGTTATTGAGAGACAATTCTACAATATGACACAAAAATATTACCATAAACGTACCTAATAAAGCGTGTATTAGCAAAATTCTAAGGTCATTCTCCACGAAGTAGAAAGTAAACAAAGAACGCTTCACATTTCGAAAGACTACTCCATCATCTACGTCATAACGCTTAGCCGTATGTAATGAAATGTAAAAAGAGTTATGTACAATGGTGTCGGCCAATAAATGTATTAAAGGCCCAACAATTGGTGCCCTGGTATCAAATTTAGAAGGAGGGGCATATTCAATTACTGATAGTGTCCCTAGCCTGTCAGTTATACACTGGCTTTATAAATAGAATACATAAACAGCAGCACATGTTTGTCGTCTGCTCCCAATGTAGAACAGTGAGGGGGGCTGCTGGATAGCCAGTGTAGGTGTTTCTGTACTGACAAGTATCTATAGATATATGGTATATGTAGGTTTGTTATCAAGCTTGTGGTCCCATAAAACACACAAACGAGACAGTGATATACCAGTCCCTCTAATAGTACTTGTATGTTTTATTTGTGCAGGAAAATGATTGAGAATTTACTAAAAGTGTTAAAACTTATATAGTATTTTGCTGCAAACTATTTCAAAGCAAAGAGTATTTTGATGCTATTATATAAATTATTAAAACTAAGAAGTAAAATTGAATGAAACACATTTCCATGTGTCACACAATGACATAATGGGGCGTACATGTATTGAGTGTTTGATCAGTTTAACTCACATTCAGATAGCACATGACTACAGCATGATGCAGTTTACATCATTAATTAGAGCCACAATGAATGACCACCAATGATGCGAGGATGCATCAGCTGATCCGGGGATATGCATGTCGTAACGTGTCCACGTGTTACTTATAGTGTGTCACCTACATATAGTGAAACCTATATTGTACTTCTGGACCTGAACAAGGTTCCTATCTCCAATGTATTTTGTAAATACATGTAGTAACCAATATATAAGAATATGTGTTTGTAATAAGTCGGTATTTGATAAAAATGTGTAACTGTGTCATGTCATTCCACAGATAACCCCATCCCAGTTAGACTGCATTGCTGCATGTTATAATATATGCTGACAGCTAATTAGAGACCAGTGTTGAACTAGCCATACTGGTATGTGTTAGGATGCAGGAAATAAGGCTGCTAGCAAACGTGAATTCATGTAGTCATGTAAATTCCAGATCAGATTGCACATACATGCTGTTTTGTGAATGTGCATACTAACCAGAGTATATGCTGTTTATAATTAGTAAATACTACATTTTCACAGCCACTGTATCAAGTTTCTAGGCGACATATTTCTCTTGCTGGTCTATTAAACCATGGTTTTGTTTCATTCACCTTGCTATGTGCATACCTAACACATATTAAATTTGATATTAAATTACTGTCCAAAATCAAAGTTGTGCGGCTGGCACACTGTCTGATTTTGACCATACAGGCAGTTATGGCTGTGAGCGTTATCACTAAACACGTGGGGTTGTTTACAATGTCGGGTCATGAACTCAGCTCCGTCCGGCAAGTTTGAATCAGTTGTCAGTTGAGTACATTGCATTACTTCAAAAGCACATTTACATTTGTTTTCTTAAATCCGAATTTTTCTAAACCTTTCATAGTTGTATTATCTATGTCTGTGTGAAATAGTGTAATTATTGTTCAGTGGTATTTCTAAAATATCTGAAAATGTGTCCCTGAAGTGAAGCATGCATAAAATTATC